>APFE030769572.1:34777-52635 GCA_000404065.3 Pinus taeda | reverse complement strand
TGTGGTATATGTAGATGATCTTTTAATGACAGGGAACAATAAAAGCTATATTGCATCCATAAAGAAAGAATTGGGAAAAAGTTTTGAAATCACTGATTTGGGCTATGTTCATTACTATCTTGGCATTGAAGTAACCCAACATCCAAAATCCATATTCTTTCTCAAAAGAAATACATTGGAGATTTGTTAAACAGATTTGGCATGACAGAGTGCAATCCTCTTTCTACTCCAATGGAACAAAACTTAAAGCTCACATCTATTGAAGGAAAGGAATTTGAGGATGCAACAAAGTACATACAACTTATAGGAAGTCTCATCTATCTCACTACTACTAGACCAGACATTTCATTTGCTGTTGGAATCCTCTCCAGGTTTATGTAAAAGCCTTGTGAGGGACATTGGTCTGCTGCAAAAAGATTTCTAAGGTACTTGAAGGGAACTCAAGACCTTGGAATCAAGTATACACAGGTGGATGACTTCAGCTTGATTGGATACTCTGATTCAGACTTCGATGGAGACAAAGAAACTGGAGAATCTACTTCAGGATATGCTATGAGTCTTGGATCAGGAGCTGTCTCTTGGAGATCACGCAAACAATCAGTTCCAGCAGATTCCACAACAAAAGCAGAATACGTGGCAGCAGCTAAAGCAACGAAAGAAATTGTGTGGCTCAGAAAATTTCTTGAAGATTTGCAGGTAAAACAAGTACAATCAACTCCTCTCATGATTGACAACACCTCTGCAATAAAGTTGGCCAAGAATCCAAAGTTCCATGATCGTACAAAGCACATCAATACTAAATATCATCTGATCCGACATCATGTTGAGGCCAAAACAATCCATCTCCATCATTGTTCCACAAATGAGCAAATTGTACACATCTTCACCAAAGTGCTTGGAAGAGAAAAGCTTGAAAGATTCAGAATGATGCTTGGACTCACCAACATCCCTTCAGATTAAGGGGGGGAATGTTGAAACCTAATCCTCAGCGATTGGGAGAATTGAATGTGAACAATCATCAAGAAGATGAACTGTTCGATCACATTCATGTATAAAATAGATAGCTACCTAATTGAATAAATGAATCAGTTTTCTGGAGTTACTCCTGGCCTGACAGTAATCTTGTTGAAATAACTAATAGTAGTTACCCACACCACTAGGTTTTCCCAAGAATGTGACAACCATACGAACTTGTGTCTTATTGTGAAGTATCTATAGTTGCATTCTGGAAAATACTAGTGGGGGTTGCCTCAGGCTATCCACTTTTTCTTTAGGCTTCCATCTTCGTGAGCCATGGGCTTCTTGGTAACTTTCCTACATATCATCTACCTGGAGAGGAGGGGTTGAGGTAAGTGGGAAGGAGTTCAAGCTTCAAAACTACCAAGAGAGCTTGACGACATAGAAAATAGGGAAGCTAGCATAAATTCTATGCCAATGCTTCTAGAGAGATGGTGAAGTGATTGGCGAAATCGAATGATGTGGGAATTTATTTC
This sequence comes from Pinus taeda, assembly GCA_000404065.3. Taxonomy (NCBI): domain Eukaryota; kingdom Viridiplantae; phylum Streptophyta; class Pinopsida; order Pinales; family Pinaceae; genus Pinus; species Pinus taeda. The sequence continues at coordinate 51,142 of APFE030769572.1, read as the reverse complement.
TGCCATTCTTCTTTCCACTCCTTCTTTGGATAACTCCATATTCCAAAAATGGTGGGCTAGAAAATTCCTAACAACCCAATGACCATCTCTAAGACATGTCCATCCATTTACTTCGAAGGAAGCAAATTTTTTGTGAATGTGAGTTGGAATATCAAGGTTGAAGAGCTCTATGTGATCATCGATCCATAGATTTCAAGGAGGGCACCCACGACTGCATCCTACTCATCTAGCTCTTCCTCTGTCACAAATGATGTTGATGGGAAAAGGAATATTGAGTATTGTATAGTGGTATTTGATGGAAGTATTAGGATGGACAAGAGAGAAATCAATCCTATAATCAACTAAAATCAACATGAAGTGAGCAAGAAAGGATTAGGAAGCTAGTATATTGACATGGACAGAAGATGAGACACAAGAATTAACTTATGCATCAGAGTGGAGATAAGGAAAATAACAAGGTTAATTCAGTTTAAATGTGTCAAACGGGCCGAAGTGACTATCATTACCATCAATGTGAGGGTAATTATGGTGCATGGATGCCACTTGTAGCGCTCAAGAAATTTGAGATTGAATGGTGTCATGCTTAATCTGACAGGACTCCACTGCTATTGAAACATCCAGATCTGAGAAACGATAAGTTATTAATCAATAAATTTAAATCCAATATTTGGCTTTATTGTTATTTTAATATTTTTAATGAAGGGGCCATAAGGGCCAGTTATAAAGTGAAATATGTTTTATTTTAAAAAAGAAAAAGAATGAGGCCTTTAATTTGGAGACTAAAAGTAATTTTATTTAGTAACACATGGCTTGATGAAGAGGGTCGATATTCTTGAGAAATTTATAAAAGAAAATTTGTGGAGTTCATTTGATATGTTGGTTTTGATATTTGTTATTGCCATTTTTTGGAGGAGATTACTTCTTATTGGTTTGTGAGGATGAAACCCCTTGTAGGTAGCATTCTCCATGTTATTCCCAGGGAAAATTTTAAGGATAGAAATTTATCTTAATGTTTAGAAACCTTGGCAAATATTACTAGTCCCTAGTATGAAATCTATAAAATGTTTGGATTCGCGATTTTTTTTTTTGAAAAAGCATGGAAAATTAGCTCATATGTGAATATTAGCCCCTAAAAATTTTCTTGGTTATTGAGCAATATAACCTGGATAATATCTTGGTGATTTCCCACAAGGATCACAATCAAGCTTCATAGTTGGTTTGATATCTATAGTCTAGAGTAGATTGGAGGATATTTGTGGTAGCAAAAAGGATTTTAGAGCTTTCTATAGTGATATTGCTACCATAGCATTAGTACAGTTATTTTGTAGATTTCAATTCAAAATCACATTTATGCATTTCTAGATTTAATGGGTATGCATGGATTGTATTTTTAAAGAATTTTGGTTATTTGGGTATTGTTCGTTTTGATCATACATTCTAATCCCAAATCTAAAAATAAATCTAAGTTATATTCATTTGTGGGTTTTCCTAAATATTGTTATTTTTTGTGTTATTTCATTTCTTCCATAAATATCAATTATATCAATTTATGGGCATTCCTAAAAATTGTGATTTCCATAGTTATTTTATTGATTCTAGTACTATCATTTAACGATGTATGTTATAGTGGTTTTTAGTGTTAATCTTTGTAGCCTTCCACCAGTAATCAAACATGCTATTACAAAGTGGTCTTGGGGTGTCAAAGTCAAATTTTTGTCATTTCAGTGAGCCTTCAAGTAAAATTTGGTCACTAGGTATTGAGTCTAGGATTGTTTTCTCTCCTTCCTAAATTTCCCAAGTATTGGTCCACGTCACCATTCGGCTAAGTGTACCATCATTCAAAGAGTTTTCATCATCATTTCAAGTTCTAATGGGTCATTTTACACCTTGTTCGTGCTTCAATTGTACTTAGGTAAGGCTCATTTCCCTCTCCTAGGGTTTTGAAGGTAAGTTTTCTTGGATGGTCAAATCAACAACAAACCTTGTATCTTGATGCTCATACACCTTCCCCTGTCCTTAAAATACCTTATTAAGCACTTCCCATCACTAATATCCCTCAAATTCATCATTTTCCCACAAACCTAGCCTATTGCTACAATTTGACACTTTTCTAGGTTAGGCCTATGTTTTTCCCTTTTGAACCCCTTCCCCTCACTCAATCTTTGAAATTCCACTTTCTCCTGCTTCCTGACATCCCTCCCTACTTCCCAAAATTTTCTCAAGAAATTAGAAGCCCCTCATCCCCTTCATTTCCCTTCATTTCTACAAATCCCCTGTTCCACACATCGGGATAGATTTTATTCAAATGATTTTTCTGAGCAAGAAAAGATGAATTTGATAAAGTGAGAGAGGTTTTTGTCCATAATAGACTCAAGAAGAAAAACTCCTTCATTTTTTACACAAGTCTCATGGTTTCGGAGAAATGTCCAAACAATCATTTTCCACAGGAGAGTTGCTACCCTTTTGGAGAGACCTTGGTAAAATCATTTTTTCTCCTAGATGGAATGTCTAAAAGACTTGTTTGATGAGTCAAATGATAATTAGACATAGAGAGATTTCAAATTAGATATCATGAACTCAATTTAGAGTTGAGGAAGACCTCAAAAAGTTGACTACAATAGCACTCTGTATTTTGGAAACCTCATTCTGCACATTTTGACTAGTCTTGGGAGATTGGGCTTTTGACAGGGAAAATGAGCTCCAAATTGAAAAATTCAAGATTTTCTGGAAAATAGAATCGACAAGATTTCCAACAAGATATCCCATGCTCAATTTTTACATCAGAAAGGCACTCAAAAGTTGATTTGAAGTCGACGCTATGCGTTTCCTTAAGGCGTTGCGCGTTTGTCCATGAGAGCTAAAATCGCCTCCTCAGCTCTACTAAAGTTCTTTCAACCTCAAGACAAGTAAGTAGCAACTAAGGGATGTTCCTTTTCCTCCTCAAGGAAATTTCTAAGTGTTTAAAAGTTTTTATTGAATATTTGGTTTAATTTCACATCTAAACCCTAGATTCCCCAACATTATCCTTGTATTCACAATCCCTTTCATATACTCCCCTATACCTTCCTTCCCTCTCCCTAAACCTTTACATCCAACACTCTCTAAACCTTTGTCCCAAAACCCTAAACCATAGGTTCTACAATTACCTAGGCTCCCAAACCCCAACCCTCATATCCATCATACTAATACTCCCTATCCCCTCCTCCGTTACATAAATTCCAACAACCTAATACCTCCCTAGGGTTTGACATTAAAACACCATGGTATAAGAAGAAAACAAACAATACAGTGAGGCAAACCTAGAACCAGAGGTTTGAAAAAATCCTTGGACTTAAAGGGCAAAGGCAAAGAGAGATAGTTGATGAAGCTATGCTTGATGATCATATGATCAAAGAAGACAAGGAAGGTTGGCTTTAGGCCATCAATGATCACTTGGAGAAGTTATTGAAGAAATGTAAAAAGGAAAAACTTGACACACTTGTAGAGGCTTCACTCCATGCCTAGATACACCAAACATCAGCGCCTTAACCAATTTTGAAGACTCTTGGCACATTTTAGCAAATATTGTCTTTTTTTTTGTGTTTTTTGAGGCAATTATATATCAGCAGCTTGGTCAAACGCGCAACACCCTAGGTGTTGTGCACTTTTTGGAGGCACTTGTTGGAGGAATGGCCACCACCATTGGATTTAGAAGGCCCAAGACAGTCAAGAAAACCATGTTTCTAGCCTTGGAAGGCAAAACTGGTTGGTGGAAAAGGCAAAAAGCTAGCAAAAAATCACATTTCTGCCTCATTTTTAGACCAGGTGCTACGCATTTGACCAGTCTTGGGAGAATCCGTTTTTGGAGGTTCAAATAAAGTTAATTTTGAAAAATGAATATATATCTATAAACTAGATAGGATAAGCTTTCCAACCAGCTATCCTGGGCTCAATTTGGACATCAGGAAGGCAGTCAAAAGTGGGTTTGAACATGGCACTGCGCACTTCCTTCAGGCGCTGCGCGTTTGACACTGGCGCTGCGCACTTGACAGGTAGCACAATTTTTCACTGTTTCTCTCAGAAAATACTTTTCACCTGTGGGGTTTTGATTTTTCACTGATGTAATTCATAATGATGATGTAATTAAAGTGTATTTTTGTTACCTAAGGTAGATACATTAGATGAATGGCCTAATTGGCATGTAATGAATCAGTTTGCTTCATATTAGGGATGAGTTAGTTTGACCACCCTAGTCTTTAGCTATCAGTTCAGTCTTTTGTACAATTTCCCCTCCTCTCATGGATTTTACCCCTGAGGTTAGGATTAGTTGTTTTGAGGCCTATATCATGTAGTTTCTCAATCATTTTGTTAGTTGGAATCAGTGTGGATGCTCAGAGCTTGATTGTACACCTTTGTAAGCAGTTTGGCAGGAAATTAATAAGAATTGTAGCTATTTTTATGGGGTCCCTGTGGTATGGAGTTCTAGTACAGTTTCTTCTTCTATAATTATATGTTTGTATGCTCCCAATCATTTCATTGTTTCTAGTTGAATGTTTTCAAAGTTTGATATGTAGAATCCATTGTATCAGGGCTCTGCCTTGGGAAATCATTCACCATTTCATGTTTTTTGTAGTCCAGGAAGGATCCATGATTTTCAAATGCCCTTCTTAGCTTCTCACCAGTCTTAAAAATATCATCTCATTAAGCCCTAGTGTGCTAAAGCGTATGCCTACCTTGCCCCATAGAACACCCTGCATTTCTGACCTAATTTCCGAGACCTAAACTGCCCAGCTCCTCCTGATCTGGCAAAACCTCTACAAAATCCAATCAAAATTTCGAGCTACTCTACCTAGCCTAAAATCATTTACCTGATCCAGTCATCTTGACTGAGATCCTTATGGAGAGAGCCTTCTCCCGACCTAGTAGGGCTAGCTACTTGGCTAAGCTTGGTTTGTGGTTACCCTGGCATTCCCTCCTTTCAGCCTGAGGTCAATCTAGGTGATAACACTGGTACCAAAGCAGTGTATCATATCATCATGATGGGTTCAATATGATAGTCTAATGATATGTCAGGATTTGACTATCAACCTTATACACACCATTAAAATACTTGTAGAAACAACTCTGCTACAAATTTGGTTGTAGTAAAAGAAAGGGAATTCAAGGGAAAAAATACATGTAATATGGGTAATAGAGACCTTGGAAATCAGAACCGTGAATAATATTTTTTTGAATTTTTTGAATTCCTTGGTTAGATGGAAACAATTTATAGAGAAAATAGCCCAAGCACAAAATCCACAATTGGACCTTTTAACACAGTCGATGGCTAGACAACTGGGAGTTGATATTTTTAGTAATAATGCAAATGATGAAGACAACAATGGAGGCAAAAATGGTCATGGATAAAATTCAATTCTAATGTGAGTAGTCAAAATAAACCAAATAAAACCATTAGTTCGAGGACTATTATGCCTACCTTCCCACCTAGAGAACCAATACCAATTGAAAATGAGCCATAGTCCACTAATTGTAGAATCAATTTATGAAAGATTTGGAAAACAATGTAACAAAGTTTCAGGTTGCTATATCACTTAGAGATTATATTGATGTCAGGATGAAACATAGACCCCGCCTAGGTGATAGAGCATAGAATTATAATTTGAAGAAGAAAGTGGGAAAATTGACTCTCCCATATTATGATGGTCCAGATAAGACTTCAACATGAGCTTGGGTTCAGAGGTTTGATACCTATTTCTAACTCAACCCAATGCTAGAGGAAGAGGCCATCAAATATGTAGCTAGACACCTTGATGGCATAGTACATGAGTGGTGGCATCATGGGATGATCACCATGGACATGATAGGATCACTTCATACATATATTTTATAAAGAGTTTGATTGAGATATTTGATAATAAGGGTCTAGAGTTGCATCTAAAAGAGTTGGTAGTGGGTTTCAATTTACGCTTATACTATAGATTTTCATAGGCTTGTAGTGCTAGTCACTAATATTTCAGAAAAAAATGCACGTGGTGCTACTTATGGATGATTTGAAAAACCTTTGAGAGGTTGTATTAAGGCACTCAATCCAACTACCTTGTAGGAAGCCATCAAAAAAGAAAGGGACATGGAGACTTCTACTTCTAGAATTGAGTTTCGGTCCAAAGGGTTCCCACAAAAGCGGGATAAAGAAAAAAACATTTTCAAAGAGAATCACAACAACCACAAATTGATTCTAGCAAGTTAGATAGTGAGAAGCTACATGACTTTAGAAAGAAGTAGTTGTGTTTCCATTGTAGAGATTGATGCCACGTAACTGACATCCTTTAAAAATCCCATGTGAACCTATGAGTTATGCCCACATAACTTCCAAAGTGAAGCAAGATTAAACCCTTTCATAAATTCGGAATTAAAACTAATTAAATCCCTGTTCACTTAACTTAACAAAACCCCATCAAATTATCGGAATCCAAAACAATAGAAAACTCGACTATACACCCGATCAACGAAAAATAAAGATATAACATGTCAATGAGCTTGGTCCCACTTCGACTGCATCCAACCAGATCTCAAATAGATTTAACCCGCATTGATAACATTTCAGGTCCGAATTTTCCACCGACTTTGACCACTCTTATGGAGCCGATAAGGAATATAAATCCTTGATTTATAGATTTTCAGGTCTGGTTTTGAAATTAAAGTTCGATCACTTTATGACGCAATATCCGTTGGATATAAGAGGCCATCAAATATATGGTGTGCAGAACTTCAACTAGCACACGGTTTAAAAACGGGCTTAACCACTACAATCGACTGTGATCTAAGAGTTTGAATATGAGATCGACGACTAGGAGCGAGTGCGGGGATTCAGCCACGATCAAGAAATTTGTACTCTCCTACCCCTGCAGTTGTTGTTCACCATCGAATCTGCTAGCCAATAGACGGTCCTGACTTACTTTGGGGTTTCTTCACAAATTATCAGTCAACTCAATATTTTCATGTTTCAGGTATGTTTCCTGTATTAAACCACATGCACATTCATTAGAGAACACTTGCGATCTTCTCACACACAGATCATCATTGATCAAACCTATGATAAATGATGATTCATTCCTTCATTCAATCTTTGTCTGCTAATCTGGTAGGGATAATCCACATCAACCAGTTTTCTACGTTATATACAGAACACACACTCTTATCCTATATTCTGAGTATCCAGAAACACAGTAATTCTCATATCCTCAATCCAGAGACTAAAATTTATAAACACACTCAATAATAAACTACACAAAAAATACACAATCCACACTGTATTCATATTGATAAATATTTACATAAGAAACAGTCACACTCAACTGTTTCAGTTCTGCCCTTGCTCATCCATCATATCTTTCCATCTAAATCTAACCCCTTCACTCATTCCAAAAGATTACAATTTATACAAAATGCGGATTCATGAACCCATTTAGTTCAAATCCAGAAATCTCTCATTCTTACCTAAAGAATCTCTTTACTCCACTCTTTTCTCAAACAAATGCTAATTTAAGCTTTCAAATCCCTCATATCCTACTCAAACCAGATAATCTAACTACTTGGCCTGATCTCCATGCAGGGAGGATCAATCAGCTACTTATACCCTTTTCTGGTCAGATTTTGACAACAAATAAAACACTCTCATACATTTAAATTAATAAAATTAATTAATCTCTTGTCTTCCAACCCTTTTTTAGCCATAACATGTGATCATACCATCACATTGCTGACTAGGTCTAAACGCTCCTGCCTCATACTCCCAAAGTTGAAAGTTTTCATGACCTCCTGGTCATGTGTTTCTTCTACTGATCATCCAGTGTCCCAAACTTTACTTTGTAACTAGTCATCACTTTCATCATGCTGCTGATTTAATTCTTCTCCCACTGTCACTTCTATTCTTCCAGGATTCCAAATCTTGTGTTGTTGTTGTCCACTTTCCTTGCTGATACAAATTTCTTTTGTTAATTTCTCTTCCTTGTTGTCCCTCTTCTTAATTGACTTCATATTCCACACTTTCTCAACTTCCTCTTTACAATTTGTTCTTAGCTAAACTCCACTGACATCTAACTAGTGTACATTCTCCCTTACCATAGAAATTATGAAATTTTTGTGCAATTCTTCTTCACCTCTGTCATTTAAAAATTGTTGCTTGTACTCTACAGCTTCCCTTTCATTATCATTAAAGATAATCTTTCCCTTTATCTTATCAATTTCATCTAATAACTTTTCCAGTAATTTGAATCTTCCCTCATCTCCAATAAGCATATCATTTACATATGACTCCTCTTTCCTAGATAAAAACGAATTTTTGCCACAATTATCAGATTTAAATTTAGTATGGATTTTTGTCTCCACATATAACTCTGCCATAAAGTCCTTATACTGATCCTCTACGAAATTTATAAAACTGTCAATAAATTTCATTTGAGCATTTTCCTGCTCATTATAGAATATTCCCTGTTTTGACACAAAAATGTCATTCAACAATTCAAGAATTAAAATCTCCTGAAATATATCATTGTGAAGTATCCTTTCACCTTTTGTACAACTAATTAATGGTGTTTCATCTTCACCTACAACAAAAACAAAATTCTAGTTTTCTAAAGCTTCTTCATGGTTTACAGATTCATAAAAATAATCCACTTTAAAATCACAGAATTCTTGAACTTCTGTATTTGTCAACATCATCATACATTCCTTCACATTTTCCACATTGTCTGGATTTTCTACTGAAGATACTTCGTTCTGGTTATCATCACAAATTTCCATTTGTTTGTCTTCAGCTTCCTTGATCATGACAATTTCCCTGTCAATGCCATCATTGATGCCAACCTAAGCCGACTTTACCCACAGTTTGCATATAAAATGCATAATATCATTTGTTCCAGGAATTTCAATTACCCTGCCTAATCAAACCTTCATAAATTAAGGTTTAAGGCCCCTTAATTAAATCTCATGTGCAAACATTATAAATGACTATCCATAGTCTTAACCTTAATTAATCCTTTTGAGCGGAACTTTATTCATCCCTTCTTAGCCTTTGATTAATTCTATACCCCGCGCATATTAACCATACCCTCTTAACTCTGGTCTCGACTTAACTCAACGTTAACCATACCATGGTCCCAAACTTGGTTAAACTCGACTTAACCTTTTAATTCATTAATCTCGCTTTATTTCTATTATAATTCTCCTATAATAGAAATATAACATAAACCGCACTTAACCTTACCTTTTCACCAATCCACGGCCTTTGCACATTTCCCGATGCTCACTTTTATTGTGTTCAGCCTCCACCGTTGATTTCACTCCATCAGATCAACGGTTATCACGTCGTATTGCCACTTAAATCCTTTCATCTGCCGGAACTCAAATGAACTTAACTTGCATTGATAAACTTCTTAGGTCCGCTCAGGCCCAAGCCTTTATCGGCTTCAATCTCCACCATCAATCTTGCCATTCAATCTGATGGTTGTTGATACACTCGAGCATCGCACATCGCAAATCACATTTTCTTAAGGCCAAGGTTCATTCACTCATGTAATATTGTGATGCGAAACTAATCGGCGATCCTCCATCACTTGATCAAGCTTACTTGATCCAACGGTTAACAGTGATATCAGTCAAGTCACTTGCACGACATTTACCCACCCTTGTAGAGCCAATAAGGAATATAAATCCTTGATCTATGAATGTTTGGGTCCGATTTCGAGATTAACATCTGATCACTTTATGACCTGATATCTGTTGGATATATGAGGCCATCAAATCTATGGTTTGCGGGACTTCAATAAGCACATGGATTAAAACACCCTTAACCCCCACAGTTGACTGTGACATAAGACGTTGAATATGAGATTGACGGCTAGGAGTGAGTGCAGGACTTCAGCCACGATCAAGGAAATCCGTACTCTCCTACCCCCACAGTTGTTGATCACCGTCGATCTAACAGATCTATCGATCTGACAATCCAGATCTATTCCTCCACCATTCTTCTTCCACCATTAATATCCATGATCTAAACGATCCGACGACTCCTATGCACGTTTACTTCCTTCCTTCGTTCCTTTACTTCCTTCGCCTTTACGCTATTTCGTAATGTTCTTCTACAGTTTCAGTTTTCTTCAGGGTTTCGATCTTCCATTGTTCTGCCACACAACTCTCTCCTGAGCTTAACTTTGCGACTCTTTAATCACTGTCACTCCCAAACTTCACTTTGATCCTTCAATCGGATTCAACAATCTGACATGATCCTTCCTCCTCACTTCCTCTCTGTGTTCTTCCCGAACTCCACCTGCATACATATATTATGTAGAAGCTCTAATTCACACACAATTTGTCCTTCAATTACTCAATCCACACTCACACAATTCAGGAATTGAATCTTTGGATATATATATATATGATTACATAACGAGACTCTCTATCTCTCTGGCTTGATTTTCTAATCGGTGGCCTCTATTTTCCTACCTGCCCATAGGCTTACAATGAAAACCTATCTAACACTCAACCTGACTGACTAACCAGCTAACCCCTAACTATGCCTTTTAGGCTTACATTTATACAAAAGGATTCTATAACCAATTCCTGGTTTAGATCCATAACCTTCTCAACAAAATGCTAAAATCTCTTCCTTATCTCTAAGGATCCTCTCTAATCCACAAAATCATGAACTAACTCCTAATCTAAGTTTTACAATTAATTCTCAAATCTCTCAACCATCCTGATTCTCTCATGTTCTCCTACATTCGAGAACATTTACAAATATGCCTTACTATACTTAATTAAATCTCTATTCTAGCTTCTCTCATTAAAATCACTCAAAACCTTAATAATTGCATTAATTCAAAACATAGGAAACCAACTTCCTTGGAAACACAAGACCCCCTATGTCTACTAAAATCGATGATATTGTTGAGTTGAATGCTCTTGCATCACTCATTCTCAAAAGTATTAAGTACATGCTCAAAATATCCTTCTATTTCAACTATTTCCTCAAACATTTTCACTTCTTCATCAACATACATGAGCACATTGTCCAATTGTTGTTCATGCTCCTTTGAACTATTTGGATAGTTCACTAAGTTATTGAGAAATTCTTCCTCAACATATTTGATTTCCTTTTCATCAAAGAAAACTTATGGGAGTGCAGCTTCTTAACTTTGCTTGACAATTTCATCATAAGTTTGCATAACATCCCCTTGTCCTTCACAATTTTCTCCAGCACTCAGTTTATCCAAATAAGACAACAATATCTCCTTCTCTTCTATGATAAGACTTTGATCTTTCAAATATTTCCTTGACTTAACTTCTTCAGTTGAGTTCTCTATGTCAGCTTCGCTTCTCTTCTCTTCACAACCCTACAATGCATTAGCTTCTCTCCCTCTATCCATTTTCCATTGGTTTTCTATCCATGTTAATATTCCTTCTAACATGATCCAATAAGTTTTCACTAAGAGAAGACACAACCATTTACTCATACCTTTTAATTTTTTCCACCAATCGAAGTCTTGAAAGCCTTCCTGCACCTCCTTTTATGTTTTTCTTGTCTCTGCCTCTTTCACATATTCAATTTCATTTGGCTGCATACCTACAAATTTACATTCACACAAATAATTAATCCCAAAATTATGAGATTATCTTGCTTGTGAAGATGCAACCAACACCTTTCTCTCATGCTGATCTGTATAGATCATCACTTCATCATTATCATCACTATCATCACTATCTCCTTCCCCAAGGAGATATCCTTTCTCTGGTTCACAGATGTATTCTACTCCTTCATCCTCAACTTTTCGAAGAATTAATTTCTCAGCAAACAATTCTCTGACAGGCCACTTAACTCTTTTCCCCACATAAATTCCTTGTTCCAAGTCTTCTCTGATTCCTTTATGTACCAACTTCTTCAAATGACTGAGTTTTGTCTTCATCTCAGCCAACTCTATGTCCATTTCGTCTTTACTCATTCTTTTGAGTCCAACTGCTTTGGCACTCTTTTTCCTTTGTCTATGACCTTCCTCTATACCCCTATTATGATTATCAATAGTCAATTCCATTTCTTCCTCTGGTGAAATTTCCTTATTCACTGGTGAGCTGCAACTAGCCCTTTCTTTCATCTGTAACAAGTCTCCTTCATGCCTCACCAAACTTTTCTGAGTTTAGCCTTTTGGCATCTATTGGTTCTTTCCTCGAACGTTTCACTGACTAGCAATTCTATCCAGCACTCCTCTTGCTAGAATTGTTATCTTTAAGACAACTCTACCCACAATCACAATTGTTGGAGTTGCCTCAACAACTTCTACCCAACCGCAGTTGGATGTTGTTCTCATCTTCTCTTGAACACTCCTTACTCTAGGCTGTTGCATCTTCAATTTCTCACTTCCTTCTTTCATTCAGTAATTTCATTTACTATTGGGTACTGTCACCTTTATTCATCTGAGAGTTCTTATTGCTTCATCTTATTTAACATAGCTCATGTGCTATGATGTTGATACAATTCATTCTTCCTTCCAGCAATTTCGCTGCTTCCATTGACCTGTACAATCTTATCATAAGATACATCAAAGAACCTTTCAAACCTACCAATTTTCCTTCAAAGATGTCTTAAAACTAATTCCCATCCCATCAGTTAAATCTTTGCCAAATGATTCATTTGTTCATTATTTCATTTAAACTTCTCCATTCAAAAGAATCCATACAGTCAACAACTATTCTTCATCTTATGATTAAGATTCAATTTGAAATTCACCTATATTTACAAATTCATGACACACTACAAATTCCTTCTGATAATCTGTTGTAAGCAAATCCTGTCTTGCTTCTACAAATTCCAAAATTAATTCCTTGTAGTGGTTCTTCTTTAAGTCCTATTAAACCCAATCTCTATTCTTTCAACCATCAATACCATTGTCTTCAACAATACTTTAAGCAATCCTTAATAATTAAAATTCTTCAAATCATTTAAATGATTTCAGTCATAGCAATCCACTCTTCTATTTGACTTTAAATTCAAAACCTTCTACTTCAATTTTGCTTTCAAATCAAACCAATCATTCAATCAATTTACATGGAAATTTCATTTGTCGGAAAGGAAATTTTCACTCCCTTGTTGTTCTCCAAACATCCAAACAAATCTCTCTATTGACAAAAGATTCACCTTTTCCCTATTCTGATCTCAGTGTCCTTTGCATTAAATTCTTTTGAGCTCTAATTTTACTTTGATTGTTCTAACATGCAGATATCTCCAATCTTTAACATTACTGTACTTCTATGCAGAATCCTTTTCTGCTCTGATACCAAAAATGATGCCACGTAACTGACATCCTTTAAAAACCCCATATGGACCTATGAGTTATGCCCACATAACTTCCAAAGTGAAGCAAGATTACACCCTTTCATAAATTTGGAATTAAAACTAATTAAATCCCTGTTCACTTAACTTAACAAAACCCCATCAAATTATCAAAACCCAAAACAATAGAAAACCCGACTATACACTCGATCAACGAAAAACAAATATATAACCTGCCAATGAGCCCAGTCACACTTCGACCGCATCCGACCGGATCTCAAATAGATTTAACCTGCATTGATAACATATCGAGTCTGACTTTTCGACTAACTTTGACCACTCTTACGGAGCCGATAAGGAATATAAATCCTTGATGTATAGACTTTCGAGTCTGTTTTTGAAATGAAAGTTCGATCACTTTATCACGTGATATCCATTGGATATAAGAGGTCATCGAATATACAGTTTGCGGGACTTCAACTAGCACACGGTTTAAAAATGGGCTTAACCCCCACAATAAATTGTGATCTAAGAGTTTGAATATGAGATTGATTGCTAGGAGCGAGTGCGGGGCTTCAGCCACGATCAAGAAATCTGTACTCTCCTACCCCCGTAGTTGTTGTTCACCGTCGAATCTACCAGCCAACGGACAGTCCTAACTTATTTTGGGGTTTCTTCAAAAATTACCATTCAAATCAGTCTTTTGATGTTTTGGGTCTATTTCCTGTATTAAACCACATGCACATTCATTAGAGAACACTTACGATCTTCTCACAAATAGATCATCATTGATCAAACCTGTGATCAATGATGATTCATTCCTTCATTCAATCTCGGTCTACTAATCTGGTAGGGATAATCCACATCAAATATTTTTCTGCATTATATACAGAACACACACTCTTATCCTATATTATGAGTATCAGCAAACACAGTAATTCTCAGATCCTCAATCCAGATACTAAAAGTTATAAACACACACAATACTAAATTACACAAAGAAATACACAATCCACGTTGTATTCATATTGATAAATATTTACAGAAGAAACAGTCGCACTCGATTGTTTTAGTTCTACCCTCGCTCATCCATCCTATATTTCCATTTAAATCTAACCCCTTCACTCATTCCAAAATATTACAATTTATACAAAATGCAGATTCATGAACCCATTTAGTTTAGATCTAGAAATCTCTCATTCTTCCCTAAAGAATCTCTTTACTCCACTCTTTTCTCAAACAAATGCTAATTTAAGAGTTCAAATTCCTTATATCCTACTCAAACCAGATAATCTAACTGCTTTGCCTGATCTCCACACAAGGAGCATCAATCAGCTACTTATACCCTTTTCTGGTCAGATTTTGACAACAAATAAAACACTCTCATACATTTAAATTAATAAAATTAATTAATCTCTTGTCTTCCAACCCTTTGTTAGCCACAACATGTGACCATACCATCACATTGCTGACTAGGTCTAAAAATGCTCATGCATTAGAGATCCATGGTACCGATCACATAATTGCGATTTGAAACCAAAAGGTATGCAAGTAGATACTTTTTGTTGAAGAATATACATTAGAAAAATAATATCAACAATCTGATTTAGAGAATAGTGATGAGGAGGACACTTCAGAGGAAGAGTCCTAGGATGATAGGGCCATAGCACAACTCTCTAGTACATAAAAGGAAATCACATTCAAGGTAAGAGGCATAGTATAGGGGTAGTGAGTTGTTTCTTTGATTGATACAATGGAAACTCATAGTTTTATTGATGAAAGGCTTGTGACTAAGAGGATTTTGCAAACAAAATAACAAACTAGGTTTAAGGTGATGGTAGCTAACGAGTATAAGCTTCCTTGTACTCGTAAGATTCTAAGTCTATAGTTGGGTGATTATCAACTGCAAGATGAATTTTATGTGGTAGGCATGGAAACAATGATGTTGTTCTTGGTATGGAAAGGATGATGTTAGGCCCCTATACTACTAGTGTAACCCCTTATTGTTATTAGTACAACCCCCTCATTATATTGTTGTACCCATGTAGTCACCACATTGTTACTATTGTGCCCCATAGAAGCCCACTATTGTTATTATTTTGCCCTTACATTATTATTGTTATGTTGGCTCTGATTATATTATGACCCCTTAAACTCCTATATATAGAAAGGAGGTCTTGTCATTTGTATCATCCAAGAATTGTTCATTTGTGTAATGTAAAGGAGTTTTCCCCCTCGAAGAGGTTTATTTCTAAGGCGTTCATCTATCTTTTCTATCTTTTTGTGAGTTGGTTTCATAACATTTGGTACCAGAGCTTTGGATTCTAGGGTTTTTGCTACTCCAAATCACTATAACTTTTGTTTTGCAATGTTTCTGAAGTTAAAAAGAAAACCCATTTGAGACGAAATCTCTCTGAACCTTGGGTCCGAATTTCAGAGCTTGTCTCGCTATATTTTCGAAGATACGATCTAAGAAAGTCATAGTTTTTGCAAGCTCCAAAATTTCATCTAAAATAGGTCATCGTGGAATTTTCGTTATAACGTTTTTGCTACAAAGTTTCAGAAGCTAAACCAAAAATCCATTTGAGAAGAAATTGGTCTGAACCTCAGGTCCAAATTTTAGATCTTGTCTCGCTATATTTTCGGATATATGATTTGAGTAAGTTAGGGTTTTTGCAGACTCTTGAATTACATATTAAATAGGTGACCTTGGGAAAATCGTCATAACTTTCTCTCTAAAAAGGGGTATAATCAAGTCATCTTGGGAGATTGTGCATAACTCTTTCTTGGAGAATCCAATTTCGATCAGACTGGTGGCATTAGAAAGAGGACGCTAGAACCACTGCAGGTCACGATTTCAGAACTGAAAGATCTGAAATTGCAGAGTTACAGTCGTTTCAAGGTCGATCTCCTAAAATCAAGAAAAAGCGAGATGAGGAAGTTTGATGGGAAGGATCTGGTAAATGGGATACTACAGATGGAGAAATATTTTGATCTACATGGTGTACCACTGTTACAAAAGGTATGTATTGCATCTAATTATTTAGAACTGAATCAATTTT
>APFE030769572.1:22663-34217 GCA_000404065.3 Pinus taeda | reverse complement strand
AAGCAGTGAAAGATCACATCGAGCATCAACAACAAGTTCTCCAACTTTTAAAGGATAATGCCACTTTGGTGTAGAATCAAATGAAACAATAGGTAGATCAACATCGTACTGAAAAATGTTTTGATTTAGGTGATTGGGTATTTTTACGACTACATCTCAAGCAAGTTATTTATGAGAAGTAAATGTTGGAAATACTACATGCACTTAAGAAATGGCGACCTTACCCAATGGGAAGACACTTCAAGATAAAAATGGATCATGATAGTCTTAAATACTTTTAGAACAAATATTATCTTTAGAGGAATAGAAAAAATGGGTCACAAACATGTTGGGTTATGACTTTGACATCATCTAAAGAAAAGGGAAGAAAAATTTTGTTGCAGATGCACTCTCAAGAAAGGATGAGGATTTGGAAGCATTGTTTTGTTCTATTTATATTATCCAACCAGATTGGATAAAAGAAGCAAGGGATGAATGGAAGAAGGACGAAGAAGTGTGGCTACTCATTCAAAAGTTGCAAAAGATCCCAATTCAAACAATATTGCCAGAACTTGAAGAGGAAGGAAAAATCATATTGGAACCTGGAGCAGTCACAGAAACAAAAACACGACAGCTACGAAATCAATCAATTTCAGAGTATCTCATCAAGTGGAAGAATTTAACCACTAAAGATTCCACATGGGAGGACAATAATTTTATACAAAAGCATCAAGAACTACTCAAGCATTAAGGACAACACTTTTTGAAGGAGAGGGGCATGTTAGCCCCTATACTACTAGTGTAACCCCCTATTGTTATTAGTACAACCCCCTCATTATATTGTTGTTCCCATGTAGTCTCCATATTTTTACTATTGTGCCCCATAGAAGCCCACTATTGTTATTATTGTGCCCTTACATTATTATTGTTATGTCGGCTCTGATTATATTATGACCCCTTAGACTCCTATATATAGAAAGGAGGTCTTGTCATTTGTATCATCCAAGAATTGTTCATTTGTGTAATGTAAAAGAGGTTGCCCCCTCGAAGAGGCTTATTTCTAAGGCGTTCATCTATCTTTTCTATCTTTTTGTGAGTTGGTTTCATAACAGATGATGTTCCTTGTAAAGTTCTCTTTCAACCTACGAAAGTAGGAAATTAAGTTTGAACAACAAAGCAGGAAAGTAGTAGTCTGAGTGTTAGAAATTAAATAATAGAGAAATGGAACACACAAAAATATTGCAGAAACACAAAACAAAAAAGGATAAAACGAGAGAGACACAAATATACACGGTTAATAGCCTAATTTTGGCTACTTCCATAGAGAAACATTCAATCCTTCCTTTTATATTATCCAGCAAAATGAAGAGATGCAACCTACAACAAAATTTGTTGTAATTTCCTCTTCACTCTCACATAGTCCTCTCTCTTTTTCTCACACATAATAATAATGCACATCCATAATATAATTCCCTCATATAAACCGAGGGTTTTCTTCTAGGGAAAAAAACCTAAATTAACATAACTTCTACCATCAAATCTTCCATGTAATGAATGACCCATATTGACTATGAAATTATACATTTTACAGAGCAATTTTCCATCTAACTTTGGCCCTTAAACCCCCACCAGAGGGGGATTCCAAAGAATATTTGTTGCCCCCCATTACAGGGACCGGGATCCAAATGTGGCTAAAACAAGACCTTTAAATCAAGAAGATAATTAGGCTCCACACCCAAAAATCTCCCACTTGGAGACTGATTATAGCGCCTCCACCACTACTTCACTTGCTAGACAATGCTTCCACTTGGATCTAGTTATTTCTCATCTTTACCATCATACTTGAAGACTGATTAAAACTGAGTATAATTTCATTTTCTCCGTAGTTACAACCTTTGTTAACATATTTGCAGGATTCTAACTAGTTTGTATCTTTTCCAGCTTCAATTATGAATCTTCCACAATTGACCGTATGAAATGGTACCCGAGGTGTATTTTTTAGTCTTGTAATGAGATGCTAAGTTATTTACAATATGAATGGAAATTTGGTTGTCATTATATAACACGCCAATCTCTTTCTTCTTTCCCAATTCATCCATAAACCTTTGTAACGAAAACATTCCTTTACTAGCCTCTATAGCAGCAACATACTATGCTTTCATTGTTCAAAGTGCAATAATGCTTTGCATTTTTTAAACCCAAATGACAATTGTTCCAACTACATTAAACACATACCTTGTGGCACTCCTCCTGTTATCTTTATCACCTTCCATATTTGCATCGACACATCCCTGTAGAACAATGTTTGAACCTCAAAAACATAATGCTTAATTAGTGGTACCTCTCGAATACCTAAGAATCCACTTCATTTCCATCCAATGGTATTTTCCTATATTGTTCATGTTCATATACCTACTCAAAACTCCCACTATATGTGTAATATCAGGCCTTGTGCACACACCATTGCTTACATTAAGCTTCCAATTGTTGATGCGTGTGGAACTTTAGACATATAATCCATCTCTTCCTGGATCGTGTGACACATCTACTTACTTTGAAATGGCTAGCAAAAGATGTATTAACTAGTTTTGTGTTCTGCATATTAAATATTTCCAACACCTTTTCTGCGTACTCACTTTGAGACAATGTTAATTTTCGATTTTTCTTGTCTCTAGTTATTCTCATACTAAGGATTTACTTTGCAACACCCAAATCCTTTATTGCAAATGAATTAGCCAATTTTCCTTTGAGCATATTTTTTTCCTGCATGTTAGAACTTGCAACAAGCATGTCATTTTCATACAATAAAAATATAATATAGCTGCCATCATTTTGTTTCTTAAGATAAACATAGTGGTCAGAGTGACATCTAGTATGACCTTTTTTATACATAAACTTGTCAAATTTTAGATATCATTGCATTGGAGCTTGTTTTAAGCCATACAATATCTTTTTCAACTTGCACACTAATTTATCCTTCGCTTTGACCTCATACCCTTGTGGTTGATGCATATAGATATCTTCCTCCAAATCCCCATGGAGAAAGGTTGTATTTACATCTAATTGTTCAAGATGCAAATCTTTTGTTGCCACTAGACTTAAAATATCTGATTGAAGTCATTTTAACAACAGGAGAAAATATTTCATCAAAGTCTATACCATTTTTTTGTGCAAACACCTTCACCACAAGTCTAGCCTGAATATACCTTTTTTTTCCGCCATCTTCGTCCTTCAACTTGTAAATCCATTTATTCTACAATGTTGTTTTACCTATAGGCAACTTGACTAAGTCCCAAGTCTAGTTATGTACCAAGGATTCCATCTCTTCTTTCATGGCTTGCCCCCACTTCTTCCTAGTTTCTACCTGCATTGCTTCATCATATCCTTTTGGTTCACCAGAATCGGTTAACAATACATAATATAATGAAGGAGAATATCATCCAAGGGGTCTACTTAACCTAGTATATCTTCTAACAACACTAAAAGGAGTTTGAGTTGCATGTTGTTGTTTCTTTTGATCTTGTTATTGTTGTTGATGTTGATCATTATGATTTCCTGGCACCTTTGACTTTACTTTTTCTGTGATCTCATCAAGCATTGCGTATTCATTGTTTTATTTTCATTATTTCTTTCCTTGCAACTGATATTTGTACAAGACCCCTTCATTGAATACAGCATCTCTACTCTTGATGATTTTATGATTTTCATAATCATTTAAGCGATCACCAAAATCATTAACACCATATCCAATGAATATACACTTCTTTTATTTTGCCTCAAGATTTGTTTTGTTTTCTTGATTAATGTGGAAAAATGCTTCACAACCAAAAGTATTTAGAAATGAGTAGTTTACCATCTTACCTATCCATTCCTCCTCTATAATTCCATCATCCAAGGAACTTGAAGACCTTCTCTTTATTATATAAATAGTAGTATCTACAACATCTTCCCAAAATTGTAAAGGCAATCATGCATGCAATCTCATACACCTTACATAGTCCATGATTATCATGCTCATCCTTTCTGACACACTAGTTTCTTGTGGTCCCTAGAACTATCGGCTCCCTACAAATTCTATGGTCTAAAAAATAATTATCAAACTCCTTAATATAGTATTCACCTCTATTATTTGATCAGAGACACTTCAACTTCTTTCATGTCTCATTCTCAACCAAAGCTTTCTATTTCTTAACAGTATCAAAGTCATCAGATTTATTTCAAATACAATAAACCAAGTTTTCCTAGTAGCATCGTCAATAAAATTAACATAATAGCGAGAGCCATCGAAATATGATACTTGAGAAGGTCCCCATACATCTATATGTACAAGCTCTAAATTTCCACTCCTATTTCCCAACTTTAAGAAATTTGACTCTCGTCTGTTTTCCATAAACAAAATTTTCAATAAATCCAAATCAACATGCTTCAAACCTAGCAACAAATTTCTTGAGTGAAGCATGGACATCCCCTTCTTACTCATGTTACCAAGCCTATAATTCCAAAGTGTCATATCTTCTCTTGTGGAGGTTAAATCATTAACATAATTAGAAACAAAATAGCATAAATGCAATGTACCAACCTTTTATCATTTTTCTATTATCATGGCTCCTTTAGTAACCTTCGAGGTTTTATCTGTAAATGTAGTTACACAACCTCCACCTCCCAACTACACTATTGAAATTATATTTTTCTTTAAATATAGAACATTAATTACCTCCTTTAACAACAAATTTTTCCCATTTTGTTGCTTTATAAGTACCATACCCATTCTAATGATTTTACAGGGTCTATCATCACCCAAACGAACTTGTCCAAAATCTCCTTGAACATAGTCATGAAAAGGTGTGGCATGGAATGAAGCCCCTAAATCAATCACCCAGACATAAATAATATTTTCTAATGAAAGAATCAAAGCATCTTGCAACACATCACTTGTTACATTTGCTTCATTATTGTTCTCTTTTTGTCCATTTGCTTCTTTTCCCTTCTAAGATTTATAATCTTTCTTTAGATGTCCTTTCTTCCCACATTTCTAGAAAACTATCCTTTATCTGGATTTGGATTTTCCTTTTCTTGACTTACTACAATGTTCTAGGCTCTTTCCTCTCTCTGTTTTTCTTCCCCTAGTCTCTACAGTCAATTTAAGCATTACCTATTGTCTCACCTAAGCTTTTCCATCGCATTTCCTCGCTAAGGATAGCACCAACAACATCATCAAGATTTTGAGTACCAGATCCAGAGAAAAATTTACTAATAGTCATGACTAAGCCATTCTAAATTTATGGAAATGAGCACAAAAACAATAGAGCCCTAACTTCATGATCAAAATTTACCCCTGCAGAACTTAACTAATTGGTAATTGTGTTAAATTCATTTAAATGATCATCGACAGATCCACCTTCTAACATCTTCATATTAAACAAGTGCTTCATAAGAAATACCTTATTTGAGGTCGAGGGATTTTCATATAAGTTGGCCAATGTTTTCATTAGCCCCTTTATTGTCATTTCCATCAAAGTATTGAAGGCCACTGACACTACCAGGCACAACCGTATTGTTCCTAGTGCCTTTCTGTTGAGAATCTCCCATTCTTCGATTGTCATACTTGTCAGCTTATTTGCTTTTTCACTCAATGGTAGCTAAAGATCTTTCTGATACAAATAATCCTCCATTTTCATCTTCCATAGTTGGTAGTTTTGGCCATTAGATTTCTCAACACTAAACCTACCATCTTCCGACATTGCTCCCACTCAAACTAGGAACACTTATTTCCTGTGATTTTATCAGCCACGTATACCTTCGACTCTAATACTCGTTGTTAGAAATTAAATAACAAAGTAATGGAACACATAAATATTTCAGAAACACAAACACGAAAAATCATAAAACAAGAGAGACACAAATATACATGGTTCACCCAATTTGGGTTACGTCCACGGGGAAACATCTAGTCCTTCCTTTTATATTATCCAACAAAATGACGAGATACAACCTACAGCATATTCATTGTAATTTCCTCTTCATTCTCACACAGTCTCCTCTCTTTTTCTCACACAAGATAATAATGCACATCTGTAATACAATTCCCTCATATAAACTGAGGGTTTCATTCTAGGGGGAAAACCCCTTAATTAACATAATTTATACCATCATATATTTTGCCTAATGAAATTACAATAGTTTACGAAATCACAATAGTTTACAAGGAAATTTTTCATCTAATTTTTGCTTTGGGGGCGTTGTCCCTGAACCCTTACCTGGGGGAGCTCTAAAGAATTGTTTACAATCCCCCATGGCAACATCCTGGGGGGGGGTGTGGGAGGAATGCTATTAACAAAATTCAAAATACAAAGGATGGTGGAGCTGGATACTGGCAATGGCGCTCTTTCCTTCAAGGATATGGTAAGAGGTCACCCGCTGGACCAAGAATCTTTCTTCACCAAGCTGGCCTCCAGCACATCCTTCCACTCCTCAAGAGAGAAACCAAAGAACAGAGAAATGAGGCAGGATAAAGGAAAAAAGGTTTAAAATCACTCAACAAAAGGCACCACCTCTATCATCCCCTCAATAACAGAAGCTACAACATCAAAGGGTCAAGTGCTGCAAGAAGAAACAAAAACAAGGAGTAACTCTAACCAAAAAGCCAAGAAAATTCTAGAGTTGGAAATCCAAGACTCAGGAGTAGTTGTTTATAGAGAATACATGCAAGAACATGCAGTCATCTGCAAATTCATGGGCATCTGGCCCACAAAGAAAGCCCTAAACTGGTGGATCCAAACCAAATGGAAACCAAGGGGGGAAATCAAACTCCAACTGGGCTCAAAGGGGTTCTTCACAGTAATTGCAACCTCCTAGAAGATAGAGACATGATATTTGAAGGAGGTCCCTACTTCTTCAACTCAATAGGACTGTATATGATATTTTGGAAAGAAACCTTCACTCCAGAGAATGAGGATTTCACAAGAGTCTCATCTGGATGCGCCTCTATTCCTTTCCAATGGACTACTGGGCTCCTTCGGTCCTAAAAGGCATAGGATACCAACTAGGAGAGTACATAAAAATGTCTGAAGGCACCAGAAGTGGACACTATGTCTCCTATGCCAGAATATGTGTGTATATAGATGTCTTCAAAGCCCTCCTAGAAGCCATAAAACTAATTTCCAGTGATGAATTCTAGCTCCAAAGTATAGATTATGAACTCATCCCCTTCAGGTGCAGGAAGTGCCATGAACATGGACATCTATTTAGGGACTATCCACAAAACAAAAACCCTCAAAATTTTGAGCATGCAAGCAAGAAAAAGGATAGTGAGGGTTCACCAGAGTCAATACAAGAAATAAAAATACCATGAAAAAAATACAAAGAAGGAACAACAATAGGCTATCACTCAGAACCATATCGATTCCCTAGTCAATCTACAAGAACAATCGTCTTTGAATTACCTGACAGGTGATGAAGCAAGAGAATACAAGAAAACTTAGGCAATCAGGGAACAAGATGACAAAGGTGTAGATCAAAGTAATAAGGAAAACGAGAACTCACAGGAGGATACAGAAATGGAGCAAATATTGATAGATGAAACCCCAGAGGAAAGTGCTATAGAAGAAGCACTGGAAGGAATAGGCCTAGCATCAATAGCAGAGGAATGGAAGATAAATGGAATAGAGGCAATCCCAGAACACCAACTCCAAAAAATAGAAGGGACCTATCTCCTCCAAGAGGAACTCAAGCATAGCGCAGTTCATCCTTGATTGGACAACAAGCATCTAAAGGCATCATAGAAAATATATCAGCGGGAAGGTATAACCCAAAAGGACCAAGCCACAAAAGGGGAAGAAAAACCACCAGCCAGCTTCTTCAAGAAATTGGAACCAAGATCATCAATGAAGGAAAGGTAAAATACCTAGCCCTTACCCCCTTGGAATATAAGAGAACTCACTTTTCCTAGAAAGAAAAGAATCTTGAAAAATAGAATCCTTGCTGATAAACCTGATATCCTCCTCATTCAAGAAACCAAACTTGAGTCAACTCACCTTCCTCTCCTACAAAAAATATGCTTCAAACATTACTGTTACATAGCCAACTCTACCATAAGATCAGTGGGAGGAATCATGACCTTATGGAAAATCTCACAATTCGATCTCATCTCCTCTGTGGCTAATCATCATTCCATAACTATTTTCTTGAGAATTATAGGCTCCAATGACATCATCTGCATCACCAATATCTATTCCTCCCATAAGGTGATTGATTGAATCAAGATGCTTCAAGGTATATCAAATTTGGTGGATTCCATCCACACACCTTATAAAATCCTCATTGGGGACTTCAACATGATAATGAATCTTGGGGGAAGAAAGGGAGAAATATGGAAACTGGACAAGGATTCAGAAGCCTTTCTAGACACGATTGAAAGCCTCAATCTCATAGATATCCCTACAAGTAACGACACCTTTACTTGGAATAATAGAAGAAGGGGAGAATGACAAATAGATTCCAGGCTAGATCGTTTCCTCCTCTCTGAAGAAATATACCTCACCTCCTGGGAAATAGAGGATAGAATTCTCTGATAAGTTGGTTTTGATCATTGGTCGATCTCACTGAAGATACAAATCTCTTCTGGCCCCAAAGACAAGCCTTTCAAATTCGAGGCCTTTTGGCTAGATCACCTAGATTTCTTGGGCTATATGAGGCAATGGTAGGACAACTCGAAGACAAGAACTAGAAAAAATATGTACACCTTTCAACAAAAATTAAAATGCATCAAAGAGAAAATCAAAAAATGGAACAAGGAAACTTTTGGCAATATTATCACCGACAAAAAAAACTTGAGCATAAAATGGAACTCATCTGGCAACAAATCATCAATGAAGGCATCACAGATCATAGAAAACAATAAGATCTAAAAGTACAACAAAGCTGGGAGGAAAGAGCCACACAAGAAGAGAAACTTTGGCAACAAAAATCCAGAATAAACTAGATAAAATGTGGGGAAAGGAACACTTTTTCCATAAATTGATGATCTAGCACAGAAGGAATAACAAAATTTGGCTCTAAAGACCCAAGAGGGAAACCTCATTCATTCTCAGGAGGAAATGGAAGAAGAACTAACTCAGTACTTCAGCACTCTCCTCACGGAGCCAAGGAACAATCAAGTAGAGGATATACAAAAAATTACCAACCACATTCCTAAGATCCTCATTGAGGAACATAACAAAATTCTTCTGAGAAAGGTTTCACTTCAAGAGGTGGAGGAAGTAGTCATGAGTATGCCCAATGGGAAAGCTCTTGGACCTGATGGGTTTACCATCAACTTCTACAAAGCTTGTTGGGCTATCTTAAAAAACAAGGTCCATGCCCTGGTAGAGGAATCTAGAATCCAAAAGTCTATCTTAAAAGCTCTCAATGCAACATTTTTCACTCTAATTCCCAAAGGCAACACAACGGACTCCTTGGACAAGTTCCGTCCCATAGCACTCTGCAGTGTTATCTACAAGATCATCTCCAAATTTTTGGCCAACCGCTTGAAAATAATCTTGCCTCTTCTAATCTATCAACATCAAACTAGCTATGAGGAAGGTAGGAAAATAATGGATAGTATCATCCTCTCCCATGAACTAATCCACTCCCTCAAAGTGAAAAAGAAACTTGGTATGATGATCCAATCAGATATGTCCAAGGCCTTCAACAAAATTAGTTGGCATTACATGAGAGAAGTTCTGGCAGCTTTTGGGTTCCACAAAGATTGTATTAAATGGATAATGATGATGATTTTAGGAGATTTTTTCTCAATCCTCCTGAATGGCTCCCCTTCTCTGCCCTTCCACCCTTCAAGAGGCATCAGACATGGGGACCCAATTTCACCCTTTCTCTTTGTCATTATGGAAGAAGACTCAGCCACTCCATCTCTGGCGCCTCATCTTCTAATGCCCTATCTAGCCTCAAGATCTATGCTTCATCTCCTCCTTCCACGCACCAACAATTTGTGGATGACACTCTACTCATGGGTCTCCCTACTGCTAAACAAGCCTCCTCCTTCAAGGTCATTCTCTTTTATTTCTCGGTTGCCTCTGACACCTCCATCAATCAAGAAAAATCTAAATTGTTCTTCTTCAATACCTCTCTGACCATTCAAAGAAACGTTGCTTGAATCCTTGATTTTCCTATAAGAATCATCCCCTCCAAATACCTCAAGGTCCCCCTCACAGATAAGCCAATGGTTCACTCCACTTGGGAAGCCCTAATAATCAAATTAGATAAGAGGCTAGCAAATTGAACCTTCCGATCGCTAAACCTGGCAGGCCACCTAGTTATAGTAATATTTGTTTTATAGGTTATTCCTCATTATTTATATTCAGCTTTGGCTTCCCCTAAAGCGATCTCCAACGTAATCAGAAATCTACAACAGAACTTCTTATGGAGAGGTGCGGAGAAAAAACAAAACAAAACAAAACAAAACAAAAAAATGGCGAGAGCCTCCTCTAGTCGTCTGTCTGCCATGGCGCCACAGGAGGGAAGCACCCAGGAGCAGCAGATAAGCTTGGATGATGACCCAGACACTTCCAACCCCTAATGAGTGCAACAAAATCCTTTTTATATATATTTCCCATGCAGATGCAAGGTCACGGAAGAGAGCACGGCTACGAAATCGGAGCAAAAAATAAAATCCCTTAGTGTTGTTAATCTAGGCTCGACTCAATCCTTTAGTCTCTTTTTGGAGTCAACATAAATTTTGTTCTTTGTTTGTTTAGCTTGTACCAATCATTGTAATTCTCAAATCAAATAGAACTTCTATTTTGTTAAGTCTCAATGTAACTTTGTCAAGTTGACAATCATAATAGCCAGGGTCATTGGCTCTTGTGCTAGAGAGATAGTCTTGCACAAACCAACTTATGGAAATACCTCTTCTATACAGTAATATAACTTATCTTATTTACATAAAAAAAAAAAAAAAAAAAAAAAAAAAAAAAAAAAAAAAAAAAAAAAACTCCTAGTGGGGGGGGGAAGCCCCCCCTTATCAAGGACTTGGATCCAAATGCACCTGAAACAAGACCTCTGAATCAGGAATATAATCAGGCTCCACCCAAAGGCGAGGACTTTCAGATGGAAGGCATAGAGTGGTATCACTTAAGAGGATGAAGTGACTAGTCAAACATGAACAGGTCGGAAGTAGAGTGTCTCATCATGCCAACAATTCCTACAATGTCAGACCTATAAAAGAATAGTAACCATCCCACTATTCAGGGGTTTCTATCCAAACATTGAAATGTGTTTGGGAGTATCCCTAACAGAGTTCCTCCTAAGAGGGGAATCAAGCATGTCATTAAGCTAGAGGAAGGAGCCAAACCAATGATCACTACTCCTTAATAACATATTAAGAGGCATAAGAATGAAACAAAAAAGGAAATTAGGGCGTTAATGGAGATGAGGCACATAAGACCTGTTAGGATATTCCAACACATAGGAATAGTTAAGTATAACTTGGTCTAGTATAGAGTTAGGTAAAGTGTGTTTCTTTACTATGTACATTTGTAACTTACAATCTGATGGTCACGATATGTAGTGATCTGATGGT
>APFE030769572.1:1105-16430 GCA_000404065.3 Pinus taeda | reverse complement strand
TCATCAGAAAACTCATTCATGACCATGTTCTTGAAGTGAAATATTGTTCAACAGATGATCAGGTTGCAGACATCTTCTCAAAGGCTCTCACAGAGGCGAAGTTCACTAAACTTCGATATATGCTTGGAGTTCAGGAAGTTGTCACTAAGGGGGGATGGGCTCTAGTGCCTCCTTCCTTCTCCTATTGTGTCATATTTGTAAATCCTTCAATCCTATCCCAAGTTGTTCTTAAGGGGGGATGTTAGGATATTTCCGACACATAGGAAATAGTTAAGTATAACTTGGTCTAGTATAGAGTTAGGTAAAGCGTGTTTCTTTACTATGTACTTTTGTAACTTACAATCCGACGGTCATGATATGTAGTGATCCAACGGTTCATTCTCTCCTCGGTATTACCGACACTTGATCCGTGGCTTAACACCCGATTGGTCCATGAATTCTATTTAAAGCGCATGGACGGTCATTTGTAGGTTAACCGTTCACGAGAGAAGCTTATTTAAATTTTCATTCTTTTATTAATAAATTGCGTGAAGTGGCCGCGTTGGCTCAGGACGTGGACTGTTTCCCTCTTTGAGGGTTTTAACCACGTCAAAATACTGGTGTATTGATCTGTGATCTATTTGTGAGCGGTGTCCTTTTGATGTTCTGTTTGAGGAACTTACCCTGTAAATTCCTACAAGACCCAACAAAAGTCCTTTTGCATTAGTAGTAGTGTTGGTAAAAAGGAAGGATGGAATGATGCAGATATACATTAATTATAGGGCCTTGAATAAAAATGCAATCAAGATGCATTTGATTTCTTTCAAGTCATAGAAGTATTGGTGTAGACCCCTAATTCTCTCATATATTTGTGCCATTGCACAACATTGACTAGTGTTCCTGATCTTTTAACTAGTTCTCTCTGAAGTTGCTCAATTGCGGAGCTTGGAGATCAATGAGAAACTATTCTCCATTTTTGGAAATGAATGTTGGGATATCGAGTTTATGCAATTTTACCTCCATGTCCCCCATCATTTCCTCTTTGTTGAAATCCAGGGAAATTTCTTCTTCTACCTCCATGTTTTGATCCCCTGTGCTCATTATCTTTAATTTGTGACATATGTTTTTTTATACCTATTTTTTGAATTTTTGGTGTCTTCAGTGGCTCCTTGCCTCAAGTTCTCTTTGGTTATCTTAACTTTGATGTTTCTCATTGTAATGTGCCCTTCTCCTTTTCCTCTAGAGCTCATAAGCTATTTTTGTTTTCTATTGTAGTTGTAGGCAACAAATTAGGGTTCCTCCTACTAAATTTATTCTTATTTGGCACCTTTGTGTAGCCTTCCTGCTTTGTGTTATCTTTACATTTGAATGTATTCCTTGCTGCATTTAATGTGTAGTCTCAAAATAGATGTTCATGCTCATGGCACTTATGACATCAAAATAAAATATGCTCATAATCCAAAGTCTAGACCTGCACAAACTCTTGGTAGCTTATGTTAATTGATTCTAGAAGGGAAACTAAGATATTCATGTAACTGTAGAAATTCCCACTATAGATCAATAGATTATGCAATAGACTAAAGCAAAATACAAGATCTACTTCTACAACAAACTTTGCGGAAGCTTAATCAATTGAGCAAGATCAATGAGAACACATATAACTGAGAATGAGAAATAAATCACACATAACACAGAAGAAATAACCCGGGGAAAGCCTCAGCCTAAAACCCCAATCTCTGTATTATCATACAAGTGGAAATATGTTCAAGTTACAAAAAGAATTAGCTCTCAAGATATCCTGCTCTCTCTGCAATCAAACAATACATCTCACAGACTGAATAGACACAGTATATGTCCTCCTCAAGCCCTCCAAGCCTCCTATTTCCTTGCACAGTTTTTCTTGGGGTCCAGTGATGCCACATGTGAATTGGCCTCATCACACTCACAAAACCTGAAGAAGTAACTGCGCAATCCTCAAGGAAAGAATTCCTTCTGCATGTAAGAGATATTCACAATGGAATATTCTAGCAACTGATAGTACATTGTCCCTCCATCTGATCTCAACTGGGTCTCTGTCTGAACTAACATGCATGAGTTATTTATGAGAGAATATTTAGTTATCTGAAGTGCATTAGTTACATGCATGCATGCATTAACTAACTGAACTCACAATTAACTCAACAAACTGTTTGAATTAATCTAACTGAACTTGACTCAGTTAACTAAGTCAACTAATTACAACTCATCCTTATCTCTTTAACTGATGGATAAATTCCTCAATCAGTGGAGAAATTGTTGCATGTCCCCACATAGACTTCATGTTTGATTTTCTACAACTAATTAACTCATGGATAATTAATTAATTATTTCACGAATAGCTGCTTAGATCAAATTCAAATTTTTACTTCTCTATTTTAGTTCAGGGACTAACTAAAATAGGAAGGTATCCCGAAATGCTATTTATAGCAGTACTAAATTTAGCACTTCTATATTTAACATTTCTTGTTGCTATTTTCAACACTCCCTCCCAACAAGAAAGGGATTATCAGTAACCCCAATCTTGTCTCTGTGGTACTCAAACTTTCATTTTAACAATGCCTTCATCAAAATATTCTATCTTGTTCCTCGGTTGAAACATACAGCAACAACATGATCCTCTTGACCACACAATCTCGAAGATGGTGATACCAGATATCAATGTGCTTGGACCTGTCATGAAAAACTAGATTCTCATAAAGTTTGACACAACTCAACTCTGGTTATCGCAGTAGATCATGGTAGGATCTATCCTCTGACCAAACAATCCCACTAGAATCTTCCACATCCAAATGGCCTCACATGCAGCCTGACTAGCAGCCATGTATTCAACCTCTACTGAGCTAACTGCAACTGATCTCTGTTTCCTGCTATACCAGGAAAATTCAGTTGAACCAAGGTTGAAGATTCCTCTAGAAGTGCTCTTCTGGTCTGCTGGACTCCCTTCCTAATCTGCATCTATGAAGCCTTGAAGCTTCACTCCCTTTGTTCGTCTGTACCACAATCTGAACTGAGATGTGCCTTTGAGGTATCTCAGCACATTCTTCGCTACCTTCCAAAATAGCTTGGTGGGCTAAACCATAGCTTGACTCAACTGGTTCACTGAAAAGCATAAGTTGGGTCATATGTTCACTAGATACATAAGTGAACCCACCAACTGCTGATAAACAGTAGCAGCTACTACCTCACCTGAAGTAGCATCCTCCTTCCTCCAGTTCCCAGCTAGAGGAGTCTGCATGGGCTTGAACTTCTCCATGTGAAAGCGCCTGAGTATCTCATTGGCATACTTGCCTTGAGACACAAATACTTCACCATCTTTCTGCCACACCTCCATGCCTAGAAAGTAGTGCATAAGACCCATGTCTTTCATTTTGAACTCTCTTGCAAGGTCCTCCTTGCAAGACTGTATCAGCTGATCATCACCCATTAAAATCAGATCATTGACATAAAGAACAATGATCAATGGTTTACCTTGTACCATGATGTGGTAAAGGTTCACATCTACTTCACTCTTGGTGAAGCCCAACCCAGTGAAATAGTTGTCAATCCTGGTGTACCGAGCATGTGGTGCTTGCCTCAGCCCATATAAAGCCCTCTTGAGTCAGCACACATGCGACTCACGATCGAAGGTCTTGAAACCCTCTGGATACTCAGTGTACACCTCCTCCTTAATCTTCCCATTGAGGAATGTTGTCTTCACATCCATTTGGTGGATCTTCCACCCCATCTGAGTTGATAGTGCCAACATCGATCTAATCAATGAGTACCTTGATACAGGAGAAAAAGTCTCATCGTAGTCGATCCCCTCGACCTGTGAGAAACCTCGGGCAACAAACCTCACCTTATGTTTCTCAACACTGCCATCAA
This sequence comes from Pinus taeda, assembly GCA_000404065.3. Classification (NCBI taxonomy): domain Eukaryota; kingdom Viridiplantae; phylum Streptophyta; class Pinopsida; order Pinales; family Pinaceae; genus Pinus; species Pinus taeda. Next base: position 12,548 of record APFE030769572.1, on the reverse strand, counting down.
CTACCTGCTTTACCTTGTAAAGCCATCTGGAATTCACCACTAACTTACCATGAGGTCTTGGGACAACATCCCACACATTGTTCCGAATGATAAATTCGTACTCCTATACCATTGCATCAACCCAGACTGGTTGCTGCACTACCTCCTCGAATGAAGAAGGTTCGGTATCTACACACTCCCCAACCAGGGCCATGTACCCAGTGTACCACTCAAGCGACCTCCTCTGTCTGCGCTGAGAAGATGGTTGTCCCACATTCTCCCACGCATCCAGCATCAACCTGTCAGCTTCCCTTGAGTGTTTTTGCCCATCTCTGGAAGTCTTAGCATGAGTGGATGTCTCCACTCCCGGATCCTCTGCATGCGGCTGCTCCGCATCAATATGAGGCTCCTCCTCTTTGGGAACTAAAAGTTCCTCCTCTACATGCAACTTGAGCTCCCTCTCAAGTGATAATCACATGGCTTTCTGCTCATCGAACTTCAGATGCCTGCGTACCACAGTCCTCTGACTGGTAGGCAGGTACACCTGATAGTTGTGGGGTGTATTCGTGTACCCCACAAGTATTCCAAAATCAGTTGTTGGATCCATCTTCTTCCAGGCATCTTTTGTCACATGACAGTAAACTGATGAACCAAAGATTCGGAAGTGACTCACATTTGGTCGCTTCCCGGAAAAGGCCTCCATAGGTGTCTTCATCCCCGATATTTGATGTAGGCTTCTATTCTGCAAGTATACTGTTGTATTTCATGTCTCAGCCCACAAATGCAGTGGTAGGCTTTGGTCATGCAACATCGCTCGAGCTGCTCCCACAATCAATCTGTTCTTCCTTTTGGCCACCCCATTCTGTTGTGGGTTGTGGGGTGTCGTCAATTCTTGTTTAATTCCTTCTGCAACGCAGAAGTCTTTAAAATATTGAGAAACATACTCTCCACCATTTTTGCTATGCAAGGCTTTTATTTTCTTTCCAAATTCTTTCTCTGCCAAGGCTTTAAACTCACAAAATCTCAAGAATGTTTGATCCTTCTTTTGCATAAAGTAGATCCAACATCTACGAGAAAAATCATCAATAAAAATAACATAGTACCTTTGTTTAGCAGTGGAGGTTGTAGAGAAAGGTCCACAAACATCTGAGTGAACTCACTCCAGGATTGCTCCAACTCTACTGTCTCGATCCGGAAAGGAAGATTTCAAATACTTATTCGTCTACTCAAGTTTTCCCTTGGATAATCTGGTAGAAATTTGTTGCATGATCTTCAGGGATCCATGATGCAAGTCGCCCAGTCTTCTACGCCATAGTTTGCCAACATCTTGGCTCTGCACCATCTCAGCTTTGGAACTCAATGCAACACAGTCGTCTACCTCCAGCTTGTAGAGATTCCTTACTCAAATCCCAATTCACTTTATTTGTCTAGTACCGATATGCCTCAGGAATACTTTTCCTTTACTAAAGACTACATCATAGCCTTTATCTTCTAGCATAGCAACAGGCACAAGATTCTTCTTTAGACCTGGTACATACTTTACATCGGTCAGGGTGAGGGGAGCTTCATGCTTCCTCTAAAACACAATTGTACCTTCACCTGAAACATGGTACTTTCCATCATCACCCATCTCGATCTACATCTGGAGATCCTTCTCCTCCAAGGTACTGAAAATATTCTTGTCACCTGACATGTGGAATGAAGCTCCACTGTCCAGGTACCACACACATCCCACCATGGATGAAACCATGAATGTGATAAGCAAGAAATCCATCTCAAACTATGAGGCCAGTGCCTCACCATCAAATCCCTTCGAGGAACCCTTCTTGGATTTCTTCTGTGGACAATTTGTAGCATAATGGCCCACTTCATGACAATGAAAGCATCGCACTTTCGATTTGTCAATCTTCTTCCCACCATGGGAAGAATCGGTTTTGGGATGGGACACCTTCCCTTTCCCTTTCCTCACCTTACTTGCTAAGGCTAGATTTTCCTCATCATCTTGCTTCGATGAGGATCCATCTTTGGTGCTTCTTCTTATTTCCTCCTGCATCAAATCTGATGAAAGTCGTTCCCAATCTGGCAATTTTTCGCTTCCATTAACTGAGTCTTGGTAACTATGCCAGCTCTTAGGAAGATCGAGGAGTGCAAGACTCACCATGTCATCATCAGTGGTTGTGATCCCTACACTTCCAAGCTCGTCCCTGCAGGTGGTGAGCTTGTTCAGATATATAGAGATCGTGTCGCCCTTTTCACACTTGATTTTATGAAGCTTGTCTTTTAGCGCCAGCTTCCTTCGATCGCTACTATTCCGATATAGATCTTTCAATGTTTTCCACATCGAAAATGATGTCTCCTTCTCATGGAGGCTTGAGACAATGTGGTCTCAAACTCCCTACAGGAGGATTCTCCTTGCTTTAGCCACACATTTCTTCCATTCCGCCAATTGAGTAGCATTAGTCGGCTTGGGTACTTCTTGATCAATGAAGTCCTTTAGAATGTTATCCTCTAATAATGCTTCCATGAGATCCTTCTAGGCTATATAATTCGAGCTGCCATCAAAGGCATACTCAAGTCTTAAACCGCTGAACGCCATTGGTGAAATTTAGATGTGATAAGAAATCGATTTCTATATTTAGGGACCTCAAACTTCGAACTTCTCCCTTCTTGTATATTGTTCTTCACCTTGATCACCTTTTCTCTAATACCATGTAGAAATTCCCACTGTAGATCAACAGATTATGCAATAGACTAAAGCAAAATACAAGATCTACTTCTACAACGAACTTTGCAGAAGCTTAATCAATTGAGAAAGATCAATGAGAACACATATAATTGATAATGAGAAATCAATCACACATAACACAGAAGAAATAACCCAGGAAAAGCCTCAGCCTAAAACCCCAATCTCTGTATTATCATACAAGTGAAAATATGTTCAAGTTACAAAAAGAATCAGCTCTCAAGCTATCCTGCTCTCTCTGCAATCAAACAATACAGCTCACAGATTGAATATACACAGTATATGTCCTTCTCAAGCCCTCCAAGCCTCCTATTTCCTTGTGTGGTTCTTCTTGGGGTCCAGTGAAGCCACATGTGTGAATTGGCCTCATCACACTCACAAAACCTGAAGAAGTAACTGCGCAATCCTCAAGGAAAGAATTCCTTCTGCATGCAAGAGATATTCACAATGGAATATTCTAGCAACTAATAGTACATTGTCCCTCCTTCTGATCTCAACTGGGTCTCTGTCTGAACTGACATGCATGAGTTATTTATGAGAGAATATTCAGTTATCTAAAGTGCAGCAGTTACATGCATGCATGCATTAACTAATTGAACTCACAATTAATTCAACAAATTGTTTGAATTAATCTAACTAGACTTGACTCGGTTAACTAAGTCAACTAATTGCAATTCAATATTACAACTCATCCTTATCTCTTTAACTGATGAATAAATTCCTCAATTAATGGAGAAACTGTTGCATGTCTCCACATAGACTTCATGTTTGATTTTCTACAACTAATTAAACTCATGGAGAATTAATATATTATTTTACAAACAGCTGCTAAGATCAAATTCGAATTTTTACTTCTCTATTTTAGTTCAGGGGCTAACTAAAATAGGAAGGTATCCCGAAATGCTATTTATAGCAGTACTAAATTTAGCACTTCTATATTTAACATTTCTTGTTGCTATTTTCAACAGTAACCATAGATCCTTGCATATGATGTATACCACCCAAACTATGTAATCTCTAATAATTTGCTGAAGGAACTCAATGTGTTGTCAATTCATTCTAGGGTCTCTTTCTCCTATGATTCATATGGAAGAGAGTACGTCTAGATCGAGATCAAATCCTATTTAAAGTTCTATTTTTCAAGACTAAATATTTCTACCTAATACTTTAGATACAACCCTATCGAATTATAAAAATAAGGATCTTCCTCAAAGATCTATTCCAAGTCTTTAGTGTAGGCAAATATTGCTATGAAGAAACCCTTTGAATGAAGCTTTAGGTCAACTTATCCTTTGATTTTCCATTTGGAGTTCATCCAAACCATGAGGGCATTCACAAAGGGCTAAATGACCATAAATTTTTCAATGGCTATTTGAACCTTCATGTATTGAATGTAGCTATCAATATTGGGAGAAGTAACTTCATACCTTGGGTTGCTATTAGTTTTTTTCCATGCATCCATTCTACGTGTTGTTAACGTACTTCTTCTAAGCTTATTCCAAGTAATCTCTACCCTTTCTCTTTGAGTCTTCCTTCCTTGCCCCACCCATTTCTAAAGAAGAATGATTAGGTTTCTTCTAACTTTAAACTTCTTGCATATGATTAAACCCTAGAACTAGGGTCACCACTCATCTTGCTCTCCAAAATTCTATTTTCTTTTGAAATTTAATAACAAATTCCTGAAAACAAAGAAATTTGTAACTAAATGCACAAATAGAAGGATTGTTTTTCCTCCAAAATCCACAAAAAGAGTTTCACACACTAGATGGAAAAATAATAATAAACCAAAACACGTGTCATTATTAGACAAGAAACCCCCATAAGATGATTCTTTTTTACACATCTATCATAATTCAATTATCAAACCACCATTGGGGATATCCATCATTGGATGTTATCTACGAATTTAGGATGACTCGTCACATTATTCAAGGAAAACCATGCCACGTAGAATTTACCCATTGGTGGTCTGTAAGGGGGCAGACTTTCACTCCCGTGAGATGCCTTTGGGCCGGAAAACCATGCCACCTAGAATTACCCATTGGTGGTTCGTAAGGGGGAAGACTTTCACTCCCATGAGATGACTCTCGGCCTTAGGTCGTCAACCTATTTCCTTACATTCAAGGAATTTACACATTGGTGGTCTGTAAGGGGGCAGACTTTCACTCCCATGAGATGCCTTTGGGTCGGAAAACCATGCCACCTAGAATTACCCATTGGTGGTTCGTAAGGGGGAAGACTTTCACTCCCATGAGATGACTCTCAGCCTTAGGTCGTTAACCTATTTCCTTACATTCAAGGAAAACAAACAAGCTCTTAGTCAAGCAAAAGCACTTTTAGGGCATACTTCAAGCCCACCCCATAAAAAAGTTATAAACCCATAAGGTCATCATAAAATTGAATTTTAATTTATTTATGGTAGAGATGTTGCAATGTCCTATAAACATTTTGACTTGGTCAAAATAAAATAAAAATAACCCTATGTTAAAATAAAAATAATTTCAAACTAAAATAATAAAAATAAAAATTCTACATTATTATTATTAATTTTTGTTGGGTAGTGAGGGCAAACTTGACTTGGTCAAGTTATTTGTGGTTTTTGAACTCCGATTTTATTAGAACCTATGGTATTGACCCGTGGTATTCATGTGGAATATAGCATATTTAAAGAGGGGAATTAAACCAACTTAAATCTATCTTAACTCTAGATCTACCAAACCTAGAGAGGGATCAAATCTTTTAAGATGCAAACCTCAATTTAGAGTGAAAACCTATAGTATTGACCCGTGGTATTCATGTGGAATATAGCATATTTAAAGAGGGGAATTAAACCAACTTAAATCTATCGTAACTCTAGATCTACCAAACCTAGAGAGGGATCAAATCTTTTAAGATGCAAACCTCAATTTAGAGTGAAAAGAGATTTGATCTTTCTTGGCCCTTGGTAGATATGGAGTTATGTATCTAGGTTAGTTTAATTCCCCCCTTTAAATAAGTTGTATTCCACATGAATACCATGGATCAATACCATGGGTTCTCATAAACTTGGAACTCAAAAACCATCAATAACTTGACCAAGTTAAATTTAACTTACCTACCCAACAAAAATGAATGAAAACAACAATAATAACTTATAAATTTTATTTTTATTATTTTAATCTAAAGCTATTTTTATTTTATTTTAACCCATTATAATCTCTCATGTCACTAAATAATAATAAAATTATTTAAAAACTATTATCATTATCTCACAAAACAATAAAAAATATCAATGCAATATCATAGCATAACCATTAAAACATCAATATATGTCAAATATAAATATCATATCATAACCATTAAACTATCTATATATATCAAATATAGATTACATAGGAAAATTTATTATATGTAACACACTATTAGCTCAAGACATTTGACTTGCCCGGAAATTGTAGGATTATTAAATGAAATTATATTTCATTCCATTTATAATCCATCCTAGGGTTTGTAGTTGTTGCAACCTGCAAATACCATATTCAATGTGATAAAATATGAGTGCAGAGTTTTCATTACAATCTCATATTGTGGGCAAGAGCTCCGCCCTCAATTGCAGGAAGTAGGCGAGATCACGCAGAAACTTTGGAGTCAAATGATACCCAGGAAATACGTGAAATGCATGGATTGCATCCTCGTAGAAAAGAACCTCAACTTGGTTGCCCATGTTTTTCAGATGCTCAACGTATCGGAGCTGCCAATCTTGGAGGATATCCAGCCCTCCCACCACCACCAACGACGGAGGCAACGATAGCCCCGATATATCGGTGCCCGTCACGTTGGCCGCAGGGTGGTCTCTCGTGGCCCCCTCCGGCAGAAACGCCCTCCAATACCAATCGGCCGCCTCCATCGTAATGAGCGGGACACCGTTGCTCAACCTCAACTCCGCCGGGGTCCTCTCCTCCCCGCCAAAGTAGGGCTGAAGGAGCACGTGGCCCGCGATCTTGACTGGACTCATGTTCCCTTCTTTCGCCACGCGGCATCCGACGTGGTGCACGATGTTGCCGCCCGCGCTGTCGCCCATGAGAAAGCACCGCGACAAATCGGCGCGCGGCGGCAGGTAGCCCCGCCCCTGCGCACGGAGCCACGCCACGGCCGCGAAACAGTCGTCGTAGGCGGCCGGGCACTTGTGCTCCGGGGCCAACCTGTAGTCCACCGAGACCACGGCAACATTGAGCCGCCCGGCCAGCTTGCGGCAGAATGCGTCGTACGACACGTCGGCGGCTGACAGGGCGCAGAAAGCGCCACCGTGGAAGTAAACGACGACCGGGAAATCCTCGTGAGTGCCGTTATCCGGCACAAACAAACGGACTCGTACGTCGGTGGTTTTATCAATGACGACGTCTCTGGTATAAACTCCCTGGCGGGGTTCCAGGTCTGCTGAGACTTTGAGATCTATGAAATTGGCGAGCCTCCGATTGACAGTGCCGTCGTTTCGCCGGGTGACGGCGCCGGCGTTCTTGACGAGCCAACAGAGCACGCGGATACGAAGAGGAACGGAGCTTGAGCTTCTCATCGCGCCGCCATGGTGACCTGCATCTTCTGCCGCCATTTCCATTAACAGTGAACAACAATTGTGAGGAGTGGGAGTCCCAAATTGGTTTGTTGTATTTATCGTCGAATCTGGAAGTTGTTAGCGTCACGTATTTTGCGTGGTTTGTTGGGACTTTGGTAGTGAGAAATTAATTTGGAGTTGGTGATTATATGGGAAAGTTAAGTGGTAGTCTCTGCCTTTTCAACCAATCGGTCTCTGTTTTCAATGTTTCTCCAACGATTTTTTTTTTTAATTTCTATAAAAAAAATCTCTGGTTCATGGTCATGCCAGTTGGCGATGGCCATCTATATTTCTAGTTGTAACAGGCGAGCTACCTGCTGTAAATTTCATATTAGGCGAGCAACCTGCTGTAAATTCTGATTTTTTAATATAAATTTCAGATTAAAGATTATTTGGTACGAAATTGATTTTCTGCAACTACAAGTTTGTTGAAAGAGAGATTTTTTTTTAATATAAATAGATTTTCATACATGAAGCTATAAATTTGGTATAAAAAAAAAGGTTAAAATGCTAATATGAATAAAGTTTTATTATATTTTTATAATTTTTATTTACTGATTTTCATTATAAAAATTCTCATTCATTATGAAAATTCTAATTTCATGAATAATCATCTAATTACTGTGATTTTTTTGTGTTTTTCTTTTAATGTGATGAGATAACTTTGGATAATTTCAATATCATATAATTTAAAATTGCAATTTTAATCAAAAAATAAATTATTATTATTATTATTATTTATAAATTAATATGGTAGAAAAATAATAATAAATTAAAGACGATGTTTCTAATTTTAGTGAAACTAAAACTAAAATTTGTTTTTTTAAACAAAAATTTTAAAATTAGATTTAAAAGCTAAATGTGATTTGAAAGTTAAATGTGATATAATTTTTTTTCCAAAGATTAACATTACTAATAAAATTATGATATTTGCAATATGTTTCATTCCAAATTGAAATTATAAGATCAAATTTTAAATAGAAAAGTGTTGTTATATTTAGTTTTATTTCAAATTTTAAATTGCATTTTTCTGGTGTAAATTAATATTATTAAAAACAAAAGCATATAAAAAGAAAATAGGATCTTAATAATAAGATAATGAAAAAAAGAGTAAAATTATGTTGGCATCATTGAATCTTGAGGTAATATGGCTAATATTTAAAAGTAGCATTAGTTAAGGAGACATAAAATGTACCTAAGTTGTATTCTTTTCTACATAAAATTTAGATGCCCTTAAGTTGTGGTTTCATAAATCACAAAATAGTCTTACAAATCATAGAAATCTCACAACTATATGGTTGTTACATCTATCTAATGAAGGATTTCTATGTGATTGTAATATCCCCAACATATTTACCTAGAATATTTACAGTATATTATTAATGTTCTTTGAATCCGCCGATATCAAGAAACAGTTTCCTTAAAAATTAGCTACAAACTAATTTCACATTCATGAAACTGACAAAACTATGAGAACAAGATTGGTAGTGGGTACATTTTGGCACCCAAACCTTTCTTCAGCTTTTGAAGGAAATAGAATAATGGGGAGGGTAATCGTTGATAGTGATCATAGATTGTCAAAGCACCTGCAACGATGTTAGGTCCCTATAATACTATTGTATTCCTCAATTATTATTGTCATTGCAGCCCTTATTGTTATGGTTGTGCTCATGTTGTCCCCATATTGTTATTATTGTGCCCCATCGAAGCCCATTATTGTTATTTTTGTGCCCTTACATTATTATCGTTATGTCGACTCTGATTATATTGTGGCCCCTTAGACTCCTATATATAGAAATGAGGTTTTGTCATTTGAATCATCCAAGAATTGTTCATTTATGTAATGTAAAGGAGGTTGCCCCCTAATGGCGAAAAGGTATTAGATGAAACTCATAATGAGGACAAAAGAAATGTTAATCACGATTTCAAAGACTCTAATATTGGATTGAAGACCCACCATGTTCCAAAGATCGATATGAGAAATTTTAATGGCAAGGATCTCGTAACATGGATACTATAGATGGAACAATATTTCCATCTCCATAATGTGAAAAACACACAAAAGGTACGCATTGCCACTTTATATTTGGAACCCAATAAATTTGTATGGTATCGATGGCTTTTCTCTTATAAAAAAATTATCACTTGGTCAATTTTTACGAAGGAAATGATGGCACATTATGAGGATACAAAGAGAAACACCTTCTTTAGTCAATTGATAAATCTCAAACAAAAGGGTTCAATGGTGGAGCACATTGAGGACTTCCAAAAATTGAATATAAGGGTAAATAATATTCCAGAGGAGCATAGGATTGATGTGTTCATAGGGACCTTAAAGGATAACAGCCAATATGAGGTTCGCCTTTGGGAACCTGATTCGTTGAGAAAGGAATTCAGGTTGGCAAGAAAAATTGAAAGCAAAATTATGGAAATAAGGAAGCCTACCACACACAAATGTAAAGATGGAAGTGTTGTTACCCCTAGCCTTCCACAACCTACAAGGTTGACACCACAACAATTGGAAGAAAATATAACAAAAGGGTTTTGTTATAGTTGTGATAGCAAATACACTAAAGGTCATAAGTGTGCTGAGAAAAAAATATTTTACATAGATTGTGAAGAGAAGGAAGAAAATGAACAAGAAACGTCAAAAGAAGAGGATATACACTAGGAACCAACCCTAGATAAAGAAGAAATGAATCCGACCATATCTTGTAATGCATTGGTGTTATATACCTGGGGGGTAATATGGGGTACCAAGGGAGGTACCCAAGGTAATAATGTAATAATGAGATGGGCCATAGTAATAAATAAGGTGGTTAACCCATATCATGCAAGGGACCACAAGTAGTTAGTAATAATGTAATGGGCCCATGGTACTAGTGGATGGTATGAGGGAACCATGGTAATGATCCATGGTATTGCATGTATGAGGCCTATATAGAGGCTAGAGACTCCACATGGAGGGATGTCAAGAAATATTGTCAAGGATTATTGTATGAACAGGCATATGGCTTGTGGAGTGTTCTCCTTCCTTAAGGAGTGAATATATGGTGTTACCCTACCTTAAGGGTTTGATAATAAAGAATCATTTCATATTATTTCTGGGTTTATTTGCATTATCTTATATTTTCATATCAGATCTATAATATTTCCGGGTTAGATCTACAAAATTTCACAACTATATGGTTGTTACATCTATCCAATGAAGGATTTCTATGTGATTGTAATATCCCCAACATATTTACCTAGAATATTTATAGTATATTATTAATGTGCTTTGAATCTGCCGATTTCAAGAAACAGTTTCCTTAAAAATTAGTTACAAACTAATTTCACATTCATGAAACTGACAAAACTATGAGAACAAGATTGGCGGTGGGTGCATTTTGGCACCCAAACCTTTCTTCAGCTTTTGAAGGAAATGGAATAATGGGGAGGGTAATCATGGATAGTGATCACAGATTGTCAAAGCACCTGCAACAATGTTAGGTCCCTATAATACTACTGTATTCCTCCATTATTATTGTCATTTTAGCCCTTATTGTTATGGTTGTGCTCATGTTGTCCCCATATTGTTATTATTGTGCCCCATAGAAGCCCATTATTGTTATTGTTGTGCCCTTACATTATTATTGTTATGTTGGCTCTGATTATATTGTGGCCCCTTAGACTCCTATATATAGAAATGAGGTTTTGCCATTTGAATCATCTAAGAATTGTTCATTTATGTAATGTAAAGGAGGTTGCCCCCTAATTGCGAAAAGGTATTAAATGAAACTCATGATGAGAACAAAAGAAATGTTAATCACGATTTCATAGACTCTAATATTGGATCGAAGACCCACTATGTTCCAAAGATTGATATGAGGAATTTTAATGGCAAGGATCTCGTAACATGGATACTATAGATGGAGCAATATTTCCATCTCCATAATGTGAAAAACACACAAAAGGTACGCATTGCCACTTTATATTTGGAACCCAATCAGTTTGTATGGTATCGATGGCTTTGCTCTTATAAAAAAATTATCACTTGGTCAATTTTTACGAAGGAAATGATGGCACATTATGAGGATACAAAGAGAAACACCTTCTTTAGTCAATTGATAAATCTCAAACAAAAGGGT
>APFE030769563.1:0-13902 GCA_000404065.3 Pinus taeda | reverse complement strand
AAAGATATTGTCACACCTGGAAAAACCCATGCCATAATAGAAAAATCACCACATGCAATACCATGTATGCCAAATATAGCAGGGAATCACATATGAAAATAAATACCTACAAAGAATCCTACTATAGCTACTTGATCATGATTTATGTTGCTTGATATTCGCTTCCTCTTGCCTTCTTTGCCTTTCTTGATCCAATGCCCAAGTGCTCCAAGAAAACTCTAAGTGTGCAAGAGTGAGAAAGAGAGAGAATAATGAGAAAGCTCCAAAATAGAACTGAAAAAGGGTTAATAACTAATCCTCATAAGCCTTTTTATTAATGAGGCCTCTATTTTCTTCATTTTCCATTATTTTCCTTCAATTTCCTCCTCACATGCAACATGTGACCTTTCACCTCCCTTTTCTCCTAATTTCCATTATTTTCATAAATAAATGTGTCAAAAATGCCATTTTTCTTTTCAAAATCCTTAACCATTTCATTTGCCAATTTCCTTAGCCATAATAAACCAAGTGAACACCCCCTAGGATATATTTCCAACCATTCAACTTGGAATAAGTGTCCCATCAACCGTGGTTATTATTTGTAACTTTTATTACATGGAATTTTCACGAGGGTTGTTACAGTCTCGAACTCGAGCTTCAATTGTTCATAGCAATGCTTTAGCTTTCGGATGGCCTCCTCCAATGATCTTGTCTCATCGAACTCAGTCCTGTCTTTGAATGCCATCGGTAACCCACTAGTGAATCTCTGAATCTTGGCCTTCTCTTTCTGGAGGTAAGGCATATACCTTAGTAGCTCCAAGAACTTGCTAGTGTACTCCTCATCTGTCATAGATCCCATATTTAGCTCATAGAATTCCTTTACCCTGTCATCAAATTATCTCTCTGATAGTTACTTCTTCATGAATAACCACTAAAAATCATTCCAGGTCAAGTCATCCTCATGTATACCTCTGACATTCTTCACATATTTCCACCAAATGTATGCTTTACCTCTCAGACTGAATGTAGCTATTTTGGCTTTCATGTTGTCTGAGTAATCATGCAACCCTGAAGAACTTCCTTATGTGAAGCAACCATGCCTCTGCATCCTGTGATTTATTCATCTCTCCATCAAACATAGGTGACTTTGATTTCTTAAAATCATCCAGAAAATACCCCTATCGCTCCTCTTGTAAGGATGATAACGATGTCGATCATCATGCTTGTATTAACCAAAACTAGAATGATACCTGGGGCTATCACTTCTCCTATCCGGAGTGTCCAACAATCTTCCATCTCTAACTGTGTCATCCATATCAGTCCTGTGACCACTGTGTGAACTACTTCCGTATGCCCCATTAGTTTTGTCCTCCTGCTCATGGCTAATCTGAAGTGGTCCCTATCGTTGCAATTATGACAAAGTCTGAAGTATCACCGCATTTACCTCTGCTATTTTCTCTAGTGCATGTATGATTCTGGCATTATCTTCCTTACAACTCCTTATTTCTTCCTTTAAGCTTCTCAGTGTATCTGCCAAATCAGAAGAATTCCCAACACCATACTGCTCATCTGATCCATAGGGAGATTCTTTGTAGTCTACCATATCGCTAGCCATTTTGATATTCTTCATGCAAGGTATATCATGTCATCTAAACCAAATCACAATAAACCAACGTACCTTAGTATAGTTCGGGGAGGATACCTCACCTACAAGATCAAAAAATCAATGTGATACATGTATAACATACTCATGACAACATATCGAAACACAACACATAAGCATATAACCATCATTATAGCTAGGTTTCAATCATCAATGCATGCCCTTATCAACAAAACATACCACGACCTCATGCATGGAAACAACCGCTACATCACTATACACTTGACCACATGTGAACATTAGCATGCAAAAGGAATGCATAATAAACCATACACTCATGATGACACACTCCACAACAACACCATCAACTTCCCATGGCAACACCACTACAACGATGACCCATACCATACAAATGCAACAAGCACATGGTCCTACAACACAAGAAACGCATATGCAATCGACATGAATGCATGACCAACACACAACCCATCCAGTCCAAGGGGTGAACCATGCTCTTATACCACTCTGTAACACCCTCTTCCCACATCTACCCAAGTAACTGGCCAACCAGGGTAAATATGTGACGAGAGGCTACTATGATTGGATTCAACCTCCTAGGTGACCTTAAGGAAATGGAATCGACATAAACACATCATACAGACCTTCCACATCAGCTACAAGACCCATGAGAACCATCCCAACACTTATGGAAACCATCCCATTGAGGTTTTAGATCCCTTGACCTCTAGAAACTCCCATGCTATGTGCCTAACAACGTCCAGGAGGCTCTGGACACTCTCATGGCAAGGCATGCCGGCATCCAAGGATTATTTCTCTTAGTGTTGTGCCAGTGTCCCCGAGATTTGAGACACTTTTTCAAGCCCATAGCCCAGGTCACTGCCCGGAACTGAATGAAACCTTCAAAACAAAAAGATAGCAATGAAATAATGATGTAAATGCAAATACTTGAACAAGCCCTTGAATTGACCCTTACTAGCCATGACAAGCATTTGGTCAAACATATCACGAGAATGTAATCTACAGGTGTAAACAACAGTTCTAAGCATAGCGGTCCCATATTCATTTGAGAATCATTAAGAAGCATTGATGCCTCAACACTTTAGCTGCAGTTTCATCCATTAGGTGATAGATACATTTTTCATTCATTTACAAGTAAAAATGTGATGGGAGCCATGCATAGCTACTATCATAAAACATATACATAACCAACATAATAGCAACATCAATACCAAGGAAATCGCAACCATATAATCCACATATAAATCATTATAATACTCATATAAATACAAAGAGAAATAACCTCATATTGATGATGCAAAATCCAAACTCGGGATGGGACTTCCATGTTCCACCTGACCGTAGAATGGTTGAACCAAAACTCTCTTCAGGCATTCACCCCTGTGCCATATTCCAATCAAATGTGCTATCGCATAAACACATCAATCCAAAACCATCTAGGCCTTCCAGAGGCCAGCCATCTTAACCTATCAAACAGTGATTCCACCTCACAGTCGGACATGACAAATCCATCATCAAATTGGTCTCTATCCAAGCCTTTCAAGGCTCCAGAGTGTTTGTTCCAACCACAACTCTACGACTAGTATCTCAACCCACAACTTATACCAAGTTCTAGAACGTTTGTCCAACTAAGGCTCCAGCACTGGTAACTCAACCCACCTAGGGATATCAAAGCATTTGACCAACCAAGGCTAGAGGACTAGTAACTCAACCCAAGTTGTTATAGGGCTCCAGAGCGTTTATCCAACCAAGGCTCCAAGAACTAGTAACTCAACACAAACTAAGGAAGCATGAGAACCAATCAAAACAAAACAAGGAAATAAATCCACAATCACCATGGCTATCTAGGAAATGGAAAGATTAGGCAAATCCACTGTCAATCCAGGCAATCCTCCATGTCAGTGACATATCATGACCAATAAACCATATGCATATGTCATGCATGCCAAAACTAGTGAGAAAAACATACATGCAACTCAGTACCTGCAAAAAAAGCCCATTATAGATGCTAACCCCAATGTCCTCTTGCACTTTCCTGCTCTTCCTTTACGTTGTTGCTCCAAAACTCTAAGTGTGCCACACCCTCCAAGAGCGCTCCAAGAAAACTCTCTAAGTGTCTAATAGTGAGAGAGAGAATAACGAGAGAGCTCCAAAAACTAGATTGACAAAAAGTTTACCAACTAATCCTCAAAAGCCTTTTTATCAATTAGGCCTATATTTTCTTTATTTTCCATTATTTTCCTTCATTTTACTCCTCACATGCAACATGTGACTTTTCACCTCCCTTTTCTCCTGATTTCCATTATTTCAAAAATAAATGTGCCAAAAATGTCATTTTGCCTTTGCCATTGCCTTTGTCAATTTCCTTAGCCATTAATAAACCAATGAACACACTAGGATTTCTTACCCAACATTCAGCTTGGAATAAATGTCCCATCAACCATGGTTATTATTTTGCCTTTATTAACTTTTATTACATCGAATTTTCAGTAGGGTTGTTACAACATCACTAACTGTCACTAGATCAGTCTATACCGAAGCTGTCTAGGGCTCTAGAGTGTTTATTCCAACCCAATTCTAGGACTAGTAATTCAACCCACAACTACCACAAGGCTCCAGAGAATTTGTCTAATTAAGGCTCTAGGATTAGTAACTCAACCCACCAAGGGCTTCAGATTGTTTGTCCAACTAAGGCTTTCAGGACCAGTATCTCAACCCAAGTTGTTCTAGGGCTTCCAGAGTGTTTGTACAAGCAAGTGTTTGAGAACTAGTAACTCAACCCATAGACATGAGGAACATGAGCACCAATCAACAAATAAACGGAAATATCCACAACACCATGGCTATCTAGGAAATGAAAAGGCTAGGAAAAACCACTATCAATGCAGGCAATCCTCCATGCCAATGACAACTCATAACCAAGAAACTACATGCATGTACCATGCATGCCAAAACTAGCAAGAAAACCATACATGCAACTCGATACTTGCAAAGAAATGCCATTGTTGCTTCTGATCCACCTATTCCCTTGAGCTTTACTACTTTCCTTTTCCTTCTTTCTCCAAATCCAATGTGCTCCAAGAAAACTTAAGTGTGTAAGAGTATGAGAGAGAGAGAGAGCTCCAAAACTGAACTGACAAAAACTAACAATGACAAAATCCCATAAACTAATCCTCAAAAGCCTTTTTATCGTTAAGGCCTTTATTTTCTTCATTTTCCCTCCTCATGAAAAGATGTGACCTTTCACCTTCCTTTTCTTCTATTTTCCATTATTTTCATAAATAAAATGCCAATTAATGCTTCTCTGCCTTCACTAATTTCCTTAGCCATAATAATATGAAAGTGACACCCACTAGGATGTTTTTCCCACCATTTAGCTTGGAATATGTGTCCCATGACCTTGGTCTTATATTTTTTACATGGAAATTCAACCAAGGGTTGTTACAAAAACCACATTATTGTCTTATGTATGCTTCATATGTCATCAAGTGTTCAAGTAGTGATTCAAACACACTATCATGGATCCTTAAAAAGTGACATGCATCTCAATGCAATGTCACAAATCCCAATAAATGTGACATGGATCCCAATGTATGTATATATGTCTATCCACTTTTACATGAATCCTGAGATAGTATTATATATTCTAATGTAGCTACATATATCAGGATGCATAGTGCATGGATCCTAAGGTGAAGTGCCCACATATAGAAAGTCAAGTCTCATGTAAATCATTATGAGAAACATAATAAATAATCACTTTGAACATTTGAACATATGTTAATTTTTACAAATTTCCTAATTTTATGTATCAACCTTAGTTAAAAGCTCATGTAACAATATATAAGTTCACCATGATGGGACACGTATTCCAAGCTGAATGGTGGGGAAAACATCCTAGTGGGTGTTGATTTGGTTTATTATGGCAAAGGAAATGACTAAGGCTTTGGAAAGGCATGAGGCATTAATTGGCATTAATTTATGAAAATAATGGAAATTGGGATAAAAGGAAGGTGAAAGGTCATAGGTTGCTTGTGAGGAGGAAAATGAAGGAAAATAATGGAAAATGAAGAAAATAGAGGCCTCATTAATAAAAAGGCTTTTGAGGATCAGTAGGCAAGATTTGATCAATTTAGTTTTGGATCTCTCTCATTATTCTCTCTCTCTCTCTCTCATACTCTTGGATATTTAGAGTTTTCTTGGAGAACTCTTGAAGAGTGTGGCATACTTGGAGTTTTGGAGCAAGAAGGAAAAGGAAAAGCAAGAAAGTGTAAGAAGACATCAACATCAACAACTACATTAGATTTTCTTGCAGGTACCGAGTTGCATGTATGATTTCTTCACTAGATTTGGCATGCATAGCACATGCATGTTGTTTCTTGGTTATGATCTATCATTGGCATGGAGGATTCCTGGGATTGACATTGGATTGCCTAGCCTTGCCATTTCCTGGATAATCATGGTGATTGTGGGTTTACTTTAATTGTTTTGTTTTGGTTGGTTCTCATGTTTCCTCATCTTGGGTTGAGTTATTAGCCTTGGAATCCCTGTAATAGCTTGGGTTGAGTTACTAGTACTGAAAGCCCTGGTTGGACAACAAATCTGGAAACCCTTGGTGGGTTGAGTTACTAGTCTTGGAAGAGTTGGTTGGAAAAACGCTTTGGAAGCCCTATATATGTTGTGGGTTGAGTTAGTAGTTTTGGAAGCCTTGGTTGGACAAATGCTCTGGAAGCCCTAAAAGGCTTGGATGGAGACCAATATGATGATGGTTTTGGTGATGTCCAAGTGTGAAGTGGAATCACTATTTGATGGGTTGAGGTGGATGGCCTCTGGAAGCCCTGGATCAGTTTTGATTGATGTGTTCAATTAAGTAATATACAACTTGAGCTTTTTAACATGTAACTTAGTTGGCATGATTGTGCCTAGCATTCCTTGAAGGTTGAATACTAATTTTACTAAGGTGTTATTTTCTATGGTGATGTTTTATTTTCTTTGTTTATACAGGTCATATGGCCACATAATTGCAACTATTTCCCAACTGAAGAAAACTTGTTCGAGTTTCTTGCTTTTATGGGGAAAAATGGTATTGACAATATTGTTGTTGTTAATGTATATATCATAAAAATCCTTTATAGTCTAGTTTATTTTATATTCCAGTGTTCATCATCTTTCATGTCATGTACTCCGCAATATTGTATCTTATTTATTTTTCAGAAAAGGAACTCAGTATTGATGGTAAGAAGCAGGAATTGAAGAAAGAGGAGAACAATAACATTGGAGCACTAAAATGAAAATTAAATAGAGAGAGAAGAGAACTGGTCTAGTGGTACTTGTAGAGCCAATAACCCACATAAAACACACACAAAGATTGATGGTCAAGTCCTCATAGTTGGTTAATTCACCTGCAATGCCTTGACAACACAATGATAATGTTTTGAAGTGATGAAACAATATTTCATGTGTAAATTTTACTCCAACCAATATTGAGTTGGAAACTCATATTGTAATTTTTGACATTTGATATAATATAATTTTCATGGTTGAAATTATTTATAGTTGCACTTGATATTATTTAGCATTATAATTAACATTTGTAACTTTGCGTTTTCATATTAGATGAAGATGTACATTGTATGACATTTTTTTTTAAATTTAATTGCAAAATCATACTAATTGATTTATGTTGATTAATAATGAACACATAAAATCAATCTAAAACTACTAAATTAGTAGTTTATGTTGATTAATGATGACCACAAATAAAATAAATATAAGACTAAATTAGTTTATTGTAATGGTTGTTAATAAAAGTAAATGAAACGACTATAAACTACTAAAGTAGTCATTTATATAATGAATATGAAACTACCAAAAAAAGATAAATGACTACTGCAAATCATAAATATGTGATACAGATGACGACTACATTTTGCATATATACGATTATTAGTAGCTAGTTTACAATATCTTATAACATGACCAAAATATAGTCATTTTTCTTTGGCCATTAATTGGTTTCAAACGATGACTAAAATTTGCATATATATGACTATTAGTAACTAATTTACAGTATCTTATAACACAAAAACCATTTTGGTCACATTTCTTTAGTCATTAATTGGATTTTCGGGTGATCATTTAGTAATATATTTTGTTGTATATTTGGTCATTAATTGTGGCAATTAATGACTAAATTAATGACCAAATTCATGACTAAATATACTACTAGATAATAAAACTAAGACAACCAATTAATGACTAAACTAAAAAAGACTAAAAGTTCGTCGCATTATAAGATACTGTAATTTAGCTACTATTGATCACCGACCGAAAAATAGTCGTTTATATACAAATTTTAGTCCTTGTTTTAGTAACTAATTAGCCATTTTGTACTAGTGTATGAGATCCCATATTCATGCTTGGAATATGGCACGAGGGTGAATGGTTGAAGAGAGATTTGGCTCAGCCATTCTACAATTGGGTGGAACGTGGTAGTCCCATCTTCGGTTGGTTCATTGCGTTCATTAATGAGAAATCCATTCCATTGATTTTCATGTGAAAAGGTACTGATGTATTTATGGATTTGATCGCTGATATGTTTATTGTATTTATGTTCCTATTATGTTGGTTATATGTATATTTTATGACAACAACTATGTATGGCTCTCAGCATGTTTTTACCTGTATGTGAATGGATAATGTGTCTATGACCTAATAGATGATAATGTAACAAATGGCATGAGGGAACAATGGTTCATAGCAATTCTCAGATAAGTACGAGATCCCTACACTTAATTTTGTTGTTTACACCTGTAGGTTACATGTCGATGATATGTTTGACGAAATGCTTGTCATGGCTAGTAGGGATCCAGTTAAGCTCTTGAACAAGTTTTGGCTTTAGTAATTTCATTTTCACGCTGCTTTGCTGATTTGAAGAGATGGATTAGTTTTCAGAAGTGTCCTGGGATCTGGGCCTAAAAAGGTGGCTAAAATCCTGAGAGTCGCTAGCACAACACTGCCAATTATGGTCCACAATCACTGGTAGACAGACCTATGAGAGCGACTTTAGGTTGTTAGTCACTCCCTTGCCCATAGAATGAGAGAGACTATGGCCCAAGAGACGTAAAACAACAGTAGGACCTAGGGATGAGCTATCTGAGTGGCTGAATTGTCTTCTGAGGGTTCTGTTGATGATGTTGAATGTCTATATGGTGTGTTCCTGTCAGTTCCACTTCCTTAATGTGACTCAGGAGGTCGAATCATATCATAGTCGCCTCTCGTCGCATGTTCACCCCGGCTGGCCAGTTGCTTGGGTAGATGTGGGAGGAGGGTGTTACATTTTACCATGATGGGACAACCTTATCCCTATTACATGTGATAATTTCTAGAGCAAGAGGTATTTCTTAGTTCACTTCATTAAAGATAGGTAAAAATTATGAATAACTTATGTGAAGAGGAGGAAACTTCATGTATTGACCCTAAAATTCATATTTAATGATGTAAAAGGTATTTTAATTGGTCCAACTAGCTTTCAATAGCTAGGAATCTTCATTATTTTCATTTACAAGCTCTTAAGTGGCAAATTTTCTTAGAGTTACCACATTGGCACTTTATTTTATTACCACTTTGTATTTTTTTCTTTGATCTCTTAGACTTTTCTTTCTATATGCAAAATATAGGACTTTGGGGTGAAGAAATTTTTAATGAGGTGGTATTGGTCTAGCTTTATTATATTTTAACTTTTAACTTTCATGCTCTTCACCTTTAGTATTTTTTGTCTTTCTTTGACTTAGGCTCACGTTGTTCTTCAATTCGCTTGACTAGATCTTGTTGGATGACGTATGATACACTGAATATGAATGGGAATACTATATTTTTATGAAATGAGACGACATTGAATAGGAAAAAGGGAAAATGTTAAGTATGTTTAGGATATGAAGAACAATAACTCAATGACATCTCCAGTATTACAACTTGGCCCAAGTATTGGCAACTCCTAAGGACAATTATGTCTTGTCATGGTATAACAAAAGAAAATAATAAAATCTTTATTGTTAAGAAGTGTTATAAGATCTCATCCAATGTTTAACATGTTCACAACTAGGTAGGAAACCATCACGACATGTCTAAGCAAGAAACCTACACATGAGAATAGAAAACCATCACGACATGTCTAAGCAAGAAACTTGCACATGAGAATAGGAAACCATGTCTAAGCAAGAATACTACACATGAGCATAGGAAACCATGTCTAAGCAAGAAAACTACACATGATAATATAACACATCAACTAAAATAAAGATTGTGCATGAAGTACCATTTGCAAGTGCACACACAATTTGAGGTGTAAGGCATAGGAGATGATATGTCATAGCATAGTCATCTGAAATAAATCATGAGTTATGTCAGGTTAAATCCTCATGTATATAATGGAAGAACTAGATAAATAGCTTAAATAGAAAGAAATAAGCAGGATAAATCATCCAAGTAGCAACACCACACTTATGAGAGGGTGGCCCTAGAAGTAGTTACCCTTAAAGGGAAATATTTAGATCTCATCTTTTGCAACAAACCATATTTCTTAGGCATTGAGAGCATGTATGTGAACAAATGGAATCCAAACATCAATATGTCATTACATAATAAATGATATTTAAACATTATTACATACTAAATTTTGTTACATAATAATGACATTTAAAAATCATTAAGATAAAGAGTTAAGATTCGTCAATATATTTGTGATCAAGGTATAGAACCAACCTATTTGTTGAAAATCAAAGAGATGTAAAAAAATAAATATTCTTATCCCATTATTAATATAGTGATTTGAGTCTTCAAACCATTAATATATCGACAGTGAAAAACATTTAAAATGTATTAAGCTCAGAAATTAAGATTAATCATTGTATTTTGTGACACAATTTAGAATTAATTTCTTAATTAAATAATAAAAATTATAATAAAGTGAATATATTTAATAATTTAGGATATCAAAACCACATATTTTTATAATCTCACTTCACATAGATAATGATTTAGGTCATTATAAATTATATAATTTAAAAAAGTATTTTATTAATATTAATTAAAAATATATATATTATATTTAAATATTTCATAATGTTTTGTTTTTTTAATATTTTAAATAAAAGCCTATTTATTGAACATGAAAGAGATGTAAAAATTGAATATTCTTTAACTATATTAATATAGTTGTAGTGAAAGCATTTAGTGTTAAGATCAAATTAGGTTTACCATTCTATTTTGTGACTAAAATTTAGAATTAATTTTTTATTAAATAACAAAATAAATATATTTAATATTTAGGATATCAAAACACAACTTTTTAATCTCACTCATATAAATAATAATTTTATAATTATAAATTATATAATTTAAAAATATTTTATTATATATTATATATAATTATTTCATAGTGATTTATTTTTTCCCAAGGAAAAATCTTAATCTTCCATTAATTTGAAAAATTACATATAGTAGATGTCATTGACATATCCATAAAATGCTGGCCAAAACCAGTGCAAAGGTCTGTCAAAAATAAATATTTGCCGAAGCCATACCAAAAGAGTGTTGTACATATTCACCACACAGGGTGATCAGAGTTTTGCATGCAAAAGAAAACATATTGATAAACATAAATATATACATATAATATTGTGTTGTTAATTTCCATCAAAATTTAGGCCCTGTCCACCCGAGGATATGCTCTGTCAATGTATGGCCTGAGGATATGCTCTGTCAATGTATGGCCGATGGTAGTACTGATGTTGTTATGTTCCATGTTGTTCCTGTATCATCCACAAACCTCTGGGTTGTGTCGAGGCCTCCTTGGATAACTTGTCAACAGCCTTGTTATGTTCCCTATAAAGGTGTTGATAGATGATAGAGTTAAATTGGGCCTTGTAAACCACAATCTCATCCAGAATGTTTCTAAGTGTATGAGCATGACAATTATTTATGTTGTTGAACTAGTTTATGATGCTTTTGGAGTCCCCAAATATCTGAATATTATTGCATGAGTGTGCCAATGCAAAATGCAATAGGTGTCTAAGTGTAATCAATTCCGCATAATTGTTTGTTCCCTCCCCCAAACCCATCTTGATTTGGTAATGGTGTTGATCAGATAGGTATAAAAAATTTCCTCCCCCACATCCATGAGTTTGGGCTGCTCCATCAAAATATGCCCATGGGATGGATCGATTTATAATTTCAGGGGCATGTGGTTGAAATGTAGTTGTCTGTGTCTCCTCGGGGATTTCATGATATGCAGCAACAATATTTGTTGTAATGAGTGGCCATCGTGTCGGAGATCCTTTAAAAATGATGTTATTTCTAGTCAGCCAGATCTTCCAACAAATGAGGAAGGGTAAGCACTGAGACTTTTTGTCCATGTGCTAAACATTCCAATTTCTCCATGCTTCAGCGATCGAGAGGCCATGCCATCTTCCCTGCTTGGAGAGGAGGTGTATTACTTGTTGCCATAGCTAAACATTGAGAGGGCATGTTAAAAATAGGTGTTCATTAGGCTCCTCCACTTGTGTATAGAGGACACACCAATGTAGCCCAAATTTTGATCTGTGCATAAGATTTTCTGTGGTAGGTGTCTTGTTGTTGAGCACATTCCATATAAAGAGTCTAGCTCATGGGGGTGCTTTGAGCTTCCAAATTTTTCCCCACCAATCCAGGAGAGTAGGTGGTTTACGATCCATTAGCAGGTTTGGATATCCCGCTTTGGGGGAGTATTTCCCGTGTTCAGTTAGGGTCCATATGAGCTTGTTAGGTCCCTCCTTTACGCGAACATGTGCTTCATTGAGGGCATTTATATAACCTTCCCAACTCTGTTGCCAGTGATCGAGAATGCCCAGGTGTCGTGCAGATAACCAGGCTTGTTAAAAAATGGAGTTGTTCTCCATGTCTGAAATTTGGTCGATCACCTTAATGTGCCTCTGGTTCAAGTAATGTATGAGGTCTGGAGGTAGTTGATGCATGTTGCCCACACCGGACCATGGATCCATGCCTATTCAAGCCATATTGCCTTCATTGATTTTCTAAGCAAGACCCTCTCAGATGTTGGGCATAGAATGAAGGATGGATTTCCAAACAATAGATATCCCTGTACGAGGCCAAGTTGGGATGCGAATCTAGTCCATGAGATGTTGTGGCCAGATGTATTTGTGGTATGTGACTTCATTCCAGAGGTTCTGTGAAGTGAGCAAGGACCATCCCATCTTAGCTGCTAGTGCATGTGCAAATGCTGAGAGGTCTTTTAAGCCCCACCCTCCCTATTTTTTTGGTAGAGTGACCTATTTCCATTCGACCCATGCATAGGGCTTGCCCTCTTTGTATCCATTCCAAAGGAATCTGTAGCAAATATTTTGTATGTGGGCAAGAATTCTTTTAGGGATCCAAGCCAATGTCATCCAGTATATAGGGGTGACTTCCAATGCGGATTTTATGAGGACAAGTTGGCCTACCCTTGCGAGAAATCGATGGTTCCAGTTTTTCAACCTCTTCTCAATCTTAATTACAAGCCAAATCCAATCCACAATGCGGTAGCAATGGGGCTTAAGCCGGAAACCTAGGTACTTTAGGCCATCCTCCAAGTGATGTTGTTGGAAGCGAAAAAATTGGTGTGCAATTCTGGCTTCCTGGGGGGTTGTATATGAGAGAGTGATGGTGGATTTGGTATGATTGGATTCCATGCTGGTGGCTTTTGCAAAGAATTTAAGAATGTCATGGAAAGTAGATCAGTCCTGCAGGCTGCCATCGAGGAAAATAAGGACATCATCAACAAAGAGTAGATGGGTGAGGTGGCAGAGGTCATTCATTTGTATCCCAGGTAATTGACCCTCCCTCTTAACTATTGCAATGAGTCTACTGAGGCCCTCCATAAAAATCAGGAGGAGAAGTGGGGAAATAGGGCATCCTTGCTGAAGGCCTCTCTCAGCATGAAAGAAATGTGAGGTAGAGCCATTAATGAGGAGAGGACACTGAAGGATGTCGAGTTGATAAATCACATGATCCAGTTGATGAAGGGAGGAGGAAAGCCTAGACGGGTGAGGATCATTTTGATATAAAGCCAACTGACCTTATCAAAAGCTTTGAAAAGATCAATTTTGAGAATGGCTCCTTTGATCTTTTTGTGACTGATAGAGTGTAGGGCTTCTTGAGCGGTTCCAACAACTTCATATATTTGTCTGTTCTGAAGAAAGGCAAATTGTTCGGAGGAAATGTGTCTAGACAGGATGGGTCGGAGC
>APFE030769560.1:0-16159 GCA_000404065.3 Pinus taeda | reverse complement strand
GGCACCCTCTTGCCCTCTCATTGTCCATATAAAACCTGTTTCTTGTTCAATTGCTACTGTAATTCAAGAAACCCTGTGGTTATTCGCCCTCAAAACTACCGGTGAGACCTCTGTAAACCCCTGCACAGAGAAACTGCCAGGGAACCCCGCGGCAAACCGAAACTCTGCCCAATTTTTCCAACTGAAGAGCAGCTACAGGGCCCAGCCACAAGTTAAGAAACATTGCATTGCATCCTCCTTCACCTCTGATAAGCAAACCTCTGCAATTAACCAACTATCCAGCTAAAAAACACTCTGCCACATTGAGACAGAGTGCCCCCCAGAACAGTTAAACCTGTGACAGCCTTTTAAGAAAACTTCCAAGACTTCTCACTGCAGACAGAGAGCAATATACCCCTAAAAATCAATTTTGAGGCACAGTGAGAACTGCCGGTAAAACCCAAAGCGATGGAGGCTTTAACTGCTCCGGATACCTTACCCCTTAACCCACCCAACAGAGAACTAGAAGCCATACCTTTGGTGGATGATGATGCTCTCATCACAGACTTTGTGGCACAAAGGAACCATTTGAAGACCTACTGTCAGCTAAGGAACACTCATTTAGACAGCAGTGACCTGTATGGGATATGGCAGTCCAATTTGCCTATTTACTTTCTGCCTTCTGTCAATATATTTCCAGAAATTATCCATCTGTGTGCAGAAAATTATGACCAGGATCTCAGGGCTGTGAAGTCTCCATCTGGGAGCATCCTTTTTCACATAACTCCAGACTCCATTAACCAGATGCTTAATTACAATCCGACCCAGTTGCTGTATCCTTTCTCCATGGATTATTTGCTAGATGTGGGCTCCAGACTTTCTACTCCAGACATTGAAGTCATAGCCAGAAAGTTCATGAAAACAGACTGCCAGCCCTCTGGGCCACCCCCTTTCTCATATAAGGATTTCAATGAAGTAGGCCAGCTGCTGATAGACATGGTGACCTCTGTGCTAGGGTTTACCACCAATGAACTTGTTGACACAACTGTGCTGGTTATGCTATCTGCATACAGCCCCAGGCAGCCCCCTGATATCAAGTACAACTATGCCAAGTACATTGCAGTCAAGATACATGATCAGTTGTCTAGACTGGACAGAGAGGCAATATTTAAATATTCCTCATACATTTACCACTTGTTCTTATATTATCAGACTGACTGCTTCCAATGCTCAATCAGGAAGCTAGACTCAAAAGGGGAAAGAAGGTCTGTCATCTTCTGGTCTTCAGTCTTTCACCAGGTTCAGGATTCCCCTTACTCATATTGTGAGTTTGTTGATCAGTTTGTATATCCAGTCATCTGCCTGCTTCAGGACTCCCCCTGCAAGATTATCCAGGGATATGCAGAAGATTTTGCAGCTATCCAGAAGCTACAAAATTGGTGACTGGTACCTATACCAAAACCACTCAGTCATCAGAATTTATGGCTGTGAGCTCTGTCCATATAGACTCCCAAAGTACGTTCCCATGAGGTTATTTGCTCTAGAGTACTATAGGCAACTGATAAACTCAGACCTAACGCATTTTCACAGCGCCAAGAAGAAGGCCAACCTGAAATTCAGGGACCACCTAGGCCCATTCACAATGAACAGAAAGGATGGTTGGCAGGAAGCTGACCAAATATTAGGGCAGCAACTAAGACTCAAGAAGAGTTTCTGGTGGGTCCCTTATGACCCAGAAGGTTTCATAAGTGCAAGAAGAGTCAAATTCAGGCCGCACGCCTATAACCACGCCCCCCTCTCACAAGTACAACCGTTTGCAAATCAGGATGAATGGGTGCCTGGGACAATAGTAGAAGAATTGACTCAGGAAGAATTAATGGAACAAAAGGTGAAAGATCTTGAAAAAATTCTTGACTTAGACTCTTGTCAACAGGTTTTCAAGCAAACAATCCAGACAGAGGAAGGCACCTCAGCCACACAGCACATCCAAGAAACTCCAGCAACAACTGCCAAAGGAAAGGAGAAGATGGATGAGCATCAAGAAGCAGAAACAGGGCAGCCCAGTACCACAAAGGACCAACAATCAACACAGGCTCCTCCATTGCAAACTGAACAAATTCAAAACCCAGCATTGCAGACCCCTCTAAACAGTGAGAGAGGGAAGAAAAGGGACAGAGAAGAAATAACACCCCCTACAGGGTCAGTGCAGCAATCAGAGGCCAAAAGGCTAAGGACAGACCCTGGAGATGAAGGAGAAATAAGTGAAGAGATGGAAGGAAGCCAAAACAGGGAAGGGCAAGTAAGCCAACAAACAACCACCAGCTCAGTCCATCTTGAACATCCCCAACGGCACACAGTGGAGGTATCTTCCTCCAAACAGCAGGGACAGAAGCCAGCCACAGTCAAAGAGGGGTTTATAGAGATTAAGGCTCAGAATGAGCTATTGAGAGTACAGCTATATGAACAGTTCCTCAACACCACCCCAGCCAAAAAACAGAGATTAATGGCTGCCTTTGACTTCAAGGATGAAAAGATGAGATTTACTCATCTTAAACCAAAAGTCCCACACCCAAAGACTCTAGATGACTACTACAAAACTAATATGGAGGTCTCTGCCAAAGACATACACCCCATGGACCAAATAGAGCTGCACAAGCAAACCGGGGAAATGGTGTATGCCACACTTGCTAATAGGGCAATGCTGGCCCATCAGCTAAAAGAATCACTGAAGCACACCAACCGACAGCTAGATTTGGAAAGATTGTCCTCTTCTGCCAAAGACAATAGAATAAAAACTTTGGAGGACATAATTGTTGAACAAGGCTATGACCCAAAGGATCCAAAGGGTGTCAAGGCCCTTATGAAAAAGGAGGATGACATAGCTGCATTGAGGAGGCAGGCAAAATTGCCTCCTACTATCCATCCTGACACAGCACAGCTGGCCCAGGAAAAACAGGTGGACCAAGCTATGGAATTACTCCTGGCTATGAACCAGAGGATAGTGGAGATGGAGGCAGAATTGGAGAAAGCCATGCAGGAGAAACAAGGGGAAAATGCCTCTCAGCCACCTCAGACCTCCACAAACATTCAATTTGCCCCTCCAGCTCAAACAACAGCAGCTCCTATCACTACTCCAGCACCTACCACTGCCACATCAGCAACTGGAGCAACCGTGGGGGCCACAGTAGCAGCAGAATCCAGCCTGAGCATGGAAAAAATGATGAAGGCTGTCAAGGAGCTGGAGGGCCAAGTCTCAGAAATAAATGTCACCAAGGAGAAACTGGCCAAACTGGAAGCCAGTTATGACAAATCAAAAATGACCGTGGCTGAAAGAGAGAGGGAAATAAAAGCCCTGAAAAAGACTATTGCAGAGCTGGAAAAGCAGCTGAGTTTTGACAAAGTAACAGCAGAAATCAAGCAGGTGATATGGACTGCCATTGGACAAGCAATCACTAACCAGTGGGAGTACATTGTTGCCATATATGAGCAGATAGGGCTCATTGGCAAGGCAAAAAATGAACTATACAGAGCAAGAAATGAGCTAGGCAACATGGCAGACCTTGCCCCAAAGATGATAGAAGTTTTGAATTATAGGAATAGTTCTCAGCTGATCCAGATGGGAATCGCTAATAGAACTGAAACTATTTCCATAATTAAGAGGACTACAACGATGAAGAGCCTAATTCAAACACTGGACAGAAGGGTACATGATATGCAAGCAGATATCACCAAGTTCCAGAATAGGTTCACAGCCCTGCAGGACAAAGGGCTCCCCAGTTTAGAAGAATCAGGAAGGCTTCTCTCTTATGAGAAGTATATCAAAAGAATAAGCACTTTTTCAGCCATGCAGATTGCTGAGGCTTCTGGGTCATCTACAGCAGGCCCATTAACAGGACAAGTCCTTTTTGATAAATTAGATAATTTGTTCTTTATCAAAAATGAGGTAGCACATTTATTTGATAAACCTCCCGATTTCTATAAGTACACTGAAGTTGATGAGACCGTAGGGTCAATTTTGAAGCAACAGCTTCCCCATCCAGGTGATTGGCAGGACTTGGTAAAGTTACTTTTGAACCAAGGTTGAAGAAGAAAAAACTTTTTGCAGCAACACAGTCCATATTGCACCTACAGGTGGACAAAGCCACGCCAGCAAGCGCAAAGACACTGAGCCAACTCAGCACAGGTACTCGGCATCAGCATCAACATCAGCAGGTACAGGTAGCAGGGCCAAGAAAGATACAGAAAATCAGAAGTAGCAAAGCACTTCAATGCTCTATTTATGAAAAGCCGCGTAGTTAACTCCGTAGTACTCAAAAGTCAAAGGGTTTTCTTGTCAGGAGTTAATAGCTTTAAAGAAGCATTTACACTTGTAATAACTTCTCATCTACTTTCTCTGTACAAGTGTAAGAGATTTTCTTCTCAGATGACTCCATTCCTGAGATATTTTTGTATGAAAAACTCTATATATTGACCCCCGCGTTTGTTTAGAGGGGTTGGACTTCGGATGTAAGAAACTCTTCTGAGATATTCTCTGTAACTCTGATATTGTAAATCTTTCAGACAGTTTAATACAAAGGCAGTGGGATTTCTTCAATGATGTGTTGACTCTTGGTCTCTCGATGGTGTGTGGCTCAAAGTTGCAGGATTCTTGATCATTACATGACACAATAAGTTTTCTCATGGCTCCTTATGTTACATATGTTTCCTGTTATTCCATATGTTTCTCATGTTTCCTGTTTCTCACGTTTCCTGTATGTTTGAAACTCTAGATAGTAAAGAAAAAGGATAGCCTCAGGATTTAGTCATTGGCTACCCTGAGCTCAATCTGAACTGTCTCATATGTTTTCTTCTGATAAGGTGTTTAAAGCGTAATTCTTAAATGCTACCTTTAAGCCATATCCTCACTGTGCATTGTTGTTTTAAGAATTCAAGTGATTGCTCTTAGGTAACATGCCTCTTTCACAAATATACAGCTTAAGTAACGAAATCTTAATTGCTCATTACTAGTTGTCTTCACCTCATCCTCAATATTCACAGTTTGTTCCATGAAATGCACACAGGCCCTGTAGTTTTCCTCCTCACCAAAATCAAGATTTCAAGAGAAAACAGTCCTAGACCCCATTGCCCAATGGATTAATTTTCCCGGCTGATCTACTTTAAAGGAATCAGAAGCATCCTCCCAACCAAATACACCAAAACAACTAAAAACTCATCTCACAACTAGCCTAAAACCCTCACTGAAAGCAATGACAATCCTGATAGAGAGAGCCCTCTCTGACTGCAGCTGGGCTAGAAGCTGCAGCCCAAAGATTGGTTAGTGGTTACCCCGGCCGTATTCTCTTAGGAGTCAAAGAGAACAACCTGGGTGTTAAACACCATGATTCTTCCACCTCGCATTTTTTGTCCTGCCATTTGTTCCATTCCCGACCATCGCACCCTACCAGAGGAGAAAATCAGTAATGCATCGCACCTTGTACACTGGGAAGGTGATATGCATCGCACCTCTGCATTGAAGCTTTCAGTATGGTCCAACTTTTGACCATTTATGAGCAGTTTTCAGTGGAGAACTTCTGGGAGATGATGTAATCAGTTGACCTTGTTCCTTTAGGAAGTGAAGCAACACTTTTAGGGACTTAGGAGCCCTCAGTTTATGGACATTTATGATTGGGGTTTAATTGCCCAAAAATATCTATAACACATGCATATACATAACTACTATTAGTTTAACTTTGACTTATGAAATATCTAATGTTAAACTTGAGAAATAAATAATATATTTTTTATTATAAATCAAAAAATTAATTTGTAAACAATTGATTGGACAAATATTTTGATGTCTTATTGCAAGGATAACGCCATATGACCTAGTCTCATTGATAAACACTCTCCCATAACTCTAATATGTTGGGCCTAGACACCATACAATGACACGTTCATT
This sequence comes from Pinus taeda, assembly GCA_000404065.3. Classification (NCBI taxonomy): domain Eukaryota; kingdom Viridiplantae; phylum Streptophyta; class Pinopsida; order Pinales; family Pinaceae; genus Pinus; species Pinus taeda. The sequence goes on along the minus strand of APFE030769560.1, from coordinate 10,242 downwards.
ACATCATAATGAACAATAGTTCATTCAGTTGGGCTTTGTACTTCTGCACTCTCCACCACAATCTATGCAACTGCCATGTACATGTATCATTACCCCAATTACTCTGCAATTCTATTCTTTGTTGAGAGATTCCTTGGTCTACTTACAATGACATAAAAAGTACCCTAATATATCAAGAATTCATCACCAACTAATATAGATATTATTTTGACCTATCCCTATCTTCAATCAGAACCTTCTATTGTGATTTTTTAAGAAATGATGGCAGCCATGAATTCATCATTGTCAATATAGAAATTATATTTCTTCAATTTACTAAAACTAAAGACCTTTTGGAGATCAAACTTATAAAAAAATTAATAAACATGCAGAATGAGTCCTGAGAGGAGAAGGAAATAGCACACAAGTAAATGCCACCACGAATGTTCTTGAAGTCTTCTAGGGGGTCTCAAATTTGAACCACTCCATCATTATTATTTCATGATTTTTGTTTCATAATGTTATTATTTGAATCAAATGTTTCCTATTATTCATATTAAGTAGAAGTAAATTGTGTTTTTTCATGGATTGGGTCATGGTGATAGAGATTAAAGTGCTCCTCAAGTACCAACATAAATTTTGCATAGAGGAAACTATCATATTGAGTGAGAAACATACAAAACATTCAGGGCATGAGCTTGGAAAAGGTGGCTCCTGAATAGTTGCCAGCGTGATTCATGAATTTTAGTAAGGTTTGAAGTAGGATTAACATTTAAAACCAATACTTTTATTCCTTTTAACATATTATTACAATGGTTGAGCATTGAGTTTGCCATATATTCTGCACATTGGATTTCCTGCTTAAACATGGTTACAGTGACATATACATTATGAAAAATACTAAAAACAAAATCTAATTGAGATGTTGTGCTCTGCTTTTATGATTATGTTTTATTGTAATTTATTGGAATTAAGATTATGGTTAATAAACCTAAACGACACAAGTCATGGGCAAATCAAAGGTGAGATGAGATGAATTGTGAAGTGTGTTTTATTTTTGTACACAACTATTTTTTTTTTTCCTTAAATCCTATAATATCCAAGACGACATATTTATAGTAGAATCATTCACACCATAAACGTAAATTGTGGTTTGTAAATGTACATGTAAAAAACAACAAACACATTGAAATTAGGAAAATTATGGTGAGTTTTATTTAGATTTTTTTGTTAATTGCAATAATATTATTAATATTAGTGTATGCCATGGAAATATATGTATGAAGCATTTTACTAGGGTTTCCCTTCTCTACACCTCCATCCTCATTGTTTTTGTTGCGCTTGGAGCTCCTCTGCACATGATCAACCACTCTACTCATGACATCAATGAGCCTATTCCTATCTGCAAGGTTTATGGTCAACATGGGTTAATTTGGATGGTTTTTAAGCTAGGGTCCTAGTTTATAATAATTTCAAGTGATGGAACCAAATGGTCTAACCCATTGGACATGCTCTGTTATGCACCCTATAGGTCGTCTAGATTTTATTTTAATAATTCCTCAAGGGATCCTATAGAATGCGATGTTGGATATTTTCTTGGGTTGTTTCAATCAAATGATATTTTCCCTTGCAGTCTCACTTCCCTTTCTTTGTGAACCAATCCTTATAGGCATGGTGTTTTTTGTGTTTTATTTTCGTTTCTCTCCCTATAAATTTGTATGTTTTGCGTTGGTGTTGGAGTAAAGAATCCCATGTGCTCTTTTCATTGCATTTTCCCCTCCTTTAATATTCATAGAATAGGAAAATGAATCAAATTTTCATATTGTCATTATAACTTTTGGAGGAAAATTAGTTGTTCTTTGGGAAAAAAACTCAAACCTAGTTATATCTCTAAAATTGTTTGTTATACGGAATCTACGATTGCAGACAAAAGTATCTTCCCTAGACCTAGTGGCCTAGTCTAGAACAACATAAATCAAAGACAATAAAGTTTTCCATAGAGGAATTGGAGAATGGAAAGATTTTTACTTTTGATATGTTGCAAGCTCTTCTCTCCTCTTGGCTTATAAGCTCCAACCATAGCTCTGACTACTATAATTATAACCTCCACAAAAAATCAACACAAGCCAAAGAACGATGACATCTAGTAATATTATTCATTCCATTTATTCAATAGATTAGCATAGCATTGAAATATATGAATGTAAACATAACATAATACATATAGGAAAATGGTATACTCTTTGTATTAATATGAAAATGAGAGAGTTTACAACCAAAAAAGGAAGCTTATCTTGTAGAGATATCTCCAAGATGTCTTTTCCTTCCTCATCACAAATCACACCTCAATGTCACCCTAATGCATAGAAATGATAAATTTCTTAGGATCAAAGCAACATCATAAGGGTATGATTAGTCTCTAAAAGCCAACCCCTAGCTTGTGGATGGCAGTAAATATATAGGAGAGGATGGTAGTTTAAGAATTCTTATTCATTTACCAATCTAGGCTTGAGATCCACTATGTATAGAAGGATGAGCTCAAGGGATAATAGGTGAAATCTCCAAGGTAGAATCATATATGATTTGAAGTTATTATCCAAGGTGAATGGTTGTAACAACTCCTGGAAGTTTTTGTAAGAGGAAGCTTTGGGATTATTTTTATTTTTCTTGAATTTCTAGAATCAACACATCCTCTAATAAGGGAAAATCTGTTATGATCAAAGAAGGTGGAGAACTAAGAAACATGTTTTTGAATGCATGTCCCTAAAGGGCTAGGATGCGTTGGGCCTTAAAAGCACTAGAATGAAGCACTCAAGGTCATAAACTCAGGGATTCAAGAGATTCATGCTTAGATATTTGTATAGGTATGATGACAAGGTGTTCATGGATGTTGATTGATCCAATTTGTAGGCCTATTGACCAGATGTAAAAAATCACCTATAACAACTTCCCCCCAAAACGCAAAGTCAGAAAGGGAAACTAATGACTGAAGTGCTTTACCTTGTGACAAGTTTATATCAAGAAAAAATGGTCAAATCATCATCTTTTGCAATACATTTACATTATGATATCTTTGTTGAGGGAGGCATACCCATGCTCAACACATAAGATAATATTACATGTACAATGATGAAGAATACGCGTATATTAATGATAAAGGATAAACCCACGATTGGATGACTATCTATATGATCATGGCCATTGTTAGTCCTTACAATCTCCTAGGCTGAAAAGGAAATCGAGAAGGGTAACCTCAAACCACTTCATCTCGGTAGCTAGCCCTATTGAGCATGAGAGGGATCTCCCTAAGTCTCTTATTACTAATATGACATTAAAGAAAATGAATTTTAGGCTAGATATGTGCATTTGTTTGTTTGTTTGAAAATTTGGTTTTAGGGGTTGCTGAACTTAGGGTTTGGAGCCACAAATAGGTCTAGGTTGTAGGAGTGCAGGAGAAAATATGAGAAGGAGCTAGATATCAGAAGCCATGGTGTATTTTTAGTATTGTTAGTGCAATATATAAGATATAGTGTGGAACAAGCTAATGAGCATAAATAAACATGATTTCATTAGCTGAGGAAGAAATACACATAACTATGAAAACCAGATAACAAAGCTTGAAAAACAAGAATTCTATGTATTTTATTATAAGGCATTCATAGAAAGAAGAGATATAATGTAGATAAAGATGTTTAGACCATAATAAAACAAAAAGAATGAAGTACAAGCACCATGAACTCACTGGGCTAGAGTTCCTTGAAAATAGCTGCAACCTATCTTTGTATTAGTTGAAAAGATGATTACATGCAATATTCCTTCACAAAAAGTTCAACCCTTTTTCTCCTGAGGAGAAACGATACATATAGACTCTCCTAGACCACTTTCCCACCTTCAAGAGTCGAATTCCTTGGTGGAGGAACTGACTCCAAGATTCTCTCAACCAACAAGTGAGAGTGATAAGGTGAAACTCAAACACTTCATGGAGAGTTTGTTTAGGAGTTTTATTCCTTTATGAAGCCTAATAAAGAGTGAGAAGGTGAAACTCAAAAACTTCATGGAGAGTTTGTTTAGGATTTTGCTTCCTTTATGAGGCCTAATAAACATCAAAAACAACCTATGGTGTACATTTATTCATGCCTACATCACCTAGCCTCGAAAGTAGTTCCATTACATAGAGAATCTTGACTTTGACTAAGTCAAACTATAAACTAGAAATTTTATAGAGTGAAATTTACAAGTTAAAACATAGAAAAATGTAGAAGTGCAACTCCAACTTTGAGCTGCTTTTCGGGTACCTTTCAGGGGTCAAAATGAAAACCTAAGAGAACGGTCAACTATCCCTTCCAGTCTAATTTCTAGAACAGTTTTAATTTTTTAATTTGGACCATGGGAAGACCTTAAAACATCCATTCTACCAAGGTAGCTCCTGAAGCGTAGCACCTATCAAAAAATGGTCCAAAATGCTAGTTTTTTGCCACTTTTTTGCTTTTTTCTCCAAAATTGAGCTACCTTTGCAAAATTTGAGAAAGTGGGTTTTTAGAGGATGGAAAGAGCTTTCCAAAAATGTAGACATTTCCTCAAATGTATGCGTGAGGAAAAAGAATAGTGCCAAAGCGTTGCACTTCTCGAGCAGCAAAATTTCTGAATTTAGACCAAAATTTCTCAAAAAACTTAATGTGCTCAGAATCTTCTCAAAATTGGATGGAAGGTGTAAAAACATGTTTTTTAGAGCTTCATATATTCTTCAGCAAGAATTTACAAGTTTCCCTCATCCTTTTGGTCATTTTTGTACCTTAGACTATAATGGACACAAACCTCTTTCATTTTTATAAAATTATTTTCCATTTGGTTAGAAACATGTTTTGAATCAAACATGTTCCTATGAGGAATGATGAGGCGAGGTAGTGTACTGCAGCATTGTCTTATTTGAAATTCAACATTACCTTTACCTTAATTTTTATCTCCATAAGCTGTTAACTCCCTTTACCAATTGAATTGACTGATGGACATGTTTTGTTTTGACATATGATATCATGATGACACATGGAGTGAAACCCAATACCATGACCTAAAATGAGGAATTTAACCATTTCATGACCCAAATTATTTAATTGAAGATATGATACCTTGAAGAAGAAAATGACCATGATGAGTGATGAAGACCATGAGTAAGCGAAGGGAGTAGCAGTGGCATAAACACAACAGCCAGTGACCAAATTTTTATTTGAAGACTCACTGAAATGACAAAATTTTGACTTGACACCCTAACAACATCTTGTAAGAGAATATTTGATCATTGGTGACAGGCTGAATTGACTGACACTAACATTGGCTCCAACTAGGGATGGTAGCTCCTTGGAGGTGTCAAGAACACCGTAGACCAAGTAGCCTTATCCATTGGGCATGGAGTCATGATGCAAAAATTTAAACTGAAACTGAAAACTGACTGACTAAACAACATACTTGACTATAAAAAACATACTGACTGAACTTACTTATGGTAGTAGACCATCAAGATCTTAAGGCCTTCACCTCAGGCTCCAAATCCTAATGATAATCGCACTCCTACTGAAGATGTATATACAATCATATGTAATGATCCCTCCAGTGTAACCATTCTAGCAAATGGCTACTTACTTGAATCCTACTCACACTTTTCTTAAGTAGGTAGACAAAACAAAAGCTAGGCAACTCCAAATTCCATATGGATTCAGCATCTGTATTGACATTGAAAAATTCTTCCTCTACTGATGACTACAATAAACTCACTAGAGGATCATGGAAAGCATGCAACATATGCTTTTCTGGATGATTTAAAACAAGAAAACAAACCTCATTCCAAACTATTGATTTTTCTATGTGTTGAAACTGATCGCCTTCATCAATGAATGCTACAACATTGACCATCATTACTAGTTGTAACTAATTTTCCACATGATCTTGAAATTCATGAAAAATTGGCTCTTACTGATTTGGAGGAATCAAGAAACATCCTTCTATTCCAACTAGTCGCTCTTCATGATGAATTTTGGGAAGACTGTGCTCTTGGTCTTCAAAAAATTTTGAACATATAGATGGACAAGTTTCATCTTGAAAAAAAAATCAAGAAATGAAATATTTGAAGAGAAATTTGATTGACACTCCTCATCAATATCTTGGTCTCCTGAACACTACTAAATACCTTCATATAATTCGATGTAATGAATGTGACCTTCATCAAATGATTGCTAATCAATGTTATCTTCAGTCAAAGAAGACATTGTTTGTTGGAAGTTTTCCTAAATAAAATTCTCTTCTGCAATATGTTTTAGAACAAACTCTTCTCTTTCACTGCTCTTTTCCTGATCCTTGACAATCTGATCAGTTTCATTTTCAGCTGTAGAAATTGTTATCTCTTGGAGATGTTCTTTTGGATCATAAGACTGTTGCAAATCATCACCTATTTTAGATGATAGAAGATCACTGTCATATACTAGAGAATTGTTCTCAATTTCGCTGTCATCCAAGGTAGAATCCATGACCTTAACATGGTGGTGAAAAGGTTTTTCATTCAGAGCATCCAATATTTCATCATCCATAAACTCTTCATCTCCATAAGTACTTTCCAGCTCTTGAATAAAATTTTCAAAATTATCACAGTAATCTTTAATCAAAAGAAAAGAAGGATAGGCCTCTCTATTATTCTCAAGAAATACTGAGTGAAAGTCCTTGAGAGAATAGATACAATAAGGAGGCAAGCTTTCATACCAAGACCGTGCTCTTTCTTCTAATGTGACCATGAACATCTTCATTAAACAATCTTCATGAAAATCGATCCTCAACTTACGCACATACAAATGAAATCTTATTAAATGAAGTGTAGTATCATCACCTTTTCCATCTCTGAATTTTGGCAAGTATGTCTGCCAATCTACCTAAGGCATACGATTTGGAAAGCCTGGAACATGATATTGATGCATAGGAGCATACCTTCTGGATTGAGAACTCATTTCGATTTCTGGATCCTGCTACCAGTGGAGTCTTCGGATCAAGTGGGAGTCACCAGGTTATTGATTCAGCCTTTCATATGTGTCTAATCACTATTCACCATCAACAATTGGATCTGATATTTGTCATTATTTCCCAGGGAAGATATGATCTTTCATTCCCCGACAGCGACACCAAAAATATTAGTCCTTACAATATCCTAGGCTAAAAAAGAAATCGAGAAGGGTAACCTGAATCCACTTCAACTCGGTAGCTAGCCCTATTGAGCATGAGAGGGATCTCTCTAAGTCTCTTATTAGTGATATGACATTAAAGAAAATGAATTTTAGGCTAGATATGTGTATTTGTTTTTTTGTTTGAAAATTTGGTTTTAGGGGTTGTTGACCTTAGGGTTTGGAGATACAAATAGGTCTAGGTTGTAGGAGTGTAGGAGAAAATATGAGAAGGAGCTAGATATCATAAGCCATGGTGTATTTTTATTATTTGTAGTGCAGTATATAAGATATAGTGAGGAACAAGCTAATGAGCATAAATAAACATGATTTCATTAGCTTAGGAAGACATACACATAACTATGAAAACCAGATAACAGAGCTTGAAAAGCAAGAACTTTGTGTATTTTATTATAAGGCATTCATAGAAAGAAGAGATATAATTTAGATAAAGATGTTTAGACCATAATAAAACAAGAAGAATGAAGTACAAGCACCATGAACTCACTGGGCTAGAGTTCCTTGAAAATAGTTGCAACTTGTCTCTATATTAGTTGAAAAGATGATTACATGCAATATTCCTTCACAAAAAGTTCAACCCTTTTTCTCCTAAGGAGAAATAATACATATAGACTCTCCTAGACCACTTTCCCATCTTCAGGAGTTGAATTCCTTGGTGGAGGAAATGAATCCAAGATTCTCTCAACCAACAGGTGAGAGTGAGAAGGTGAAACTCAAACACTTCATGGAGAGTTTTTTTAGGAGTTTTCTTCCTTTATGAGGCCTAATAAACATCAAAAACAACCTATGATGTACATTTATTCATGTCTACATCACCTAGCCTCGAAACTAGCGCCATTACATAGAGAATCTTTACCTTAACTAAGTCAAACTATAAACTAGAAATTTTACACAGTGAAATTTACAAGTTAAAACACAGAAATGTGTAGAAGCACAGTGTCGACTTTGAGTTGATTTTTCAATGCCTTCGAGGGGTCAAAATGCAAAACTAAGAGAATAGTCAACTAGCCCTTCTAGTCTAGTTTCCATAACAGTTTTTATTTTTTAATTTGGACCATAGGAAGACCTTCACAAATCCATTCTCCCAAGGTCACTCCAGAAGTGCAACGCCTGTCAAAAAATGGTCTAGAACGCTAGTTTTTTGCCACTTTTTTGCCTTTTCTCCAAAACTGAGCCACCTCTGAAAAATATGAGAAAATGGGTTTTTATAGGATGGAAAGATATTTTAAAAAATATAAACCTTTGCTCAAATGGATGTCTGGGGAAAAATCACAGGACCAAAGCGCTGCGCTTCTCGATCAGCTAAATTTCTGAATTTAGACCAAAATTTCTCAAAACACTTAATGTGCTCAGAATTTGCTCAAAATTGGATGGAAGGTATAAAAACATGTTTTTTAAAGCTTCATAGATTCTTCAGCAATCATTTCCATTTTTCCCTCATCCTTTTGGTCATTTTTGGCCTTCTTGAGCTTATTTCAAGTTGCTTCACTTTGACATTGGCGATCATGTTTTGAGCTTGATAGTGGTGTGCCATGTGTCTGAGCAACTAATTATCCATGTTTTCCTTCTCAAGGAGCTTCTCTAAGTGTTAATTTACACTATTTAGCCAATATTCCTTATCTTGATGAACCTCAAGGGAAATCCTATCCTCTAGGTCAAGGTCTTCATTCAACATAATTTGTTCTTGCTCTTTTTGAAAAGCCTTCTTTAGGCCCCTTGTTCTTGGCCTTTTCCTCTTTCCTTTCCCTTTTTCTCCTTCAGGCTCACTTGATTCTATGATCTCTTTTCCCTTTCCAACCTACTGCAATAACTTGACTTGTTCTTTTTTCATGATCAATTTCTTTGCTTTGAGCTAACTATTCTCCTATTCAAGGAATGAAATGACATATTTTGCTATTTCCATATTGATTGCAAGCTCCTTGATTTGATAGTATTTATCTCTAATTGTTTGTTACAGGATTGAAGTCTAGTCCTCTACCTCTAAATCAATTAGCTCAAACTCATGCTCAACTGTGTCTTTATCTTTCGTTGTCGATACCTCTTTTGTTGATGAAGAAGGCTTGGCCCCTTTCTCACCATGAGAAGCAAACACAAGTCATTTTCATCTCTGGTATGTTTTGGTCACCTCAGATCTAAGTGCCTTGGGAACCTCCTCTGATTTTTTTTATAACCCTTCCATAGGTTGTGCTAATGTGTCTTGGTGATGGCTTGGTGAAGCAATCTCATTTCATTTTTGAAACCCTAGATGATAGGAAAGGGGAAAAAACAATGATGGATGAGTGAAAAATGAAATGGTGGGTAGGTGGAGTTGATAAAATGGTAAAGGAGGTTTTAAAGAGGTGGATATGGATTATGGAAAACTTATGAAAATGAGTGGAAGAGAAATGAAGGAACAATGTACTTGTAAAAGGGAAAAAATAGAGCTTTTAGGGAAAATGCCTAAAACCCCTAAGAATGAAACTAGGGTTTCAATGTTAGTGAGGTAAATTTATGTTCTGAGGTTGATCGAGTGGTTTACATGGCATCTCAAACATTTATAAATGTGTAGGGTAATATTTTACATGTTAAAAATCAAGAAAGAAAAATCGCCATCATCAACCCTATCATTTTTGCATGAGAAATTCACTGAGAAACCCTAATTGAAGAGAGCTTTGGCATGAATTGGTTTTGAAAAATAAAAAGGTAAGTAAGGTGGTGTACTTACTTGTATCTTAGCTCAATATTGCAATAAAACAAGTGATCAAGCTTAAAAATTGAGTTCGAGTGAGTTTCTGGCAATTTTAGCTACTCTGGCCCAAGTGCAGTGCAATGTTCCTAAGTGCAGCATCGGTCTTCCAAACCGCTTTTGGAGGCCTTACACTACTCGAAATTGAGATCTTGATATTTCGTTGGAAATATATTGAATATTCTATAATATAGACTCCTCAAGAATTCCATTTGGACACTCCATCAGGTAGAAAAATGGATTTTACCAAGGTCACTCCAAAACCCAGGGTGTCTCTGACAAAAGAGTAGCTCCAACTTGTACGGCACTTTTGGATGT
>APFE030769554.1:249660-262545 GCA_000404065.3 Pinus taeda | reverse complement strand
CAACATATTTCCGTATTGAACACATTCCGAGATTTCATAGAAATATAATGATACGATTTACCTATAGGATTTGTCTCCATCACACAAACCTCTTTTCGTAATAAAATTATAAATCCCATGTCTACATTCCTCATCCCCGACATACCAATTGTTTATAGTGGAATACTTTATTGTTGCTTCCTCATTGCAATAGAGATCCAATATTGTGGCATGGAGATGATTTGTGTCATAAAATGGTGCAATGCATCCTTCAATATATGTCATAGAACTCCTCTCACCTCACAAAACCCCTCTCATCTACAAAACTAAGAGTCCTCTCAAAATGTCTAGTCTCCATCTCACTCATCTTGAAATAAGTGGATATTTCCATGGATGTCAAAGTGTGCTTGGGGATTTAATAGAAGGAACTATCACTGAAAAAAAAAACACAATGCAGCATAGTAGTTATTAGCAGGAGGAACAACCCTTCCAAGATACTTCCTAACTACATAAAGGTACTCTCGAATTACCTCTTATAACGAACAAAAGATAACATCAACTACCTATATATTCTACCTATGCATGGTATCAATGAAACACTGTAAAAAAAACATCTACAACACCGTTGGTCAATATCTTCTTCTAGTCAAGGGCATGCCAAACTTTTGAAAAATATCAAATAGGTCAGGATCCACCTCATCTAGGCTCCTCTTATTTTTCTACCCTCTCTTTTTAGGTTCAGAATAATAGGAAAGATCTTGAAAATTGATGGGTGGGTAAAACTTATCATACCATTGGGGTTCTTCCATTTTTAATCATTGTCTATAAGAGTTGAATCTAAATTGCACAATCCATCCAAGTTCATTCTTTTTAGCTAAAATTAACCTAATATTTGAGAGTTTTAAGGTTTAATGGATCTAAGTATATTCTACTTAAAATATAGTAACATGGTTTAAAACTGTAGGCATTGAGATTAGAATCTAAGGATGAAATATAAAATATTTTATATTCATGAATATAAGAAATTTTAATTTCATGTAACAAAGTTTGAGGAAGGTCTAGCATTTTCATTTGACCATAAATTTTTCTTGCATAAATCGAGCCCTTTGAATTTGGGCATGGTACATTTCATGACACAAACAATCGAACATTGAAAAAATGTGAAAATAAAAATAAAATTTCATGCATTCTTACCCTAGAAAATTTAGGGATGAGCTAACTGATTTGTGCAATAAGGAGATGCAAAATGATTACTTGCCCATTGTCCTTTGATGAATTGTTGGCCGCAATCAAGATCTACATTATCATAATCATTAAACCCTTTGTACAATAAGGACATGCAAAATGTTTACTTGTGCATTTTCTTTTGATGAATTGTTTTAGGGAGGTGCGAACTGATTTATAGAATAAGGAGATGCAAAATTATTCTTTTTCCATTGTCCTTTGGTGAATTTTTTACCGCAATCAAGATTTTCATTATCATAATCATTAAACCCTTTGTACAATAAGGACATGAAAAGTGCTTACTTGTGCATTGTCTTTTGGTGAATTGTTGGCTGCAACCAATATCTGCATTATCATAATCATTAAACCTTCAACTCTAGATAAAATTTATGTTTTGATCATATAAACACTCAAAATTGTTTACCCATAAGAAAAAAAAAATCTTTAGTAAAAAGGAAGAACTCTCCATAATCCAAATTCATACCCATGTAAAAATTACCAAAATCTCAATAAGGAAATGCAAAATGCTTACTTGTGCATTGTCCTTTCATGAATTGTTGGTGGCAATCAAGATATGCATTATCATAATCATTAAACCCTCAACTCTAGATAGAATTTATTCTTTGATCATATAAACCCTCGAAATTTTTTACCCATAAGAACAAAAATCATATTTAGTAAAAGGGAAAAACTCTCTAGAGTCCAATTCATACCCATGTAAAATTAGCAAAATCTTCAAGATCATAATCATTGAACCCTCAACTCTAGATAAAATTTATGCTTTGATCATAAAAACCCTCAAAATTCTTTACCCATAAGAACAAAAACCATCTTTAGTAAAAAGGAAGAACTCTCCAGAGTCCAAATTCATACCCACGTAAAAATTACCAAAATTGCCATGCAGAATGACCTTGCCCTTCCTTAAAATTGTTTACCCATAAGAACAAAAATCATCTTTAGTAAAAAGGAAGAACCCTCCAGAGTCCAAATTCATACCCATGTAAAAATTACCAAAATCTCCATGCCTAATGACCTTTCCCTTCCTCCATCTAATCGTTGATGCTCTACTTAGGTGTTTCCCATGCAAACTCCATCTAGGGTTTGAATCCCATGAAATCCATAGATCTTCATACCCATGTAAAAATTACCAAATCTCCATGCTGAATGACCTTGCCCTTCCTCCATCTAATCTTTGATGCTCTCCTCAGGTGTTTCCCATGCAAACTCCATCTAGGGTTTGAATCCCATGAAATCCATAGATGTGTTTATGGTCTTCCTTCTTCTGACATTCCCACGCAGATATAAACAAGGCAGAGAAATGCAGTGCTACAATGTGATGTTGTAATATGTGAATATTTTATTTGAACCCAACGCTAAACTGGAAATGAAAAAGAAAATAAATATTTATAATGGGAAAAATAAAAGAAATATTTATTATACTAAAATAAAATATATAAACTGAAATTTGGGTTAAATGAATTATTTTTAATAAGAATTTTGTTATTTTTGCGTAATACGTTAAGTTAAAAATAAGAAAATGAAGTTAAAAAAATGAATTGGGATGCCCATAAACGTTAAAATATGACCTCAATTAATAATAAAAAGCTAAATTAGTAAAATAATAAAATTAATTTGTTATATTTTGATTTTTTTATTAACTTGTGAATAGGCTTTGTTATATTACCATAGGCCAATACCATGATTTATCAATACTACAAGTCCAAAAACCATAACTTATTTCATAACCAAAATATTTTATAAAAATATGACAAGATTCTTAATCATGGATATTCACCCGAAAATTTACGGTAGATATTATTAACCTGTAAAAAATGGCATTTGTTACAATACCATGGGTCAATATCATGGATTACATGTCCAAAAACCATAACTTATTTCACAACCAAAATATTCTATAAAAATATGACAAGATTCTCAATCGTGGATATTCACCCCAAAATTACAGTAGATATTATTAACTTGTAAAAAATAGCATTTGTTACAATACCATGGGTCAATATCATGGATTATCAATACCACATGCCCAGTAAATAGTAATTATTTGACAATCAAAATATCTTATAACAATATGACAAGATTGTTAACCATTGATATTCACCCTCACATTACCATTGATATTAACTTGTAAATAGGCTTTGTTACAATACCATGGGCCAATACCATGGTTTATCAATACCACACACCCAAAAACCATAACTTATTTCATAGTAAAAATATTTTATTTTAATTTAATTTTACAACATCTTTTTAATTGAATCTAAAAGGGAAAATGATACAATTTGAGATATATCTAAACACTCTACTCTCACGACTACTAAAAATATTCCCATAGAAATTAAAATAAGATTTTAATAAAATTAAGCTAATATGGATCTATTTTGATTCTATATATATATATATATATATATATGACTGTATAGATCCATCTTAGCTAAGGATCCAAGGGATAAGAGCAAGCAAATTGACTAATTATAATAGATTAAATATAGTGCATGAATTTTTAAAGTTTTTCATTTGTTTATTTTCTTTGACATGATTGATCCAAAATATAGGTTTAATATTTTACAACCAATTATTTTTTTTTAATTTAGATAATTTCTTAAACACAATACAATGTGATCAAATTTAAGAGAGATTTGGGGAGAGGCCGAAGAGAGGGAGCGAGATAGTGAAAAGGTTGGAGGACAGAGAGAGAGAGAGAGAGAGTGATGGGGAAGAGAGAGAGGGAGGTGGGAGAGAAGGAGTGAGAGGAAGGAAGAGAGAAGAGAGAGAGATAGAAATGGAGTTGGAGTGGGGGAGAGATGGAGGAAAGTAAAAATACGTAGAGAGATAGAGGTGGAGAGAGAGAGGAGTGAGAAGGGAGAGATGGAGAGAGAGTGAGGGAGAGAGGAGAGGAGGGAAGAGGAAGAAGAGGAGAGGATAGAGATAGGGAGAAAAGGGGAAGGGAGAGAGATGGATACATAGATATGGAGAAGGACAAGGAGGGGGGCAGATAGTGATAGAGTTGGAAGGAAGAGAGAGAGAGAGAGGGAGAGTGATTTGGTTGGAGAGATATAGGGAAGTGGGAGATAAGGAATAGAGAGGAAGGAAGATAGAGATGAGGAGAGAGAGATGGAATTGGAGGGGGTGAAAAGGGAGTCATCGATAAAGAGTGAGGGAGAGAGGAGAGTATGAGGGAATAAAGAGAAGGATATAGATAGAGAAGGAGAGAAGGGGAAGAGAGGGAGAGGGGAGTGTGTGTATGTTTGAGGGGTGAGATAGAGAGAGGGAATAATGAAGAGGCACAAATACAAATATAGATATTATATAGTATTATATAAATAACCTAGATCCATATTAACCCTATAACTATCAAGGTCCCGAGAGATCCAATCTCTCGAGGGGCAAACATTTCCTAAAGTTTTGCACTAGGAGAACAAGTTTGCACCTCGAGAGATTTGACCCCTCTTGACACTTAATAGATTCGGGGTTAAGATGGATCTAGGTCGGTTAATATGAAATTAAAGTAGTTTTTATTTGATATTATAGTCTTAAAAAATAAAATTTTCCCTTCAAATTAATTTCAAATTGGAACTAGATCAAATTAGATTGAATGAATTAGATTTTTAAAAAAGACATGAAATAATTTTTTGTTTATTAAGAAATATATTTTTAAAATTATAAATTATTATAGATAAATAATGTAAATCTGGCTCACCTATACACCATGTGAGGATGAAGAAGTGTTTAAGGAAGGATAACCTTTCAACCAATCTTTAAAGACCTTTCAATCCCCTGTCACTTGTAAGTTTAGATTGCTTGACACAATTAAGTTGACTAACATAAAAAACAGATTCATATTATTGTAGTACTTGTTAGGTAGTTGTATTTTTGTTTTTAGACTAAATTAGTCATTCATGTTAGTCATTTTTAGTTGCATTACTTATTAGCTAGTCACATATTTTATCCCACAACTAAATTAGTGATTTATGTTAGTCTTTTTTAGTTCGGCCACTTAAGATTGCTCATTTTTGGTAGTATTTTACTTGGAAAAGTTGTGGTGACTAACTTTCTTAGTCACCTAGTCACTAACTGCTCATTTTCTACTAGTGAGATGAGCTTGTTAGTTCCCTATAATACTAGTGTATCCCCCTTATTATTATTGTTGTGCCCATGCAACCCCCATATTGTTATTGTTGTGTCCCATAGAAGCTCACTATTGTTATTGTTGTGACCTTACATTGTTATTGTTATGCATTGTTTGATTATATTGTGACCCCTTAGACTCCTATATATACAAAGGAGGTCTTGTCATTTGTATCATGGAATAGTTGTTCATTTATGTAATGTAAACGAGTTTTCCCCCTTGAAGAGGATAATTTTTAAGTCGTTGATCTATATTTTCTTCTATTTTTTGAGCTAGCGGCGTAATAGATAAATAATAATAGAAACAAGTTTTCTTCTTGCAGGTGGAAGGGGATGTTCAGCCACAAGGAACCTCAACCCAAAAACTTAATCCATGCTCCCTGTTGGCATTATGATAAATGTGTTGTACTTGATGGCAACCCACTTGTAGCAAAACAACTCACTTGTACATGGAAACTAGATGAATCTACAGAAGAGATATTAGATGTGACAGAATGAAGTAGTATTTATAGATGTGATGAAATGCAGGGCAGCTTCAAGGAATCATTTCAGAAGGAAACTCTCTCAAATGAAATATCACAGAAGGTAAATAGTAAAAATGAAGAAAGAAAGGTATACATAGGTTCACTATATACCAAGTCGCGTATACACATAGATTCACTATATACCAAGTCGCGTATACACTCGGGTTCACTATATACCAAGGCGCGTATAACATACACATGCATTTTCACAGAAGGAAAGGTGTGTACATGTCGAAAAACTAAGTTTTGGTTTGTGGTATTTGGACCATGTTATTTTGGTATTGATCCATGGTATTTGGTCTGAGGTATTGATCCTAGGTATTGGGTCCAAGGTGTCAGTCCTACGTGGTTTTCGACCATGGTATTAAGAGAGACCTAAACCGATATAAGGAGAAGAAGATCATTAAGCCACAATGCAAGTGTGTAAGTAATGGATATCTGATGAAGTATGAGATCAAGCATGTAGGTTATGGGTTTGTGATGCTTTGCTTGATCTAAACTAAGGATGCACCTATATGGATGATGGATCAGGATCCTAAGGCTTGAAATGTATTATCATTATGTGGTTTGATCTTGAAAATTCTAGATATGAATACTGACACATGTTTTATTATGTAAATGTGATGATCTGGGTATGAATGAAGTCTAAAATAGTTGTGATGCTTTAAGTTAGCATTTCAAGATCTGTACGCAGGTTGGCTTTGGAAAAACAACGTATACATGCCGATTCAGCATATAGAAGTAGCGTATACAGGATGGAATTTGCAGATCTGTACGCTAGTTTCCCTTAGTAAAAGGGCGTATACACGTTGGTTTAGCTTACGAATGTAGTGTATATTTTCTGAAGTATGATCTATAAGGGATTTGTTTGATGTTGTAGTATTCAGGGTTCTATAGTGTGTTCTGGTGACTGCTTTCTAGTGACAGTATTCTGCATATTCATATTGGTTGATTGTGATTATCTTCAGTGTTAATGGATGAAATATAATGATGGATCAGGATCATAATGACTTATTGTTATGTGATTTGATAATGAATGGGCTAGATATGATCACTAACACATGTTCTATCCTCTATGTATGATTATGTCTGAAGTCTGGAAGTGCAACAAAGTGTTTGCAGATCTACATGCTAGTTTGCTTTAGGGAAGTTGTGCATACACACAGGTTGGTTTCTACCAAATAGCATATACAATCTGAAGCATGGTTTTAAGATGACAACTGATTATGAATGATAATGTAACTCAGAACTATGTACTGATCTATCTGTTGCAGCTGATTGATTAAAGTATGAATGAATGATTGATTTAGTTGTGTCAGAGGTTCAGAGGTTGGCAGTTACTGATTGAGTTTGGATGATTCAGATTGAGTTTCAGTGATTGGTTGATGCAGATATAGTTGATGGATGTATTCCAGTGGTGATTGATTTTGAGCTTCAATGTTGTTGATGGGTCTAGTATAAAAATTGGATGAAACGTGGCCTTTAGAATATGGTGTTGTATTCCAAGAGTATCCAGTTTGAAAATTTATGAAACGTGGTACCTGGAGGAAGAAATAAGGATGTAGCCTTCTGTAGGTTGGCACCTATGTACTAGTAAATATATTAGCTATTACAAGAGCTAAGGGGTTGTAACTCCCTTCCAGTGGAAGCTAGAGAATGAAAGAAGGTTGTAGCCTTCTGCAAGTAGAAACATGCGTACTAGTATAAGTCTGCACCAGTACATTGTTGTAAATATATTTTCTTATTATTAAAAGAAGATAGAGACAACATTAGCAGATGGGTTTTACCCACATTGGGTTTCCACCTTACATCTTGGGGTTCATGTGTGATAGTTCTTTCTATTATTAACTACACATGGTTACTATTTAATTTTTAAAAAAGTACTAATACTCAAATTAAAGATCAACATATGATGAATTAACAGAATCATTAGTTTGTTGGATATATGCTTGTTTCCTTAAACATAGTTGCATACACACGCAGGTTGCCTTCATTGAAGTAGCATATATGAAATTGAGTAAGAAAAGAAAAATATTATTGACTTGACTAATACTGATTCACCCCCCGCCCCCTCTCAATATTATTTCCAACAATTAGTATCACAACAGGTCCTTTGGTAGAAGCTTGATCGCTTCAAGGAGATCCGTAGAACAATGGGAAGGAAGCTAAAGAAGAAAGCACCTCAGAAGAAGAATACATCTCAAAGGAACTATGACAGTAGGAGAATCAATTGGGGAATATGTGGAAGAAACATTTCAGATTCAGAATCATCTCAGAATGAAGATGAACAAGCAAAAGAACTATCAACTATGAATTTGTTATCCTATGGTGATACATTTCTCCATCCATTTCAAGATGATGAAAGTGATAGCGAAACAACTGAATTTTCTCTTATGGGTGAGAAAGAAAGATATCAAATAGAGGCAGAATTTAAAAGGCTTACGGACAAAATTAGAGATCAACAAGATCTATTGGACAAAAGGGAATATGCCTCCAAAGAAGAAGCTACCAAACTAAAAGCTCAACTAGAGGAAGGAAACAAGGTAAGGAAGCAATTCAAGGAAAAGGAAGATCAATGTCAGAAGCTACACGATGAAGTGAAATCATTAAGAAATGAAGTAAATGAAAGGAGCACAACAATCAAGAAACTCGAAGATAGATCCAGTTACTATGAAAGTCTTGAAGCTAAGATCCTCTCACTAAAAGAAGATCTTGAAGAATCAAATAAGCAAAATAAAGAACTAATCCAAGCTCTTGAAAAACAAGAAAACAGAGTTCTTGAATTAAGACATTAGTTGGAGGAAGGAAGAAAAGCTGAAGGAATCATGAAGAAGTAGTATCTTGAAAAGGAAGAGCAACATCGGGTTGAGGTAAATATTCTAAAAGATAAATTAGAAGAAAAGGATAAGCTCTTACGATTTCAAGATAGTACTAAGATCTTAGATGATATTATTAGTAGTCAAAGGTCTCCTGCTATCAAAATATGTCTTGGTTTTCATGAATCTGTTGAAGGTGAATCTAGTTCACAAAGTAAGACAAGAAACTCTAATGCAAAATCTAAAATGCTCCACAAGGAAATGAGACAAGAAACTCTAATGCAAAATCTAAAATGCTCCACAAGGAAATGAGAAGTCAATCCCATCATCAACCAAGGGAAGAAATTCTTTAAAGAAAACCTTTTATTCCTAACTATGGAAGTGATAGTCGATTATTTCCTCAAATGAATAATTTTTATTGTTATGCATGTCATAATTTTGGACATGTTGCAGTCAGATTCAGAAGTAAAATGGTTCAAGACCGTCACACAGAAATATCATCACGTTCGAGGTACTTTAAGGGATATTATTTTGCAATATGTTTGGTCATAAAGCCATTAATTGCTATAGAAGGAATATGAAATATATGAGATGTTACGCATGTATCAAGCTTGGACATATAGCTAAGGAATGCAAGAACAAAGTACTGGCACCATACCGAAAGGAGAAAACATCATCACACATGAAGATATGGAAGAAGAAGGAAGTACAGTCAGAAAGATGTGGCACAACACAATGTATAGACATGACAGAATCAGAGGGAGCTGAAAGTGTGAAACTTTAGTGTTCTAAATCTCATACACAAGTTTCATGAAGAGAAGTCATGTATATACGTGAGTTAGACACTGCATAGTGGCGTATATGTTAGTTTGAGGAAAACCAGTGGGACAGACTTAGGAAAAAGGATCTGATATGGTTCAGTCAATTATTTCTCTATTTGATGATGATTACAATTTGCTGATAATGTGTGGAAATGTATTGATACTCATAAGATGTTGTTTTTGATCCTCACAAGTTAACTTGATGTATAGCTGATTAATGATGATGCCTTGATACTTCTTGCGGATATATGCATGATCAGATCTAAGAGTGAACAGATGGAACAAGTTCAGGGGTAGAACATGCTTTGCTTCTAACAAAGCATTGTTAGCATTATTTTTATAAGTCTTTAGTACCTAATCAATGATGATGATGTTTATATAGCTAAATGATACATCTTTCTATGATATGGTTATGAGTTGCCCATGACAAAATCTCATATGATTCTTGGGGTCACATAGTTGGTGTTTAGATTAGGTTTTTGGATGACTATCTGATGATGCATATATGTTGCTTACATGGTGATATTCATAAGGATAAGGAGAGGATTACTATAGTTCTTGGCACTCACATGGTTGAGGATTGTTGCTGTTGATGATATCAAGAATTCTTGACAAAAGATCTTGAGCTCAAATTTTGCTACATACATAGTGATATATACAGTATGCTGGATACATGGATGATTACTCAAAGTTGCATTGTTGGTTGGCCAAGATAATGGAGTTATTATAGGTAACATGAAGACATAGCTATTTGAAGACATGATGATGATGAGTTCTTACCTATATGATGATAGGTTGATACTCACATATGTTGATTGATGTTGGGATGTTCCCGAGTGATGATACATGGATGGTATAAAAGATCATGCAGATCTTGATGATGATATGATGACTATGGTGTTTTTCACATGTGATATAATGTGAATAATTCTATATGACATATTCAAAATTGATTCATGGAAGGTTATGATAATGTTCAAGATCAAGAGGATGAGTTGATATCTATATGCAGACATACCTTGTCATAGGTTGATGATATCTACACTAATGGACATATACAGGTTGCTAGTCTGGATGTTGTTGATAGATGCTTATGGAGCATATCATACATTGTGTATGATAGTTGTTGATAACTATCATGGTCTTGTTTAGATATTTGGTCTCTATTATGAATATCATGTATATCATTCAATGTAAAGGTCATATCAAAACACATGATGCAATAGTTGTCTCTGCCTATTGTATTATTTTTATGAATACCTTTTGGTCATATGATGTAATTTGTACCCCCACTATGCATGGGAAGGATGATGTAATATTTTAGTCACGTATAAACAATTGGTATCTGGTATATCCCCACTTGATTGGGTGGATGAGTCAAGTTTATCCCTACTTCGTTGGGAGAATGAATGTATGTATGAGTCTTTGGTGATAGGAAGGTCAAACTCACATAGTTGAGTTATAGAGTCATGTTATTTTCTTGAAAATATTTGCAGACTTCGCATGTGCTTAGGGGGAGCATGGATGATACAGTACATCTCAGCATGAACAAAGGGGGAGTTCAATCAAATAATTCAGCATGTGCCTAGGGGGAGCATGATTAATTTTTAGCTATTCAGATATGAAAGTCTTCTGCTCTTAGGGGAGAAGATCTTGGTCTACCCTTTGCCCTTGATGTCAAAGGGGGAGAGTGACTTGGTGTTCTTGTTGCCATCAAGTCCAAAGGGGGAGATTGTTGGCATTATGATAAACGTGTTGTACTTGATGGCAACCCACTTGTAGCAGAACAACTCACTTGTACATGGTAACTAGATGAATCTATAAAAGAGATATCAGATGTGACAGAATTCAGTAGTACTTATAGAGGTGATGAAATTCTTGGCAGCTTCAAGGAATCAGTTCAAAAGGCAACTCTCTCAGATGAAAGATCACAGCAGGTAAATAAAAAAATGAAGAAAAAAAGGTATACATAGGTTCACTATATACCAAGTCGCGTATACATGCAGGTTCACTATATACTAAGTCATGTATACACTCAGGTTCACTATATACCAAGTCACGTATACACTCAGGTTCACTATATACCAAGGTGCGTATAACATACACACGAATTTTCACAGAAGGAAAGGTGCGTACATGTCGGAAAACTAAGTTTTGGTCCATGGTATTTTGGTATTGATCCATGATATTTGGTTCGAGGTATTCCAGGCATTAGGTCCAAGGTATCAGTCCGACGTGGTTTTGGACCATGGTATTGAGAGAGGCCTAAACCTATATAAGGAGAAGAAGATCAGTAGGCCACAGTGCAAGTGTGTAAGTAATGAATATCTGATGAAGTATGAGGTCAAGAATGTAGGTTATGGGCTTGTGATTCTTTGCTTGATCTGAACTAAGGGTGCACCTATATGGAAGATGGATTAGGATCCTAATGCTTGAAATGTATTATCATTATGTGGTTTGATCTTGAACATTCTAGATATGAATATTGACGCATGTTTTATTGTGTAAATGTGATGATCTGGGTATGAATGAAGTCTGAAATAGTTGTGATGCTTTAAGTTAGCATTTCCAGATCGATACGCAGGTTGGCTTTGGCAAAACAACATATACATGCCGATTCATCATACAAAAGTAGCATATACCTCACAGGATGGAATTTGCAGATCTGTACGTTGGTTTCCCTTAGTAAAAAGGTGTATACACGCTAGTTCGACTTATGGATGTAGCATATATCTTCTGAAGTATGATCTATAAGGGTCATGTTTGATGTTGCAGTATTCATGGTTCTGTAGTGTGTTCTAGTGACTGCTTTCTGGTGACAATATTCTGCATATTCATATTGGTTGATTGTGATTATCTTCAGTGTTAATGGATTGAATCTAATGATGGATCAGGATCATACTGACTTATCGTTATATGATCTGATAATGAATTGGCTAGATCTTATCACTAACACATGTTCTATCCTCTATGTATGATTATGTCTTAAGTTAGGAAGTGCAGCAAAGTGTTTGCAGATCTACACGTTGGTTTGCTTCAGGGAAGCTGCGTATACACACAGGTTGGCTTCTGCCAAATAACATATACAATGTGAAGCATGGTTTTAAGATGACAATTGATTCTGAATGATAACGCAAATCAGAACTATGTACTGATCTATCTATTGCATTTGACTTAGTTACCAGAGAATCCATAGTAAGAACCATTTTCTGCCAACGTTTCAAATCCCAACTGGGATCCATCATCAGGACCACATGAATGCTTGATAGAAGAAGAGCTAATTTGAGAGATTAAATAATAATGAGGAGAGTAAATTAAGATGAATGCCAACTCTCATTTTTTGAATAATAATTTTGATTAATTATTGATGAGATG
>APFE030769554.1:173333-248983 GCA_000404065.3 Pinus taeda | reverse complement strand
ATTTTAATTAATACTTAATAATCACTATTTATAATCATAGTTAATGATAATAGTAATAGTTATTATCATAATTACTATTGTGAATGATTAATTATGTACTAATTATTATTATTAGTATACTAAATTATTAAAGTTAGGTTACTAACTTATTAAGATTAGAAAACGGGGGTGCTAAAACTAAGAACTGTTGGTGACCTTAATTTCTCTGATTAGGGGAAGCGAGCTTCCACTAATCTCCATACCATTGTCTCTGATGAGATTATGTGGGTGTTTGATAATTTCAAGAGCTTCTCTGATCTTTCACCTATGATGTTGTTCTTCCCTAGCGATAATTGAATCACTTTCCAAACAGACATGGTGCTTAGTTTTTGAGGAGTGTTCTGCCAGGGCCGAAGTACGAGACCTTTCATTCTTAATATCAGCTCCATGTTCCTTGAGTCTAGTCTGCAAGGAGCGACCTGTTTCACCAATGTAGCTTTTTCCACATGAGCAATCTATTTTATAGACTCCTTTAAGTTGATGTTTATCAATACCATCCTTGACAAATCTCATACCTTTCCTAATAGTTCTAGATGCTGAGAAGTGTGTGCTTATGTTTTTCTTCTTTAGGATTTTAGCAATCTTATCTATAACTACATGAATATAAGGTAGAAAAACTATACCACACTGAGGTTGATCACAGGCCTTAGGTTCATGAGATAACATCCTTTTCTCGGCTTTCTTTATTTCTCTTTTAATCTCATTTTCTTTGTAGCCTAAACTCTTAAAGGTTGAGACTAAATGCTTCTTTTCTTCATTCAGATTATCAATGTTAGAAATTTGAAGGGCCATGATAGCAAGAGTGTTTAGAACACCAAATTTCTAGGCTGGGTGATGGTGGGAATCAACATGGAGGTAGTTTTCTGTATGGGTTGACTTCCTAAAAACTTTATGCCCCAGGGAGCCATCATCTTTCCTGATGATGAGAACGTCTAAAAATGGGATGCTCATGTTTTCTTCAAGTTCCATAGTAAATTTTATTTTTGAAGTGATGAAATTTAGGTGAATAAAAAACTTGTCAAGCTCTATTTTCCCATGAGTCAATTTTATAATTTTATATTGGTATCATCGACGAATCGCTTCCACCAGGCTGACTTTAAAGGGTACGATTCCAGGGCCTTCTTTTCAAAGTATTCCATGTATAAGTTGGCCACGATTAGCGAAAGGGGGGATCCCATTTCCACTCCAGATGTCTGCTCATAATATA
The DNA here is from genome assembly GCA_000404065.3 of Pinus taeda. Classification (NCBI taxonomy): domain Eukaryota; kingdom Viridiplantae; phylum Streptophyta; class Pinopsida; order Pinales; family Pinaceae; genus Pinus; species Pinus taeda. Next base: position 247,737 of record APFE030769554.1, on the reverse strand, counting down.
TACCTTGGAAGGTGAAAACAGTTGATCGCAAGCAGATTACGGCCAATCTTGCAGTTCCTGGATTGGTAACATCTTTTATAACCTGAATGGCTTCATCAAGAGGAATCTTGGTGAATAAGGACACTACGTCAAAGCTAGGAAGGATGTCATCACGATCTATCTTCTCATTCTTAATAAGATTCACAAAGTCATGGGAGTCTTTGATGAAAGAATCAGTATTTCCGACAAGGGGCTTAGGATTTTTGCAACATACTTAGCAAGATCATAGGTTGGGGATCCAATGGTATTGACTATTGGTCTAAGAGGAACTCCTTCTTTATGGATCTTGGGTAACCCATAAATTCTTGGGATGGTTTCACAAGAGGGGATTAATTTCTTTTTAATTCATCATCAAGGTTGGACTCTAAAATTGTCTTTTTCACTTCTTTCATAATCTTGAGGATGGGATTATTGCTTAATTTCTTATAGCTACCACACTTGAGGTGTTCATTCATTTTGCATTCATAGTCTTCTTTATCCAAGATCACCACTGCTCCTCCCTTATCTGCCTTAAGAACCAAAATTTTATCATTGTTTCACAGGGATTTGAAGGCTCTTTGCTCTTATTTACTCATATTACTTTTGGAAGCTTTGGCCTTTCTCATAATGAGAGAGAACTCTTCTCTTAATGTTTCCTTATCTTCCAAAGGGATGTTGTTAATCCCATCCTTTATGCTACATATCATTTTCTCAATGGGAAGGTTTTTCGGAGCCACTGCAAATCCTAGACCTTTGCTCAGGATGTTAATGACTACAGGATCTAATTCTTGGGAAGACAGATTTACCACTTTCCTTTTTAATTTTGTTTCGAAAGTGTTAATTGAAGATCTTCCAACGTTCTCTATACCGTTGTTAATTCTATTTATATCAATGTTATTGTCCATATGTGTATTATCTTCATCTAAATATTGATTGCAGTGGTGTGATCCAGATTGTCCACAGTCTTTTGTTCATTGTGTCGACGTTTCAAACCCCAAAGGGGGTCCATCATTAGGACAAATCAGAAAGATAGAAAAGGAATGAGAGATTATTGTAGCCAATATCTCTATTTCCAATTTTATTGTCGTTTGAATTATTGATGGTGCCACTATTATCACCACCATCAATGTTAAGCGATTTTCCCATCACCGTATACCTATTCATGCTGCCCGACGAGTTATTTATATCACAGTTGATTAAGTTATGCTTCTGCGCAGCTTTATTGATATAATTCCTATCAACAACGTTCTGCATATACTGATTAATGTTTTGCAGCTGATTGATTAAAGTATGAATGAATGATTGATTCAGTTGTGCTAGAGGTTCAAAGGTTGTCAGTTATTGATTGAGTTTGGTTGATTTAGATTGAGTTTTAGTGATTGGTTCATGTAGATATAGTTGATGGATGTATTGCAGTGATGATTGATTTTGAGCTTTAATGTTGTTGATGGGTCTAGTATGAAAATTAGATGAAACGTGGCCTTTAGATTATGATGTTGTATTCCAGGAGTATCCAGTTTGAAAATTTATGAAACGTGGTACCTGGAGGAAGAAAGAAGGTCATAGCTTTCTGTAGATTGGCACCTATGTACTAGTAAATATATCAGCTAGTACAAGAGCTAAGGGGTTGTAGCTCCCTTCCAGTAGAAGCTAGAGAACGAAAGAAGGTTGTAGCCTTCTGCAAGTAGAAGCATGCATACTGGTATGAGTCTGCACCAGTACATTGCTATAAATAGATTTTCTTATTATTAAAAGGAGACAAAGACAACAGCAATAGGTGGTTTTTACCCACATTGGGTTTCCACCTTACATCTCGGGGTTCATGTGTGATGCTTATGTGTGATGGTTATTTCTGTTATTAACTGCACATGGCTACTATTCAATGTTTAATAAATTATTGATACTTAGATTAAAGATAAACATATGATGAATTAATAGAATCATTAGTTTGTTGGATACACACTTGTTTCCTTAAACATAGTTGCATACAAACGTGGGTTGCCTTCATTGAAGTAGCGTAAATGAAATTGAGTAAGAAAAGAAAAATATTATTGACATGACTACTACTGATCCCCCCCCCCTGCTCAATATTATTTCCAACACTCCCAAGCCTTCTGAGAACTAAAAATCTCTCAAGAACCTACTGTCTACAAATATCAAACCCTCAACGTCGTCATCAGCCGTTGTTATCACCTTGTGATTCAGTCATCTATTGTGCTTCAATTCAATTTTTGGTCTAGTCTCTAGATCCCGATAGGGATGACCTGATATGTTATTCTATGGGTTTCATGGGTTTCATTAAAGAAGACTTGATTCTCTATAATCCCTTGAGGGTTAATATAAAGTTATTGATAGTGTAAGATATGAATAATAATGATTCAAAATTGAGGATGGATAGGTCACAGGTTTGAAGCACAAGCTCTAAGTTCTCTAAAAGTCAATGGAGAAATACTTGTAGAAATTTCTTATTCAAAGGTTTTGAGAGAAGATGGAACAACATGACAAAATTAAATATAATAAAGAATGATGCTAACTACAACATTAAATGGTTTGAAAGGGGATACTCTTTAAATATTAAGGCGATTTTTTTTTTTAATGTTCTTATGTGCATGAGGAGTGAAAAGTGATCAAACTTTGGAATTTTTGATTATTTATACCAACACAAATCCCAATCCCTCTCCATTTTATTTGAAGAAAAATTATATACAAAAATGTATGAAAACCCACTTTACAAAGAACACTCAAATGAAATCCATGTTTCAGAATCACATGGAACAAGGTTTTTAATTATTTATTTTATGGATTTCTTCTTCGGAGTTTTGTTTTTTTGGGGGGAGGAGGTATTTGAGGGAGTTCATGAGAGTTTTTTTATCCACTAGTTTGGATTGGACTTTCTACAAACAAGATATTTTTCTTTCATGCTTTCATGTTTATGTTCTGCACAATTTCAGGGCTGGCAAAATCAATCACCACTTTTTATAGTAGTTGGATTTTTTTTTTCATTTTAGTGAATTATGATATTGAATACCTATATAACTTCACGTTAATTCTTTAATGTTCTCAAATAAATTTTGAACAATTGAAATTGATAAAACCTTAAGTAAATCCATTTACTGATTGAAATTTTTCGATATTTGAAATAGGCAACCCAATACTTCTGCCTTTCAGATGAAGAAAAGTTCTATAGAACAGTGTCAAAAAACTCACTTTACAAAGAACTCTAAAATGAAATCCATGTTGCAGACTAATATGGAACATGGGTTTTTTCTTTATTTTATGAATTTCCACTTTGGAGTTGTGTTTTTTTTTAGGGGAAGGGGTCTTTGAGTGAGTTCATGAGAGTTTTGTTATTCACTGGTTTGAATTGGATTTGCTACAAGAAATATATTTTTATTTCATGTTTTTGTGTTTATGTCTTGCACAATTTCATGGGTGGAAAAATCAATCACCATTTTGACAGTAGTTGGATTATTTTCATTTTAATGAATTTTGATATAGAATACCTATAGAACTTTGGGTTAATGCTTTAATGAAATCAAATAAAATTGGAACAATTGAAACTGATAAAACTTGAAGTAAATCCATTCACTGATTGAAATTTTTGGATATCTAAAATAGGAAAATGCACCTGATAGCTCAAAATTTGTGGTACTTATATTTTCTATCAAATAGTTTCCTAATATAGCTCAGGGTCCCTATAGGCTCAAAGAAAAATGGTTTGTGTTCAATTGAAAATAGTTTCCTCAAACTACTTGTATCATGGAATTGATTATCTATTATGATATATATCTTATATTTCTTCTATATAGGAGTTATGATTGTTTATATCTCAAGGTCCCTACAGGCTCAAAGAAAAATGGTTTGTTTTCATTTAAAAAATAGTTTGACCAAACTACCTATATCACGATTTTGATTATCTATTATTATATGTATCTTATTTTGTTTCTAGATAGCGATTATCCTTGTTTATTTTGAATTAATTAAGAATTATAAAAGATATGGTTGGTATTATATGATCCATATTAACATGGATTTGATCTTTAATTTTGTGATGCAATGATCTTTGAATTTCTCCTAATGCAAAAAATCATATTAACAAGCAATATTTCAATTCAAATAAGGAATATCTTAAAAGAAACTATTTGTTCTTAGATTTTATTGCTAAATATATTTAGCATATCACCATTGTGAAGTGGGTATTGTAGTGTGTGGAGGAAATTTAGTGTTGATGTTAGCTTGTGTCCTACAAATAAAAATGATTCAATGATCCTAAGCAATGATTATTATGATTTTCTCCTTAAAATATGATTATGCATGAGGTTTAATACACATTTGATAATAGTTGTAGGAGATTATATTTTTTGTTGAGTAATTTTACTCAAGAGTAAGTCCATTTCATGGATTCTAGAATTTAGATAAAAGTAGGCTATGTGCCCTTTCATCTCAAATTGCAATGTTGAATAGAATTATTTAGAAATAAATAATTAATGATATTCTCCATATGGGTTTGACGAGCACTTGAATATGCATTGAAGGGAATGATGTAATGAAACTTTCCCTATCTTGGATTTTAGTCTCGGCAGAACCATTGTGTCTTCACCAACTTTCTCTTTTTTGTTGCTTCCTCTTCTCCCACAATAATTTATACAAATCCTATTGTTGTAGCACGAGTCCTTACTCTATCTCCTAATACACAATTTAATGAACACCTCCCCATGTCCTCACACTCTTGCAAAACAAGAGCTACTTCTTACACCTTGACATGCCAGTAAATTCATTGAAATGAATTTCTCCTAAGATGATGGGCTACCCAATTGCTGAAGATGGTCATGATGGTGAGGATGATGTTTTGGAGAAACTATTCAAAGTTTTATGGTGACCTGTTGTTGCCATTGCAACATTTACTATAGTTATGGTTGTAGTAAGAGTAGTCATTTATAGTATATGTTAATTATCATAACTTGTATAGAAAAAATCTAAGGGTAAAGATATGTCATACAACTTTGTAATTCACTCTACAAACTCCCTCCAAGTTGTAATTAGATGAAACCAACTATGGTGGAAACTAGCCAGGGAGAGAAAAAACTTGAAACCAATTAATGGAAGAAACAATACCGAGTTACAAAACCAACTAAAATACTCCAATGAAAGATATGGACCCAAATTCATGGGCCCCTCACCAAGCACAAAAACTGCAATAGGGTCTCGGTAGGACAACATAGCTATGATCCATCTAGCAACACCCCAAGTAATTCCTACTCAACAAAGAATGAGAGAGAGAAACAAAATAGAATAGGGTGGTTTTACCCAAATTGGAAATACTATAAGGTAATAATTATCCTTGGTCACACAGTTTACAAAAAACTAGCACATATAAGAGGAATCTGAAATTTAATCAAATAGGAATTATGTGGATTTTGTCTTCTAGATTTTAGTTTTTTTAGAATGACTTAAGATTTAAATATATTTTTATTGGTTTAGAAGAAAAAGTATAATGGATGTGTTATCCTTCAATAAAATATTTTCTTATTCAGGTCTTTTAGTTCCGAATGACAAGGACTTGGACTTGTAGTTGTATCTATGATTTGTTTTTCAATATGAATATATCTAATAATGATAGCCACACAATTCACTTTACAGGATAATTTGTAGTACTAAAGCATGATTTAGAGGCATGGACTTGGCAATGGTGAGGTCAAGGATGGAGAAAGGCTCTTACTCTAGTAGTGTATAGTTTTTTAGGGATCTACAACACCATAGAATAAACCTTTGCCCATTTGTCACCCTCTTGTCACTGAGATTTTTCACTTTACATATGTCACAAATATGCTACTATTATTTAAATATTATTTTAGAATGAATGTTGAGTATCAAAATTGTCTTCCATATTCATCCATATTTCCATCTTTTCATAAACCATTTAGCTCTCATTTCATAACTATCTAGCCTAAAACCCTACATCAGGTAATCATATTCATGATTATATGGGTTAGGATCCTTGCTTTCCAAAGTTATTTATTTTATGTATTTAAAGTGAATTCATGATTAAAAACTAGGAAATTAACATGGCTTCCTACTAATACTTACAATAAACTGAAAATGAAAAAGATAGGACCACGTAGAATTGTAAGAAAGTTTTCAGCTAATGCATATGAAATTGAATTGCCGGAAGGGATTGGAATATCACATATTTTCAATATTGTAGATTTGTATCCATGCAAAGGGACAGAGACAGAGCTACATGAGGAAACTATAGAAGATGAATTTCAAACCTTGAACTGGGAAGAACAAATGCCAAATACCGTTAAGAAAGAAGTGGAAGTTGTTTTGGAGAAAAGAGTATCCAGAAGAGCCAGAGGACAGACTTATTTTTAATATCTAGTCAAATGGAAAGGACAACTAGTGGAGGATGCTAGCTGGTTAACAATAACCGAGTTGCAGAAGTATGGAGCAAGCCCTAAAAGTCTGAGGAATGATTTCTTTCTTCCCCGGGAGTTTGATGCAAGAGCATCTGGACTTAGCTAGCAATGTGAAAGTCTGTTCACATGTTGTGTCTAAACAAGTTTAATTTCTCTGACCTGAGTGGTCAAAAGTTAGTTTTTACTGAGAGGATTGGATCTCTCAAGAAATGAGTTGTATTTCATTATTGTAATAAGTTTAAATTGTCTTATTTTAGATCCAAAGCTAATTTGTTAGCATAGGTGTGTGACAGAGCTTGAAAATAGAGATTGATTGTTAGAATGTTTAAAAATAGAGATTGAGTAGTTATAGTGGGATTGGATTGATAAAAACGAGAGAAATGTAATGTAGGGGGGCTGGTAGAGATGATAGAGGATTGAGCGAAGCAAGAGTCGATGACAGAGCGAGGACTTCCATATTGAACACAGGTCTTTAAATCGTTGTAATCGAGCTGGAAGGGCGAGACTCTATAAACTTGATAGTCTTGGATAAATTGATGTCGTGTGAATTAATATATATATATATATATATATATATATATATATATTATATATATATATATATCTATATTATCTCATATTCTATATCTATATAATATATATTATATATATATATATATATATATATATATATATATAATATATATATATATATATAATTATAGATAGATAGATAGATAGATAGATAGATAGATAGATAGATAGATTCTGTGTGAACTTTCATTTTACTTCTATTTATTTGTATTCAAGACATAATCAGATATTTCTTAGTTTTTATACTTTATGATATAGAACTCTGAATTAAATGGAAATCGCAGGCTTTTGTGTTAATAATAGTATTGAAGCCCGCTTGAATCCCAACTGTTGATCTAATTTCCAACCAATAGTGTGCAACCCTGCCAACCGATTTTTTTATAAAAAGGTCAAGCCTCAGGCCTTAAAGAATTGCGATGTGCAATCATCGCGATATCACATCGCAATCAGACAATGGAGTGTGATCAAATCGTGGCCTTAAGAAATTGTGAAGATTGATCACGAAATATCGCATCGCAAGAAATCCTATGTATTTTGTCGAACCCCAGTTGTGGAACAACACGATATGCGATGGAAGTGGGATGATTGACTATATCACATCGCAACACACTGTATGTAAGGGTTAAGACTTGAATGCTTACCATAGCGATTTGATATTGCAATATAATTTGGACTATTGGGTCTAATGTCTTATGATCTATGGAGATTCGTGAACAGTTCTATTTAAAATGGTGGAAATCAGAGAGTCACAGTAAAGGAGGACTGTAAAGGAGATAGAAAACACGGGGGTCGATTGTTGAGATTCCTTGAAACAATTGATTCCTGCATCACTTTTGATATGTGGGAGCACCCACTTGCTCCAATCCACTACCCAATGGAAGAACCTAGTTCCATGACTATATGAAAATACCCATCTACTTGAGGCACCAACGCCCAAATAGTTTCTTATGCCACCACCTAAATGAAGCCACTAGTCCCTAAATTAATAAGCCACCACTTACCCTGAATGCCCCAATCTTCAAACCCTTGTGGACCTTGTTTCATACATTTTCATATTGGATCCACCTATTTTGGTATCTTCTCAAAACAAGATAAAGAAATTTTGCAATACAGACTCTGCTTAACAATCAAATTTTCTCAATACGTAAACATTTTCTAAATCAAGCAGCAACATGTACTCTCACTATCAAACCCTACATAGATAACTCTGCTCAATAATTATCATCAATCTATCAAACTCTATCAACATACTCTAACCCAAAAAGAATCATACAATTATACCCTTAACATAAATAGAAATACTCACACCATACAATACACAAAATCAACATATCAAGCCTCTCTCACTCAACCATACATCACTATCAACCCTAACAAAAGTAACACATGCCTATAACAGAAACATGAAAATGCAAAGCTCATGGAAATACACTTGTATATCATAGGACGTACAAGGAATATACACCATTATACTAAATAATAACACTAGCATCTCATATCTTTGCAACAATTCCCTTGCAAACATATCCAACATTATTTTGAAGACTCTGCAGCAATACAAGGAGCTACAACAATACTCCTCTATTATTACACAACCCAACCCAACAAAACTGCCCTCTTTAACAATACATTTAAATATGTCTTTGATCTACCTTTTGATCTCTAGCCCATGAAACATACAAAACCCCAACAATACATAATCCACGGAAATTAAAATAGTAATAAACTATTCATCTAATTCACTGTCAACATCTCTACAACATCATGCAAATCAGAACCTTCATTTGTCATTTGATAAGGTACATATTATTCATTCCTTCTATCCATACATAGGAAACAAATTACACAGCAAATCACGATCCAAAAAACTTCATTCCTCTTTGTTTTTATACAAACTAATACTAGTTCATGTTAAAACATTGCCTACAAGTATATACATTAAGCTCAAAATCACACAGCAAGTAACCTAAGTTCAATCCATGGAGATTTATATTGGTTTCCCAAACACACCAAATCAGCCAAAATTAAACTTATTAATCGCATTCCATTATGTCCTTTAGGAAAAAATTAAAAAAAATCATCTGTGACCAATTCAAATTACTTTGATCACTTCAAAAATATTGGGTAAATACTCTAGGAAAATCTCATGTTTTTTTGTTTGCGTGCGTATATCACATATTTTTCACCTACGAGCATCTTTGCAAGCATATAAAGGGAATCCAATGTATATTTTCACAAACACATAAAGAAAATCTAGAGCACATTATGAAATCTACACAATATTGAAGATATAAGCCAAAGCAAATTATGAAAACTATGTAGTCTTGATGATACAAGCGAAAGAAGAGGTTGTCAACATTAAATTTTTCCTTCTTGATGCTAGGATCCTACCAAATATTCATATGTTTATATTCAAGGATTAAATTTCCATTTCATCGCTCTTAATACACTACATGAGATCCATGGTTGCAATCAATTCCCATCGCATGGGCTAACTAATTGTTGACATCAATGCCAACATTGTGCTTCCAACAATCTCCCCCTTTGGCATTGATGGAAACAATGAACCATATCACCAATTGATTTCACTCTCCAACTAACCTTCATTCTCCACTTGTTGGTTGGTTTCATTCTCCCCCTTTGATCTAGATTTATGTAGGAATGAAGTGAAATACATATATAAATAGAAAAACAAAGATACATAAATAGAAAAAAAACTTCAATTCATTAATAACAACGTATTGAAAGATGTTTACATGTAGAATGGAAATAAACTAGCTCAGGCAATGGTAACTTATCTCTAAGAAGAGATGTGGTAGTTACATGTCTTCTAAACTGTGATCAAATGAGGCTCACAAACATTTTTATTATTGAGAAAGAAGAGAAAACCAAAAACATCCAAAAACCTATCCCTAGGAGATGAAGCACTAAAAGTTTGTAGGCCCCGTTACAATTAGTTGGTACACCAACATCTTCGGATCATAACTTTTGCATACAATATTTGTTTGATACGTATAATACCTTGTTAGAAATATATATTTCAGGACTAAAAGGTTCAATTGCAAACTCTTACTATTGGATATTGCTTTTCGCTTTTTCCAAAAGGACATTTTTTAGGGCCTCAAAACAACTCTAGATGTTGAGGACTAGAAAATTTGCCAAAAATAGTAAATTGTACTATAATTAAGGAAACTGAAAGCAACAATATTAAATAAAAAGTGTTGGGGGTCCAAGTGGAATAGGTGGGTGGCCACCAATATCCACCTAGAATAATCCTCCCCGCTTAGGAAGAAATGGTCCCCATTGCTTTGAGTGCCTCCATGAGATGGGGAATTTTTTGTTGAACGTGTTCCCTGGTGAGCCACTTTCCTTGGTGCAAGAGCTAGCCAGCTTTGAAAACTCGATATAGTTGGATCTTCTATTTGTGACCACTCTTGATATGTGTTTCCATGATCTGATCATTTGTGTCTTATTCAATGTAGTCTCGGTTGAGCTTTGTTGTTGTTAACTACTCAACTATGTTTGAGGTGTCCAAAAATGGTGGAAATCATGGACGAAGGCGATCCATATTGAATACGGGGTACAATCCAAGGAATGGGGGGATACGGAGCTTGAATTTTCTATCTCCCACAACATGGTTGATGGTGTAAGACCCATCTTAGAGTGGTCAAAGCTTACAATGGGCCCCAATAAGGCACTCTTTTTGCAGATGTAACCAAACTTTGTCGCCCACCTGAAACTTATGGGGAACCCATGATGAACATGTCGTTGTTTATATTTGGAATTGGATTTCTCTAGGATGTCATGAACCTACTGGAGGATTTCCTAAACGCACTCAATAAAACTAGTGGATTTATTAGCTTCAAACTAAACACCGGAAGATTCTTCCTCTGTAGTTGCAAAAGGTAGTCCAACATTAAGGGCACATAATTTTATAAATCCCATGCCCACTTAAAGCTGGTTGTGGCTAGTTGAGCTATGGAGAGCTCTGTTACTACTATGTTGCAGAGAGGGAGCACTCTCATTCCATGTCTATGGATGCTTAGAGTTGTACATGCATAGCGTGTGCACAATCATCCTATTCACGACCTATGTTTGGCCATCAATCTGGGGTGGAATGTAGTTGACTTGGTGTCCAGCAATGACTAAGGGATTGAAAAAAATGATATTAGGAACTTTCTATCCTGGTTTGATATAATTGTTTGCGAGATCCCAAAATGTACTCATACTCATTCCAAGAAGAGTTTGGCAGTGGCCTCGTTTGTGATACTCTTCTTGTAGGAAGCCAATATGTCCATCCTAGAAAATATGTCGACGACCAAAAATACACAGTCCTTTCCATGTTTGGTAGAAGGGAGGATAAACATATAGTCCATGGAGATGGATTCCCAGAGCCAACTAGGAATAGGAAGAGGAGTATACAATCCTTTCTTCTTAATATTTAGCTTGGTGATGGCATAGGTAGTGCAAGATCTGATGTGTTTTCCAACATCCTTTTAGGGATTTGGCTAGTAAGAATTCTTTTGTAGTGCGACTACAATTTTCTCTACACCAAAGTGTTTTGTGACCCAACTGTAGTGTGCCTTCCAAATCAACTTGACGCCCTTACTTGAAGGAACACAAAGGTGGATTAGGTGGCATAAGAATGCATCCTGAAGGTGGAAGTGTAGAACTTGCTTGCCATCCACTAGAATATGGTCTTTGGTGGTGAACTTTGGATCATTTTTATATTGTTGCAACCATCTAGAGGTCTCCTAGTGATAAGAGAACAATGGTGAGTACTACAACTAGTGGAAAATTGAGGCAATCTGCAACATGATTGATGCTGCCCTTCTTTTATTTGATATTCAAGTGGAATTATTTCATATACGTGAACCAATTTTGATGGTGATCATTATGCAACTTCCCTTGGGCCTGTATAAAATGTAGTGGTTGGTGATTTGTGAGGATGACTGTCTCCTTAAAATGTAATGTTTCAATTGTCGGAAATCCTACACGATGGAATACATCTCCTTATAGTAGGTGTGGTATTTAAAAATTATGTTAGAAAGTGTATTACTATGATAGGCCACCAGATTCCCTTGTTGGGTGAGAACTGCAATAATAACATAGTGAGATGTGTATATTTCAATCTCAGATTATTGTTGTAGGTATGGAAATGTGAGTATTAGTGTAGAGAAGAGAGTTTTTTAGCTCAATAAATTCCTTTTGTTGGGACTCAAACCATAAAAAAAAATCTTTCGCTATGCCCTTGGTAACTTGCACTACAAGGAAAAGACCTTCTAGTGGAGGTTTTTGGGGAAACCCCTATAAAAATATCCCACACATTTGTTTGTAGCGCAGCTGGGTAGGCAGATGTTTTAGTGGATTTTTTTTTATTGGTGCATCTAAATTATACAATTGCACCAGTTCTTTACTATCCATACAAGTATCAATGCTGAAAATAACATGGTGCACCATCGAAAATTCATTTTTATAAAATAAGAAAATAAGGGTGCATTAAATAAGATAAAGCACCAATGCTTGAATAATCAATAGCATTGATTCCATTCACATAGTAAAAGGTCCCATTGCATACCAATAAGGAGCACCACTATAGTTATAAATTTAAGGTAAAGGCAGTGCTAATTTCCAACAAAGCTCTGATGTGGTAAGCTTAACAAAACACCCTAGGGCATCTTCTAAAGAGCACTACTAGGTGGTTTTTAAATTCTAAAAAATATCATGCTATAGTAAAAACATAGCACAAGTGTAGTACCTGTAGAGAAAATCCCTAGGGAATCTCTAAAAAATAACTACGATATTTTTTAATTTAAAAAAAACGTGGTGCTTTTGGATATATCCTGCACCAGTGCATTTGGAGAAACACACTGAAGGAGGGATAAATAAAAAAATCCTCTTGGTCATAATTTTCATTTTTATAATCTACTTGTAGGAGAATATAAAGAAATGGTGCCACTCTTTCCATATGTGTTTCTTCTCTTTCTTGCCATCCTTCCATACTATTCTCATTGTTTGAGTTTTTAATTTTTTCAAGCTGTCCTAAAATTTGTTTTTCTCCATTACGTTTCCACAGTGCCTCTATGATGACAAAATGTCTAGGTAATGTGTTTGTTTATTTGCAATTTGATGTTTTTATCATATTAGAATTATAAATTAGGCTAAATTTACCATTATTTTTCAATTTTTTTTTGACCGCGTGGTTCATTCGATATGTTTGACTTGCACTGGTAATGGTGCGCCTTATAAATTTACAAGGTACACCACAATTTGGTGCATGAACATAATGCACCGTAGTTTTTACGGTTCATTTGTAAACTAAAATGCACTAGGAATGATTCAACATAATGTACATTGGTGTGTCACACCCGGTACATTTATAATTACTAAACACACCACAAACTTATTTAAAAATATAGCCATAACTTGGTACGTTTGATAACCTTAACATTCTATTATAATGTTAAAAGGTTATTAGTGCCCTGATGTCCCCCACGAGATTGTAACTAAGAGTCAGTTTGCGTACACTCATAGATATATCGAGCCTCATGCGATCCATCCATCAGATTTTTTTGGGTGTGTGGTGGACGACTACGGATATCTTCTTTTGTTGCGAAGGAGGTTAGGTGCCTCTCATTATTAGTCACCACCATTACACACTTCAGCAATGATGGGTAGCGCATTAGTTTCCCTCTTCTATATTATGTTGATTTTTTTATTTAGGTATCATGTTTCATTATATTGTCTGCCATTTTTTTAAGGCAGTTTTGCATGGCTTTAGATAAATGTTGTGCATTAAGTCTTGGGAGGGAGGCCTTCCCTTTTGCTTATGAGATTTTTTATTTATTTTTAGAGAGGTTTCCATAGAAAATGCCTACACTTTTCCATGATGCTCCTAGGTTGATCACTGAGGTCCATATGCACATGTAGGGGTAGATGATGCCCAAGAGGGGCCTGCCGGAGTTTCCAGCTAGGATTTCTCATGAGGCGCTAGTGCTGTTAGCTAGTAATGATGAACATGTTTTTGTTACATTGTTGTTTCTGTACATGGGTATTGATCGGATAGGGTGTCCCAACATCTCCTTCACAACGACTGAGCGTCTAGATGATAGAGGTAATATTAGTGTTTTATTTCAATTAATCAGCTAATTTCATTTTCTTGATTTAATGAATTAGAATAAAATTTATTCTAGCACGTTATTTAACTTGTTTTATTAAATTGTGTAATGAAATTGTCTAATTATTTATTTGTACTATATATTTTTTAGATATTGGCACATTCGATGGATACATGCCTCCTCCCCCACCATATGTTGAAGGAGATGAGGGGATGGGCGATTCCCAAGAGGGTGAGGGACATCCTCAGGGGGGCGTGGGTGTATGGGTTGGTAGGGTTGGTCTGCGAGTTTGGATTGACTACTTCGACAGATTGGATAGAGTTTTGTTTGATGTGAGAGTCTGTCCTGTGAGGGATCAATATATCACCATAGATCCTATTTTGTGGGGTTTTATAGGGTCTGTCTATGCAAGATGATATCTCTTATGTGGCATAACATTAGAGCTAGTAAGGTACTGATAGTGATGAGGGATGTAGGCCAAAATCATGTAGTGAAAGATACATCAAATAAGGGTGGTGATGATGATGATGATTAGGGTGATGATCATGATCATGATGATGAGCGTGGTGATCATGGTGCTTCTGGTAGTGCCGCCGCATCGAATAATGGTCGTTAGGGTGTTGGTGATCCTTCTAGTAGTACACCTCCTCGTTAGTCACATGATGATGAGATCTCAGAGCTAGAGGATGTGCCTGATGTTTCTTCTGACAAAGTAGACCAACCACCTACTCCTCCACTTTAGAGTTCCCCAATCCGTGTTCCGGGCACATATGTAGTTGATCATCCATCATCTTCTACTGTAGACTAACCTAATACTAAGCTTGTTTTATCAGATATTTAATTACAGTTATTTGACTCGATCTAGTTATTTGACTTGTATATATATATCTATATATCTATATATATATATATATAGATGGTGCCTTTTTTTTCATGTTTATGTACTTAATTTATATGTTGGTGTTGATGCGTATATTGTTAGATCATGTTAGATATGTTCATTTAATGTGCTTGCAGATAGATGTGTATGTGATAGCAGTTATTTGACATGATATGTATATTAATTTGAAGATGTGTGTGGTGCTGAAGTTGGATTAGAATGTTTGTGTTTTTTTTAGATTTGATCATGATGATGACACCCTATTATATTGTTACATTTGTGTGCTAGATAATGACGTTTATATGTGTTATAGGTTTATATAATTAGGTGATGGTAGTGAATTCAAATGTGTCTCTTATATGATGTTTATGATTGCTAGATGGTTATCATCATGATGTTTAATTTTATGATGTAATATTTATTATAGATTATGCATTGGTAAAGTTATATCAAACTTTTCTATATGAAATTGCATGCAAAACAAATTTCTTAAAAAAAATGTAAAGATATTTTTATAAATTACAAAGTCTAGGATGGTTGAGACTATGATTGTAAAACTAAATTGATGTAATAGACTAATATGGATTTAGAATGGTATAATATATAAGCATTTGACATCAAAATATTTTATTTATAATTCACTTTCTCCATATTAAAATTTTAAAGTATGCCCCCTCATAATATTTTCATGTATGGATACATTTATTATTTTTATTATTAATATTTTGTAAAATACTACATATCAACTCCATATTAAACATTGTAAATTTTATAATATTCCTCGTACATTGAATTAGAAAGAAACTATCAATGAATAAGAATTCTCTCAATATTTCTCACTAAAGTGAAAATATAACAAAAATTTCAATTTAAATTACTTTACTTTTCCTTGTATGAAGTATCTATAAAATTATGTTATTTAATATGGACATTGAAATATTTTACTGATAGTAGAATATTTTTATTGTAAATATACTTTTGTTTTAAATATCACATGTAAATGGAACATAGAATGAATTACACATAATGTAATATCAATAATAGTATTTATTATCATGTGAAAAATATACATTTATTCCTTGTAGTAAAAGGTAAATTATATTTTTTACTCATTACATTTCTTCCTCATAATAAAAGCTAAATTAATCTTTTTCACTTTCCGTTACTTTATATCTCTATATAAAGTTATATAAGATTAAGGTGTAAATTGAAGTATTGTAATTATGGCTGACATTAATTTCTTTTGTTTAAGTATTGGGGGTTTTCACAGGGCATTATATTAGATATCATTTTGGGATTCAACTACATTAAGTAAGTCATTCATCTATGACCATTTCCATGAGAGGTAGTCATAACTGACTAATTTCTCATGATTTTTTAATAGTCCACTTATCACTCATTGCATCAGATGATGCTCACAGGGGAGAAGAAGTGGGATTGAAACTAGTGAAATGAATAACATAGCATCAATCATCACTTCCGAGGCTTGCACTTGATAAACAGGACTTCCTAGGAGGTCACCCATCGCAGATCGCCTCTGGCTCAAGCGCGCTTAACTATGGATTTTTCCCCACAATCAAACCTACTTAGCTTGCTACCCCATTTGCAAAACCTTAGCAAGTATTGTGCCTCATGAACCATTCGAGTAGATTTCCCTTCACTCTTTTGAATTAAGTATTGGGGGTTTTCACAGTGCATACTAGATATTATTTTGGGATTCAATTGTGTTAAGTAAGTCATTCATCTATGATCATTTCCATGAGAGGTAGTCGTAACGGACTAATTTCTCATGATTTTTTAATAGCCCACTTAGCACTCATTGCATCGGGTGATGCTCACAGGGGTGAAGAAGTGAGATTGAAACTAGTGAAATGAATCACATAGTGTCAATCATCACTTATGGGGCTCGCACTTGGTAACCAAGACTTCTCAAGAGGTCACCCATCCCATATTGCCTCTGGCTCAAGCACACTTAACTATGGAGTTTTGCCCATGCTCAAGCCCATTTAGCTTGCTACCCTATTTGCAAAACCTTAGCAAGTAATGTACCTTATGAACCATTTATTTTGTTATTACTATTTTTAATTTGTTAGTTTAAATTATTATTTTACTATTTTTATATGTAATGTTACGTGACAAGATATCTCACATGTTGAGTTGTAGAGCGCCTCTCCACACAATTAATTTAAATTTAATATAACTTAAAAAATTCTACTTTTATAAATTTTAATTTGTTGCTAAAGTTATTAGATTTTGAAGCAATCTAAATTCAATATTTATTGCAACTATTACAAATTTAAATTAGAAATTCTCTCTGTAAAGATGAGGATAAATAAATGTAACATGATAAGGCTTCAGGTGAAGTTACTTGTAGTTAGAGATTTCCTCCATTGGAAGTTCTCCCTTGAAGAGGCAATTGAATTTTTTTTCAATTTGATGCTATTTTGGTTCTTTATATGCTATTGTACTTGTTTAAATTTAACTCTTTTTAATAATAAATATGAGTTAAATAATACAAAAATGATAATAAGTTAGATTTAAACTTTTGAAAAATAACATATTTGATTATTTCTTAAAGAATAACTCTGAAATTATTATTTTTTCGACATACTTATCACGAGATGGTCACTAAAATTCATGTTTTTCACATTTCTCCTAGCTAATATTATATCATGTTCACAATGATAAAGGCATGTCTACTTTAAATAAATAAATTATAAATACATAAAAAATAGATATTTATTTCACATAATCAAAGTAGGAGAAAAAAATACATTAGCAAGTCTATTTGAAAGTCAAACAAATGCCTCTTAATCACCATAACAAATTCGGTGTGCTTGATATGTTCCTATTTGAGAAGGGCTTTGACCTTGAATCTTCATTATTATAGATAATGTACACAATTGGAAATACTTAGTTTTAGGTACGGTAAAAATGTTTCCACTACAAAAAAATGTGTAAAAACGTTTGTGAATCTCACCAATTATATTACAAAATGTCAACAAGATGAATAAAAATAATTATAATTAGCGATATAATGACAACAGTAACATACAAAAATAGTATAAATGACGAAATAACACAAATACATATCACTCTCCATTGTCATCACCCTAATTATCTTCCTTTCTTTGCATGATAACACTATTATTCTCAAAAATATCTTAATACGAACCACCAATCCCTATCCAAAACATGTGGGTCAAAAGACACCTGGTTGCAGTGTTTTAGGAAAACATAAGGATCCATAACTTCATGCCACATATTTCTAGAGCTGATATATATCATCCCACTATCATGATCTTCCTTTACATTATTCACATCAAAAGTGTCCCACCACTTGCACCTAAAAATAAAATATTGGAATGAAGAGAAGTCCACTTGAATGGTCTCTTGTTTCTTTCCAATGTAACTTAATGTCCCTTGCATTAGGTATTGACAGTGGGGTCTACATGACTAGATTGGTCAAACTTGACTTCCACTCCACCGTCTTGTTTCGTGCATTCATCATCGGTATCCTCCATGTGAAAATGATTCCATATTCCACATAGACGGGAACAAATCACCTATAGAAAATTTGAAAAAATCATAGTTTTCGTGCTGTCTAATAACCCGATCATAATTTATATATATATAATATATATATATATATATATATATATAATATATATATATATTTATATATAGTATATATATATATATATATATTATATATATATATATATATAATAATATATATATATATATATAATAGCTATTTACAATTCAAAGGATTGATGTAGTATGAAGTTAAAACTATATAGAAAGATAATATAATTACCAAGTTACTGCACTGTGTCCCTATGTTTAGTGAATCCTCTTTAGTACATGGGTAACAACCAAATGGAGTGTATTTCTCTCTGACTTGATCAACAACCCAACTGTTAGGGCATGCCATTGTCATATTTTATTTTAAATGATAAGGATAAGGAACACTTATACCATTCAATCATTTGAATTCTTTCCTGTCACTATCCCATTTGTTCCTCTTCTCTTCATACAATGTGACTTGTGGTTGTGTCACTGCCATATTGTAAAGAATGAATTTGTTGATGGCTTCATTTCTGAATTTCGATCAATGATCAAATAAAACCAACATATATATATATAATATATATTATATATATTATATATATATATATATATATTATATATATATATATATTATATATATATATTTAGTATGTATCAATATCAAAACATGCATTAATATGAATTTTAGTGAGAAAATTTACCTGTGTGGTAATTTGACAAACGATAAAGCCTACATGCACTCTTTATCATGCACCTCTTTCCATTTGTTTCAAGAATTTCCCCTTCTCTTTTTTCTTCATTCCTTTCATCACCTAAAATCAACACACTTGGTGTGTTTTCAATCTGCTTGATGCACTCACTAACATAATAGAAAAACTCATACAATATATACCCCTCCACCACACACCCCTTAGGTTTTTCCCTTTTTCAAACAAAACCTTTCAATTTCTTCATGTACCTCTATAAGAAGAACATCCAACGACAAGAAACGAAACCAAATAATTCAAACTCATCTAATAGGTGAATTAGAATATGAACTTGCAAGTCCATGAAACTCGTTGGCAACTCCTTCTCAAACATACAAGCAATCTCATCTGTTAACAAAATCGTGAAATGTTAGCCATATGAATCTCCTTTGATGTGATCCAATGTACAAATAAAAATAATTTAGATATGGAACGTTGTAAGTCTTGGGGAATGTCATGGTTCAGACACCCATACATGAGTAGAGGATAATGACATTGCACTACAAATAGTACATTCTACAAAAATTAATTATAAAATATCCCACTACATAAAAATAAAATAAAAATAAAAAAATCATGTTTTTGACATATGTGCTCTTAGAAGGTTCAAATGGTCATTTGATTTCAACCCCAAAAAACTATAAAATTTTCTCTACAAATCAACTAGCTCACTGATATCATGTAGAAATTTCACCTACAGATCAAACTGATATATGCAACGAACTAAAGCATAATACTAGATCTACATCTACCACAAAATTTGCGGAAGCTTAATTGAATATAAGCAACATCAAGCATAAATAGATATAACTGAGAATGAGAAGTAATCAACCATAACACAGAAGATATAACCTGGGGAAAGCACCAGCCTAAAATCCCATCTCTGTATTA
Organism: Pinus taeda; assembly: GCA_000404065.3. Lineage (NCBI taxonomy): Eukaryota > Viridiplantae > Streptophyta > Pinopsida > Pinales > Pinaceae > Pinus > Pinus taeda. Next base: position 227,519 of record APFE030769554.1, on the reverse strand, counting down.
TCAATCAAGTGGAAATCCTCAAAAACAATACAAAAAGAATCAGCTCAAAAGCTATCCTGCTCTCTCTGTACTTTGATGATCAAGCTCATGGACTACCTAGGCATGAATATATAGGCTACACAAGTCCTCCAAGCTCTTATTTCCTTGCACAGTTTTGATTGGGGTCCAATGTCATAACATGTGTGAATTGGCCACATCATACCTACTGTAACCTCAGGTCCAACTATGCAATCCATAAGGAATGATATTCCTTCTGCACATAAGGAATATTCACAAGGAATATCCTAGCAACTGATAGTACACTGTCCCTCCATCTGATCTCAACTAGGTCTCTATCTGAACTGACATGCATGAGTTATCCATGAGTGAATATTCAGTTATCTGAAAATACCAGTTGTTACATGCATGCAAGAATTAACAAATTAAATGTCATTAATTTAACAACTTGTTAAATTAATCTAACTGGATTTGACTCAGTTAACTGAGCCAACTAATTACAACTCAAATTAGAACTCATCCTTATCTCTTTAACTAATGGATAAATTCCTCAATTAATAGAGAAATTGTTGCATGTCCTCATATAGACTTCATGTTTGATTTTTCACAACTAATTAACTCATGGTGAATTAATTAATTTATTTACAAACTGCTGTTAATATCAAATTCAAATTTTACTTCCTATTTTAGTCCAGGGACTGACTAAAAATAGGAATCCATCCTCAACTGCTAAAAATAGAACTTCTATTTTAGCACTTCCATTTTTCATTCCTTGTTGCCCAATCCAGCACTGGTACCCAAACTATTATTTTTAGCAGTGTTATTTTTAGCACTTCTATTTTTAGCAATTTCTTGTTGCCATTTTCAACGAAAACAATCTTTCATAGTGAAGCAGCATCATAGTGAAGTCCCATATGAAGAAGGCACTCTCACACTCATTATAACTTCCTTTTCCAAAGAAAGATCATCTTTCTCTAAAATCCATGTGACATCACCTTCTTTGAAAGGCCAAGAGGGACCAATCTCTCCTCTAGTTTCTTGTCTTGGCCAGTGTTTCTTTTTGGTTTTTGAATAAATAAGATCTCTCCTAACAGCTAATGTGTCAGTTTATTTCATTGATATGTTCCTCCATAAATAAGATGAAACAATTTTAAATATATGTGTGGGATCTAGTAAGTGGGAAATCTTAAGATGCCCCCAATATGGGAGCTCATAAAAGACATATTTCCTTTTCATCTCAATTCAAAATTTCTCAACATATGTGTCGAAGATTTTTGGATCATCAAACATAGACTCCCCCTTTGAATTGAACATTTCTACAAACTCCTTCTCTCTCTCATATGCTCTAAGCCATTCAATTGGTGTCATTATTGCAGGCCTTTGGGTTCTCTTTGGTTTACCAATGAAAGTGGATGTTGGTATTCTATAAGGGTTTTCTTCTCAAAGGAACACCTTGAAGAAATCATATGCTGGCTTTTGTAGGTGGTTAGGCCACCTAGACTTCAGAGAAGGTCCCCAAAATTTACATCCATAATAACGTTTTGTTACAAGACCTGTGAAATTATTGTATATAGGTCAACACATTAGCAAGCATGAAGATCTGAATAATTGGAGTGAATTAAATTAATATGCGAAACAATATTGTTACTAAACAAATCAATAATATTGTAATTTATGAGAGTAAACTCCTAAGACTGGATAATCATGTATGGTGTATGAATATATGCCATACAATGTAAAATTCCTCTTCATTTCATTGAGTCTTGATACATCGTAAACATGTATCCCTTCCCATAATTCCTTCAATTCATCTATCAATGATTGCGATTAGACACACATATTCTTCACTTATCTTCGATCAGGGACTATGAGAACTAACATAAGATGTTCATTCTTCATGGAAAACCATGGGGGGATATTGATATTGATCACTACTATAGGTAAAACAAAATAATTGTTGTTTTGGAGGGAATATGGGCTGACACCATCCATGGATATGCTAAGTCATAGACTTTATACTTGATCGTTGAATTTTTCAGGCCATTTATCATCTATATGCTTCATGACTATTAAATCTATTGGGATTCACATAACTCCTGACTCACTTCTATGTGAGGCATGTCATCCCTCCAACATAACTAATTCTTTGCAAAGAAAGAGTCTTTGAATTCTTGGGATTATAGGCATGTGCCTCAATATCTTATGAGGAGAACCATGTGATTTACCCATTTTTTTTAAATAATGATACTTATCATGCCCACATTTTAGACATATCCCTTTGTTTGCATAGTCTCCTCTACATAAAATACAATCATTTGGACATGCATGATATGATATGTAATCAACACCCACCATTTTCAACAACTAATTTACCTCTTTGTAGCTACCTGGAAATACATTATCACTTAGAAGAACCTTATCATTGAATATCTTGCAGTTGGTGGGGAATATAATTATACAATGTCAATATTTAACATTCATATAATCGAACATTTTTAAATTTTATTGTGTGACAAAATATAAGGAACTTGATCAATAATGCAAGTTAATTACCTCCATTTTGCTAAGAAACATGCATTTGGCATACCAAACTTTATTTTCACATTGTAAAACAACATCATTTTCCCTAGTTGAGTATAATTTGACTTGCCGCCAAGTCTAAAGAGAGGGGTGGTGGAAGCAGATTTTAGACTTTCAAATAAGGTATCAGCGATATGAGTATCATCCTGTTGGGTCTCCATTTTTTTTCCTTTAATAACCTATATTGTCCTCTATTTTCGACCAAATTTACCTCGAAACCTACTCCCCACTTGTTTACCTTCTTCAAAAACATGAATTTTAGCAACCTTGTGTATATATGAGGTAATTTATATTTAAAACATGGTTTTCATGTTTTCTTGTATTATAAATAGAATTATTGATTCTTTACACTCTCAAATTATTTGGATTGGATCACATAGATTTTTAGACCATGTTCCTACTCATCCAATACCATCCTAGAAATACGATACCAATGCAGTGTTCTGGTAGTCATGTTCACTCATATAACACTAGCAACAATGGTCATTCAGGGCCTATCTTCGTTCATCCAATACCAATATTCGAGTGTTATGTGATTTTAGTACCAATATTCCAGTAGTATGTGATTCCACTACCAGTGTTCCAACATTGTGTGATTTTGGTACCAGTATTCCAACATTGTGCTTATCTGGTACTGAGTTAAGGTCAACATTTTTTAATCTTTTAGAAGAAAATTGAGAATATGAGTTTTTTTTAGAATGACGTTGACATGTGACACCTGAGTCAAAATTCACCTACCATGCAGATGTGGACCTCTAGCTTAGGGGGAATATTTTTTGTGCTATTCCAATAGGAGATTGTAAAAATAATAAAAATCTAAAACTACCAATTTACACCTCAATTTTAGTGCAAATGGAAAACGATATTTCCAATTAGATGAATGTGCTTTGGCAAAAAAGCATCAAGCTACCAAACCCATAAATGGTTTCTAAAAATTCACAAAGGATAGAGAGATATGAAAGAGGCTTTGACCTGAATTTGTAATTTCTGCATAAAAACCCAAATCTTTGAGATTTCATTCTAAAAGTTGTAAAATTGGTTTCAACCAAAATCTGAGTTGGGTGAATTCAGTTCTATCCATTCATCTATGGATTTCATATATAAATAAGCCTCATAGGGTTTTTAGAGAAGGTCTTTTCTATTGTCATCATTACTTTGTAATGGAGGAGGAAAAGAGTTATAATTTCATTGTTGTAATTTGGGCTTAGTTTTCAATATATGGAAAGTGATTGATTCCAGATTTGTGGTGCACCCTTGGAGTTCATTTGAAGTGCCTCTAGTAGAAATTTCTATCTTGGGAGGGACCCTCAAGATTAGTAATACACTTCTCATTGTACTTTTAATTTAAATTTATCATTTTCTTTGTTTGCATGCATCTAGTATCATAGATTTCTTTGCAAACTCTATTTCTTAAGTTGTATGTTAGAATTACTGTTTTCTATCTTTAAGAACATGAAGACTTAAGAACAAATATCTCACCATTCACCTACATGTGTTGTTTGTGAAGACTCTTGTCATACATTTCCTGTACTAGAATGCAGAATTTCTTTTAGAACTAGTTAAATTAAGAATGATTGTTTTATTTAATATTTAAGTGCGTTAAGTTGATTTTATTTAGTTTCTATAGCAAAACAGAGTTGAATCCATCTTTTCATTCCATGAGTCGGTAAATGGACAACATTATTACCTGAGAAAGAACCTTTAGATCACATGCTTGTTGAGATTTTATTTATGAGTTTTTGATGTTTAAATTGTGTGATGAAATTAGATTAATTATAAAATGAAAGCTTCTTATCTAGGCTATACTCAACAAACATAGGAACTTACATTTTATCGGTACCTATAGTGCACCATCTCTACTGATTACAACTCTGTAATTGATAATTTAATTTGCGGCAATATATAATTCATATAATTGCCCCAACATTTCTGGTGCCATTGCCGGGGAGATCTAAATGGTAATAGGTAATGGTTTGTTTATTGATAGACGAATTAAGGGAATAGAGAAGACGGTAAGACAAGAGGTAAGAACCTGTGCATCCACTTTTGTGGGGTTGCTCCAAAGTTAAGTTGTCCTCTCCTTTGGCAAGCAACTAAAGTTTGATGTTTTGGATTCATGGAAAGAAGAGAAGCCTAACTATTGTGAATAGATAACTTGGTCACAATAGGGTCTTAGTATCATGGTGTTACTTGGAGTACATGATTTGTTTGCTTGGATTTTTCTTAGGACAAGGATTAGCAGCATACAAAGCAATATTCAAGGATGATCAGGAGTTTGGAAGAACTCTCTCAAATTATAGTAGTAGCTGGGATATCTCCTTCTTAGGAAGAACAAATCTTGATAGCAATCAAAAACTTATCTACCTCTCCAAAAGTGATAGAAGAACAAATCCATGAACCACATCCACAGGAAGATTTTCACCCTTGCAATCTTGTCAAGGAAACTGCAGAATCATGGACCACATCCAATGGAGGGCAACCTTTATAACCTGATATTGAAGAAGTTTTGACATGCCTATATGTGGATCCTCTAAGAACACAAGAGGATAGTCATTTCATAATAGAATATTTGCATGGTATGGAAAAGGAGGATATTCTCATGGTATACAATAAGAATTTAGATTTTATTGAAATTTGGTTTCAAGAAATTATAAGGCCATACCACTCCTTCGTTTTTCCTTACTTCTTATCATCATCATTAAAACTGTTGGTACTTCATACTGAGCTATGCATTGAGAATTATACTATAAATTGAATATGAATGCATTTTCCCACCTATTGCGCACATGGTTACATTATAAATACTCCTATAATTGAGGAGGGGAGTTTCTTTTTCTCAAGTAGAGTAGGATAATAAATACATGAATAATTGATGCATGTGATAGTTAGATTTGTTTATAATTTTCTTTTTAATAAAGTAAGTTATAACTTTATGTTCGGAATCTTATGTGAGATTGGAAATGATTGCATTGCAACATTGTCTAGTATTTCATACCAATTGTCTGGTACCTTGTTTTAGCTAATCGATACCCAAAATTTTGGTACCAAGTTGTTATTCTGCAAGACAAAGAAGGATTCAATGATATTCTTCATTTGGGATGTTTAAATTGGAAAATATATCTTTATCAATGGAATGGAACACTTAAGGAATTATTTTATGTTATCTTTCTTTTCTCCTCAAGTTGTTAACAATTATACATTAACAATTTATCACTAAGATCAATATTTCATGAAGATGATCGAATAAACAAATTTTTTTCATAGAAGTTGAATCAAATAATAATTCGAAACTATTCATTGATGACTATTTTGTTTTTTGGAATTTAATTTTTCTTATCCATGTAGATCCCTGATTATCAATATAAAATGTTCAGTGCTCAAAATATAGTTACCAAATATTTATAAGGGAATTAAAAAAAAGTTAAGAGGTCCATACAATGATACCAATGACAAAAATAAACTTGAATACCATAACCATAACACCAAAGCATAATCTTCAAGCATCTTTATTAAGACTTGCAAGAGAATTTATGAAGTCTCTACTCATAGTGGAAAACTACTTTAAAGGCAAAAGCATACATGAAAACTCTTATTAGTGGGACTTTAGGTGTCTTTTGGTTATTCTTTGGTGGTGTCATCCATTTCACATTAAAAATGGGTCATTCATGCTATTTCCTTTAATTACCTATAAGTACCTTATGCATCTAAGACATTATGAAGGTAATCTAAGTCACTCTGAAAGGTATCATCCTATGCCTTTAAGGGGATTCCTGAAGCCACTCCCCCATCTACCAATTGCAAAGGCAATGATCACAATCCAAACCTAAAATTGTAGGAAACATGGTATTAAAACCTTCAGTGTAAAATAGGTTTAAGAGGCTAACCCATCAAGGCTATGGACTCCTGTTGGCAGTAGGTACTGACCTGTGACATCACTAGGCAAACCCATATGGGCTATGGACACTAGCAGGAAATGGGGCATTCTGCCTAAAGAAGTGACAACTACACCAAGGCTTTTTGTCTACATGTATGATGATTACTTTATAGTGTTACAATAAAAGAAGCATGCATGGATGAAGTCAAGGGTAAAAATGAACTCCATAAATTTTTTGCTAAAGAATGGACTAAAGGTAACCTTAAAACCTCTATCACTAGTTTTTCATACTATATCTGAGATCTAATTATCTTAGAAGTGGGACCTATGATCATTGAGAATTAATAAAACTCAACTGCACAACTTATTTGTAATACTGGGATAACTATAAGACTTTGGGATTCGGTTGGTCATAACTAGTTTTTCATTGTATCATCTTTTGTTGAGATCATAAAAAATCCTCCTTTTGAACAAAGAAGGAGAACCCCTTAAATTTATAAAATTTTTCTTTATTGAGCATAAAACTATTGAAGACTGATGAAATCTTATGTAATAAGTGATTTGAAGTCTCTTTTATGCTTGGTGTTAATTTAGCATCATTTTAATAAATTTGAGATGAATTATTTTTGTTCAATATTCATATCATTAGCTCCATTATTTTTTTTAGGGTCCTTTGTATTGAGTCATCTCAGCAACTGTCCTCATTTCTTCAGTACCTCACCTTGCTTGGATGAGAACATGCAAAACCTTAGGCATGGGGGAGTGGTTGTTGGGACCCTTTTGAACACATTCATTTTATTCTTTTCAGCATCCTTCAACATATCATATTGACATTCATCAAATCCAACTCTTCCAGAAGATCCTCAACCTTACTTTTCCTCATTTTTTTATAGTTCCACTGCAATTTCAAAGTTCTTGTACTAGTGTGTTGTTTGTAGTTTTTCCAACAGAACAAATTCGCATGCAACATCAGCAATTTATAGCACCTACTCCATCTTTATACTCAAAATATGCTAAGCTACAAATAGAAGCCTACAGATTCCAATTTGAACACTATGCATCCGGTACTGGAAAATAAGTCTCCTATGTTCATTTGGTACTGGAAAACCAGTCCCTGTATTCATCTGGTACTAAAAAAAAAAATTCTTGTGTTAATCTAGTAATAGAGGTATGAGGTCAGTGTTTTATTCTCTGTTATTAAGATTCATATCAATCATGTGATGAATATATAATTACCCTCATAAACTTATATTACCATTAGTTGCTAAGTCCCTATCCTAATCCTAAAAATGCTCACCTTTATTCCCATTTTCTCTAAAAAAACTTTTTTGTGATATGATTGAATTGGATATGATTGAATGGGATAATCATGGGTGTGATTGGGTGGATTCCAATCATAATTTAGGCAATAAGACTCCATTTTGGAAATTTTGATGAATGGTTGAACAATTTTTTCATGAGGACATGAAATAACTTAGGCACGAGGGAATGTTGGGTCTCCACTTTGTTGCCTTTAATATGCTATATTATCCTCCATTTTTGACCAAATTTACCTTGAAACCTACTCACCACTTTCCTACCTTCTTCAAAAACATCACTTTTAGCATCCTTGTGTATATATATGAGGTAATTGTTATTTAAAGCATGGTTTTTATGTTTTCTTGTAGTAGAAATAGAATTATTGATTCTTTATACTCTTTAATTAATTGGATTGGCTCACGTAGATGTTTAGACCATTTCCTACTCATCCAATACCAACCCAACAATCTAGTACCAGTTCAATGTTCTGGTAGCAATATTCACTCATCCAACACCAACAACAACAGTCCAAGTATTACAACACTGTGTGATTTTGCTACCAGGATTCCAGCACTGTGCTCATTCGGTACTGAGTTAAAGTCAAAATTTTGGAAGCTTCTACAAGAAAATTGGGGGCATGGATTTTGTCATGAGTGACATAGACATGCATACACTTGAGTTAGAATTCACCCAAAGCGAACGTGTGGACCTTCAACTCAGGGGGATATTTTCTATGCTATTATGCCTCAATGTTCATGCAAATGGAAAAATATATTTCCAAACGGCCAAATGCATTTCGAGAAAAGACAACCAGCTACAAAACCTAGAAATGGTTTCTAAAAATTCACAAAGGATAGAGAGATATCAAAGGGTCAAAGACCCGAATGTGTAATTTCTGCATAAAAACTCATATTTTTTAGATTTCATTCTAAAAATTGTAAAATTGGTTTTAACCAAAATCTAAGTTGGGGTAATTCAGTTATATCCCTTCCTCCATGTATTTCATTTATAAATAAGCCTCATAGGGTTGTGAGAGAGAGGATTTTGGTTATTGTGATCATTATTTTGTAATGGAGGATGAAGAGATTTATAATTTCATTGTTGTAATTTGAGTTTAGGTTTCAATAAATGGAAAGGGATTGATTCCAAATTTGTGGTGCATCCTTGGAGTTTATCCAAAGTGCCTCTAGCAGCAATTTCTAGCTTGGGAGGACCCCTCAAGATTGGCAATGTGTTGCTTATTATACTTTTCATTTAAATTTATCATTTTCTCTGATTGAATGCAACTAGTATCGTAGATTTCTTTGCAAACTCTATTTATTGGGTTGTATGTTAGAATTATTGTTTTCTATCTTGAAGAACATGAAGAGCTAAGAATGAAGATCTCACCATTCACCTACATGTGTTGTTCCTTGCATCCATCTTTTCATTCCATGAGCCAGTAAATGGACAAACTTATTACCCGAGGAAGAACCTTTAGATCACATGCTTGTTGAGATTTTATTTATGATTTTTCTATGTTTAAATTGTGTCATGAAATTAGATTATATCAAATGGAATATTCCTATATAGGTTCTACTCAATAGACATAGTAACTTACCTATTATTGACACATATAGTGCATCAGATCTATTGATTACAACTCCCTAGTTGATAATTTAATTTGTGGCAATATATCATTCATATAATTGCCCCAACACATCCCCTAGATCATTATTTTGGAATGCATCTAACAACATTTCCACCATGGCAGTCATATCACGTAAGTAATCATCCATACCAACCTCCATTTGATTGCCTCCACTACCAACCTGTGATGAAGAAATACTATCATTGTAGTCATTCCTAATTGGTGAATTTGGACATAGTGGGAATTGAATATGTGGTTGATTCATAGAGGGTGCACTTTTTTTATAAACATATCAGTTCTCTTGACTATCAAACACACCAATGTATGGAGAAATTGAAAAATTAAACAAATTATATTTGTTTCCTTTTCAAAATTAAAAAATGAGGAGCAATTGATTTTTCAAAATCTAATTTTATAAAGTCTTTTAAATTGTAAAAAGTTAGTCACCTTTCATTATTTTACCCAAAAATTCAAGTGATTGATTTGCAAGAGAGTGAAAAATTAAACAAACTATATTTGTTTCCTTTTCAAAATTAAAAAATGAGGAGCAATTGATTTTTCAAAATCTAATTTTATAAAGTCTTTTAAATTGTAAAAAGTTATTCACCTTTCATTATTTTACCCAAAAATTCAAGTGATTGATTTGCAAGAGAGAGATACCAAGAGAACTATGTAATGACAAAATACTTTGGAGCAATAGATCTATTCAGAAGATCAGAAGCTTAAAGGTATGGTGATTCAGTCAAAAACCTCTATAGTAAAAGTTTTAAATTTTATTGTTCACTTTACTAATAAAAAAAGTTTACAATTTATGTTAGGGTTTAATTAAAAGAGAGATCATTTGCAAGAGAGACAGAATGAAAAATATTTTGGGATCCACCAAAATATTCAAAAGTTAAAAGGTATGGTGATTCACTCAAACTCTGATAGAAAAAAATATAATTTTACTATTAAAATATTTTTACAATTTTTGTTTAGATTTATTCACAATTCCAAAAAATAAAAATTAAAATAAAATAAAATACAATAAATAAACAAATTAAAATTAAATTAAATTAAATTTAAAACTAAAATAAAAATTAAATAAAAATTAAATAAAATAAATTAAATAATTAAATTAAATTAAATTAAAAAAAAAATAAAAATTTGAAAAACCTATATAATAAAAAAATTACTATAGATTTTCCGTGTAAATTTTTTTACGATCTGCTTTGCTATTTAAACCTAATTAAAATTCACACAAAAAATAAAAAAATTAATACTTACCTTAAATCCATGCTTCTTTCTACAAAATTTCATGCACGAGAATCTAACTTGGAGGGAAAAATCTTCAAACTTATTCCAAAAATCCAAAAAAATCTACATGCAAAGGAGTGGAGTCCTTAGCCATCAATTTCCATGTTTTTATAGTTTAGCATAAGGATATAATCTAGGGATAAGATCATGTTGTAATAATTTTGTATGGATAAGTTGTAGTGGAGGTTCTCGAGGAGGATGTCTCGCAAAACTGTTAGTCATAATAACTAAGTTTCTGTTTTAGGAGCTGGTTGCTAAAATGAACTAGTAGATATGTAATTGGCCTACTATTCTAAAGGGATTTGGACTAAGTTGGCTTTATCTATTATTTTTTGAAGGAAAGAACACGACATCTCTGCATTGGTTGATCCTGGAGACATCCTGATCTTCAAAACCCTCTCCGTGCATCTGAACTTACAGCTCTCTGTTAATCTGGTATTTTATGTGTCATTTTGGCTTTATGCAGTGTTATCTCCTAAGCTCTTATAACAGTGGTTGGGCTTTTATTTTCCAATTAATACTTTGATTAAAGTTTGGTTGAGTGTTTTCTTGTGTATCAGCGTGTCCTATTTTCCTTATAATCATCATTGAGTTCTGTAGGCGGAAACTTTGTTTTTCACTGTAAACTATGGAAGACTTAGCCAGAATCGAGTTCCGGACTTGAAATCCTATTCAAGTTTGGACGATACCCTTATCGGGTCCGCAACCTTATTGCATCATTATGTTGGAGCAGGGAGGGACTAGCCCTTTAAAGCACCGAAGTCCAAAGTGCGACTTTCGTATTTGAAACAATATAAGAGAGGTTTTATAACATATCGGGTCTGTGGGCATATCGCATTGCAAGCCTTTAACGGGGAGAGCTTAGCATATTGGAACGCTGATAGCGATTGCCGATTGTTATTCCAATCTTATGGAATAAAGACTCGGCTGATAATGTATTGTGTATCAATGCTTCCGTTTGTAAAAACCCCACCGATAGTTAATTTCATGTGAAATAGCATTATGGCAACAAAACTCCACCGATAGTGTATTCCATGTGATAGTTGCATTATAGCCATTTGAAGCTGTCGATATTGTATTTCATACATGGTTGCGTTACTTCCATTCAAAAGCCTTGCCGATAGTGTTTTGTGTAATTCCTATGGAATTACAGCCTCGATAGAGGAAAAAGGGGCTTTTTGTCTATTGTCCCAATAACAAGGGTTGGGGCGATTAAGGGGAAAGGAGTGGTGATAGTAACCAAAAAAAGGGAAATTCATAAGCAGTCAGTCTAACAATAGATGACTGATACATCAATTGAAGTAGAAGGTGGAATTCAGCCAGAGTTAGAAGAAATTGTAGCCGGATTTGGAAGATTGTCTATATCACCTGCACCCAGGCCACCATTAGTGGTATTAGAACCACTAGTTGACACTGAATTGTATCTTAGAAGTAGGATAAGGAGAGTTAATATGGATTTTAGAGTTGGAAGAGAACGAGGATGTGGCGGAACAAGATGGCCAGTTGCAAATGCTGAAGTGATGGAAACTGTGCAACAAATGCAAGCTAGATTGGATGTATTAATAATAGGGAGAAATATAGACGATGGAGATGTTAGTGAGCCTGAGTTTGAAGCTGCAAGGAGGAAGCTGTAGTAGTTACTCCTGAGATGAGATTCTTCTAGTTAGTGTTGAGATCCATAGCTAGGCCAAAGACTGAGGTTTCAATATATGAAGGAGGATTGAATCCAAAAGAATTGATAGATTGGATTAATGGCATGGAGAAATTCTTTGACTATGAAGAAACAAAAGATGAGAAGAAAGTAAAGTTTGTTGTCACCAAGCTAAAAGGCCAGGCAGCACTTTGGTGGGATGGAGTGCAGGCAGAAAGAAAGAGACTTGGAAAGAAACCTATCAAAAACTATAGTAGGATGGTAGCAAAGCTAAGAGGTAAGTTCCTACCAAGTAATTATCAACAAACCTTGTTTAGACAGATGTAAAATCTTAGACAGAGGTCTATGACAGTGAAAGAATACATAGAGGAATTCTATAAGGTGAGCATAAGAGCTGGACAAAATCAAGATACAGATGCGAAGGTGGATAGATATGTGAATGGTCTTAGGGTGGACATTCAAGATGAGATAAGCATACTATCTCCTAAAATAGTAGAAGAAGCTTATCAGATGGTACTGAGAGCTGAAGAAAAAATCATGAGGAAGAAGTCTGGCAGAGGGAGAGGTATTTTCTGAGGAAGGGGAAGTCAAGGTGGTATAGGAAGATCTACAACACCTAAAGATGGAGCTAGCAGCAACTAAACCTAGCATGCACCCATAGGAAGTGATGCAAGCGGCAGAGGGAGTTTTTCTAGAGGAAGAGGAGGCAGAGGAAGAGGAAGAGAAGTAAGATGTTGCAGATGTAACAAACTGGGACACAAAGCTTTTGAGTGCCCAAAGAAAGAAGAAAAAAGTGAGAGGAATGAAATTGTTTCTCAAGCTGAGGGAGAAGCAACAACAACAACAGTGATAGAAGAAGAAAATATACCAGAGAGAGGAGAATATTTAGTAGTTAATAAATTTTTGCTCAAGCCAGCAAAGGAGATAGTTGAACCATCCCAAAGAAATACTTTGTTCAGAACAATGTTTAAGGTTCAAGGGAAATGTTGTCAGATGATCATTGATAGTGGCAGAACTGATAATTTGGTCTCTACAAAAGTGGTGGAAAAAATAGATGAAGACAATGAAACATCCAATACCTTACAAGGTGTCATGGTTACAAAAGGCACATCAACTATTAGTGAATGAACAGTGTGAAGTGGAGTTTCAGTTGGGAAAGTATAAAGATAAAATTGTATGTGATGTGATGCCAATGGATGTGTGTCACTTATTGCTTGGAAGACCTTGGAAATATGAAAGAGGAGCTATGCATGATGGGAAAAGAAACACCTACAAGTTTGGAAAGGATGGTGTCAATCATATGTTGCTACCTCTACAAGAAGAAGATGCATCAAGAAAAAAGACTGACCCAAAAACTCTGTTACTAGGAGGAAAGGAATACTTGAAGCAGATTGAAGAGAATGAGGTAAATTTTGCTGTAATTTGCAAGCCCAAGGTAATAATGACTTCTACTAATGTTTCTAATTTACCCATTGAAATTCAAGAAATGTTGGAGAACTATTGTGATATTATTGTTGATGATTTACCTAATGAGTTACCACCCATTAGAAGAATTAGCCATCATATAAATTTGATTCCTGGAGCAAGTCTACCTAACAAAGAAGCTTACAGAATGACTCCTATAGAAAATGAAGAGGTTAGGAAGCAGGTATAAGAATTGCTTGACAAAGGGCTGATCAGAGAAAGATGGAGTCCTTGTGTAGTACCAACAGTGTTGAGTCCAAAGAAAGATGGAGGCTAGAGAATGTGTATAGATTCAAGAGCCATCGATAAAATCACAATCAGGTACAGATTTCCTTTACTAGAATTGAATATTTAATGGATTTCTTGAGTGGAGCAAAGTATTTTTCAAAACTAGATCTTAAAAGTGGGTATCATCAGATAAGGGTAAAAGAAGGGGATGGGTGGAAAACTTCCTTTAAGGCAAATGAGAGATTGTATGAGTGGGAGTAATGCCTTTTGGGTTGCCAAATCAACCAAGTATGTTTATGAGACTCATAAATGAAGTTCTTAAAGAGTTTATTGGTAAATTTGTAATAGTATATCTAGACAATGTATTAGTTTACAATAGGTCTAAGGTGGAGCACATAAGACATCTGAATTATGTCTTACAAAGGGTACAATAGGAGAAATTATTGTTGAATTTGAAGAAGTGTTCATTGATGAAAGAAGAGCCAGTGTACTTGGGTTTTGTTATTTTTGCTGAAGGACTAAAGATGGATCCAGAGAAGATCAAGGCAATCATGGAGTGGCCCTCACCTAAAAGTGTTTTTGAGGTAAAAAGTTTTCATGGTCTTGCTAGTTTTTATAGGAAATTTATAAATAATTCTAGTAAGATCAATGCTCCTATTATTGAGACCATAAAGAAAGATAAACAAGCATTTAGATGGACTGTTGAAGCAGAAAATAATTTCCAGCGATTGAAGAAGAAGATCACTGAAAAGCCTATTTTGGTTCTACCTGATTTTAGTAAACCTTTCCAAGTGAATTGTGATGCTAGCGGAGAAGCTATTGGAGGTGTATTAAGTCAAGAAGACATACCTATAGCTTATTTTAGTGAAAATATGAATGATTCAAATAAGAAGTATTCTTCTTATGATAAGGAGTTCTATGCAGTTGTGCAGTCATTGAATAAATGGAGGTATTATCTAATGTCAAAGGAGTTCACACTTTATTCAGATAACCATGCACTACAGTATATTATGTAGTAGCCAAAGCTTAACCAGAAACATGCCAAATGGGTAGAGTATCTTCAAGGTTTCCATTTTGTCTTGAAGCATATAAATGGCCAATCAAACAAAGTTGCAGATGCCTTAAGTAGAAGAAGTGTATTATTTCAAGAGAGTGAAATCCAAGTGTTGGATTTTGATTTTTTTAAAGAATTGTATGAAACAAATCCAGATTTTAAAGAGGCATTTGAATCTTGTAAAAATCCGATTTTGGTGGATAGGAGTAAATGGTTCGATTACTTCTTACAAGATGGATTGTTGTTTAAGAGAAATCAGCTGTGCATACCAAATTGTTCTATGAGTGAGAACTTAATTAAAGAGAAACATAGTGGAGGACTTGCAAGGCATTTTGGTGTAGAAAATACTTAAGCAGTTAAGCAGATTTTATTTGTGGCCGAAAATGAAATTTGAAGTGGAGAAGTATGTGAAACTTGCAAAGTCTATCAATATGCAAAGGGAAGAAACCAAAACACAGGTTTGTATGTTCCACTACCAATTACAAATAGGCCTTGGGATATGGTAAGTATGGATTTTGTTTCGGGCTTATCTAAGACTCAGAGAGGTAATGATTCAATTTTTGTTGTAATGGACAGATTTTCAAAAATGGCACACTTTATTCCATGTTATAAAACTAGTGATGCTTCTTACATTGCTAATTTGTTTTTTAAGGAGGTTGTAAGATTGCATGGGTTGCCTAAGAGTATTGTCTCAAAAAGGGATTCCAAATTTGTTGGACATTTATGGAGGACATTATGGAAGAAGTTGGGAACTAAACTAAGTTTCAGCTTTACCTATCATCCACAAACTGATGGACAGACTGAAGTTGTGAACAGGAGTTTGGGCAATCTTTTAAGGAGTCTTACTACAGAAAAACCAAAGCAATGGGATCAAGTGTTGGCACAAGATAAATATGCATATAATGACTCACCTAACAGGAGTACAAGACAGAGTCTATTCCATGTAGTTTATGGAATTCATCCAAGAGGAGTATCTGAGTTAAGAAACTTGGGAAAAGATTAGATGAGAAGTGCAGAGGGAGAAGATTTTGCTTTAGAAATGCAAGCAATACATGAACAAGTGAAACAACAGCTGCAGGATAGCAACATCAAGTACAAAACCAAAGTAGACATGAGAAGAAGAGAGGTGAACTTTGAAGTTGGATATTTGGTTTTAGCACACCTCAGAAAGGAAAGGTTTCCAAAGAGGGAGTATAACAAATTGAAGTTCAAGAAAATTGGACCATGTAGGGTATTGAGGAAAGTTTTTACAAATTCCTATGAGATTGAATTACCCCCTGATGTTGGAATATCACCAATTTTCAATGTTGCTGACCTATACAAGTATGAAGGAGAAACTGCAAATGATATAGAAAAGGATCAAGATACCTAAGAGATTGACTGGGTAAAACAGTTACCCACAACAAAGGAATTGCAGCCAGAAAGAATTATGGACAAGAAGGTGTTTAAGGAAACAAGGGGACGAGAGTACTTCCAGTATTTGGTAAAATGGAAGGATCAGCCAACCGCTGAAGCTATTTGGGTTACAAAAAACATGCTACAGAAATTGGGCAGTTTTGTAGATGAGCTCATCGATAGGAGCCCGTGAAGAATTTTGGCCTTAGGAGTCTAATGAAGGAGCATGTGACTTGGAGGGAAAAATATTCAAACTTATTCCAAAAATCCAAAAAAATCTATAGGCAAAGGAGTGCAGTCCTTTAGCCATCAATTTCCATGCTTTTCTAGTTTAGCATAGGGATAGAATCTAGGGATAAGATCATGTTGTAATAATTGTTGTATGGATAAGCTATAGTGCATGTTCTTGAGGAGGATGTCTCGTAGAACTATTAGTCATAATAACTAAGTTTCTATTTTAGGAACTAGTTGCTAAAATGAACTATTATATATGTAATTGGCATGCTATTGTAAAGGGATTTGAACTGAGTGGGCTTTATCTCTTATTTTCTAAAGGAAAGAACAAGACATCTATGTATTGGTTGATCCCATAGACATTTTGATCTTTGAAGCCCACTCCGTGCATCTAAACTTACGGTTGTCTATTAATCTAGTATTTTATGTGTAATTTTGGCTTTATGCAGTGTTATCTCCTAATTTCTTATAACAGTGGTTTGGCCTTTGTTTTCCAATTAATACTTTGATTAAAGTCTGGTTGAGTGTTTTCCTGCGTATTGGCGTGTCTTGTTTTCCTTATAAGCTTCATTGAGTCCTGTAAGTGGAAAATCTGGTTTGCACTATAAACTGTGGAAGACTTAGCTAGAATCGAGTTCTGGACTTGAAATCCTATTGAAGTTTGGTTGATAACCTTATCAGGTCCACAATCTTATCGCATCATTGTGTTGGAGTGGGGAGGGACTAGCCCATTGAAGCGTCAAAGTCCAAAGTGTGACTTTCAGATCCGAAACAACATAAGGGAGGTTTTATAACATATCAGATCCATGGGCATATCTCATCGCAAGCCTTTAATAGGGAGAGCTTAGCATATTGGAATCGCCGATAGTGACCGCCGATAGTTATTCCAATCTTATGGAATAAAGACTCTGCCGATAGTGTATTGTGTATCAATGCTTCCCTTTATAAAAACCTCGCTGATAGTTAATTTAATGTGAAATAGCATTATGGTAACAAAACTCCGCCGACAGTGTATTTCCATGTAATAGTCGCATTATACCCATTTGAAGCTGTCGATAATGTATTTCATACATGGTTGTGTTAATTCCATTGAAAAACCCTGTAGATAGTGTTTTGTGTAATTCCTATGGAATTACAACTCTGATAGAGGAAAAAGGGGTTCTTTGTGTGTATTGTCCCGATAACAAGGGTTGGGATGATTAAGGGGAAAGGAGTGGTGATAGTAACCAGAAAAAAGGGAAATTCATAAGCAGTCAGTCTAACAATAGATTATTGATACACCAATTGAGGCAGAAGGAGGAATTGAGCCAGAGTTAGAAGAAATTGTAGCCGAATTTGAAAGATTGTCTATATCGCGTGCACCTAGGACACCAAAATCTCACCTTAAGTTTTAACTTTCTCTACCACTTCATAGTTAGGGTTTTTCAATTTAGGGATTTTAGATTTAATGGGTTTGTGTACTTACTATATATAGAGTGTATGACATGTAAAGTAGGGGAATCAATTATTGAATTAGTTTCGAACACTATTGTTTGTCTCCATTTTTTTTAAATGGATATATGTTCCACAATGCATCCTCTGTAATTTAAAAAATCGATAATCCCTTTGTAATACAATGCATTGACATTTTACTACACTTTATTATGTCTAGTTTATTAATCGTTTCTCCTTGTGTAATATAACGCACCGACGCGCCTCTTCCTAATAGCATTGTTAAATCATACCGCTGTGTTTATACTTACAAATGACACCATAATAATTAAAAATTAATTTTAAAAATGAATTTTCCATGACGGTGTTAAACAATTAGACATCTAGTTTGTTTAATGTTTTAAACACATAGATGTATTTATTTAGATAAACTCACCAGTTACCAAAGTTTTCTTGGCTAAAAATATTATTCGATTTATTTGTAAAATATATTTAATGACTTCTATATTTAATGATACAGGTTGTGTATTGATAAAAAAAATGTCTAAGAATCTCTCAAGTAACAAAAATATTGATTGACACAATGATAACACATCCAAAAATGCAGAGAAGGCAAGTTCTTTGTAAATTATTTTCAAAATTAATATGTTGAGATATATCTAAGTTTAATTGATATGTATTGGTTGATATGTGTCATGCAGAGCCACAAAATGAATAAGGTCAATAATATTATTTCTAATCTAAGTGCAAAAAAGCGTAAAAGGATGATAGAAAAATTGCAGAATGATTAATCAAGTGAATGAAAAAATACTATTCAAGACGAGTTTTTTTTTTTCATTAATAATTTACTTAATAATGTTATATAACATGTTTCAAACAATATATTAATTTATATATGTTTAATGTTCTACAGAGAACAACAATGAAGCAAAATATCGATGTCCTTCTAAGAAAATAAAAATTATAGAACATGTAAATGATGATGAATTGGTCCTTACCTCATCTAGAGTGGTGTTGGAGGTTAATGAAAGGGGAATTTATTTTTACAGATCTATGATGGGCCTAGTGGAACGTATGTATTGATGTACTTTCCACTTACAATACAAAAATCAATCCAATGATTCTAAGAACCAAAATATATCTAAACTATAGGAAGTGTTTTCAGAGAAATGGTCAACGAGACATGTCAGACTTCAAATAGAAAAAGCATACAACAACAAAAAATAATCATTCAAAAGGTAATATTTATAATTGTATAAAATTAATTTCTAGAATTATATGTATATATTACAATAAACCATTAATTTATTAATATCAACTTTTTAATATTTAGTTTTCATATATCATTATAAAAATAGTTTATTACTTTTTTCAAGAAGATTATAAAATCCAAAATGATCAGCGCATTGATATGTGAAACATGCCAGTAAGAATATCTAAAAAACTGTATAAGGAGATGGTCAAATAAATGGACATAATTGCATCATAGGAGGAGCCATCTCAACAACAATGTGCTTCAAATGTATGCAATCATGATTGACTTTGTACATATAGAAAATTAATTTAGCATTAAATATTAATTTTCAAGTATTTTCTTCCATAAAAGAAAACAAGATGGAACACATTCAACACATAAAACTGGACGACAAGAAAGAAAGGGGTTGATTTCAAAGTTTGTGAGTAATTGTTAATATTTCCATATAACAACTCAAGGTTTCATATTTGTATATTTTAAGCTGTTTTACAACATCCATGCTTGTATGTCTTCAAATAGGTGCTAACATAGAAAGAAAATCCATTGGAAGAATCGATTGACATTAGGTTAAGTAAGGGTTGTGCGTATATTTTGGCATATGAAAAATTAATTATGGAATTTCTAAGTATATATGTTGTTTTACTTCTTGAGTTTATAATTAATAGAAAAAAAGTCCTTGATATTAATTCTATGTTTTATAATGGGGTTTAAAACATGTAGGGAACAAAGTATGGAACTACATTAGCAGAAAAGTTATTGCAACAAGGCATGAGACTTGGTTTTGAAACCATGTGCACATTTTATGGGTCACTTCTTGTTATGGTACATTTCTATTTGATTTACAATTACGTATATTATTTGTTTCAATTTTCATTATTCTCACTGATGTAGATATACTCATTACACTTTATTTTTATATTTGTACATGGAACTACAATATCAAGAAGATGAAAACAATTAGTGCACTCAACAAAACATTCCTCCAAGTAACCCAAGTCATGGAAGTAGCTTGTGAAGTAAAAACAGTTCTAGCAGAGAATGGTGATTTATTTGGGTTGCAATGCAACCTATTGTATTTTTTGAAATAATTGTCTATGAAAATTAGACATTTTGTTTAATTTAGTGGACATGGTGTCCCAATTGAAAGACAATGGGTTACCAATAACAATACCATTTTGTATGAAAACAAGCCTCTTATTGATATATAATAAATACATTTTAATTTATTCTACTGTGTTATCCATTGTCATTGTGAAATATTACACCAGTGATTAAATATATGGATGATTAAATATTATAATGAAGTGATGCAAAATATGATAATATAATAAATTAATCAAAACATCATATACAGATGCACTAATCAAATATTAATTTATATAAATATTGTTATAGGATATATGTTGATTTTTTTTATGAATAACGAATTTTGAAAATTACAATAATTGCACTATCACATATCGATGTTTTCAAAAAAAGAGAAAATCGCATTCAAAAAACCAATGCATCTATAACATAAACAATCACTGGTTAATTGTGTTATATAAAAGCATCATGAGAACATATTTTTGCATGCCTGGTGCCTTCTGAAAATGAGAGAATCGTTGCATTTATCACTTGAAGCACCAGCCTTGTTTGATATTAAAGACCCAATGTATTGTAATTATTAAAGCACGAGTGCTTTCATATAACTAACTCCTCGGTCCTACAAAATATTATTTCTAGCCTGGTTCTTTAAGAAAACTAATAGCACTGGTCCTTTTGTATAACTAATGCATCAGGGCCTTTCTACTAATGACACACATTAGCTACAAGTTTAAAAATAAGCACCGACACAACGATTATTTTTTGATTGCCTTGGTTTCATTCCTTAGAAGAATTCCCCAAGGATTTTTTTATCTCTTAGCACCGGTGTGGTATATATTAGACACCAATATTCATTACATTCAATGAATCAGTGCTTTTAGTTATGTTTTTTTTACAATGATTTTATGTATCTAGTGCACTAGTGCTACCTGTTCCATTAAGTGCACCAAAAAAAACATCTGCTAGAACCTTCAACCACCTATATGTTTTTAGTTGTGATGAAGTTCCATTAAAAGATCCATTATCCCAAACAGATGTTTTAGTAGATGTTTTTTGGAAAAAAAAATTCTAATTTTATAACACTAAAAACCTATGTTATAACCTGCACTAGAAGGTATTTTCCTAGTAGTGTTGACTCAAAGGCCAAGTCATATGAGAGAATCCCAACACAAATCTTCGATAAAGATTGGCAATGCCTAATAAAATGTGAAGGTTTGTTAGAGTGGTCAAGCCTGGCCAATCCCGAATAACTTGTATCTTAGCTGGTTCCACGTGCACACCATTATTTTTAATGATGTAACCGAGATATTGGATGTCGCCCATGCCAAAGGTGCATTTATCCAAGTTGGCACATAGTTTGTGCTCTTACATGGTTTGAAGGACCTACTAAATGTCTTGCAAGTGCTCTTCCCTAGTCTTGCTGAAGATGAGGATGTCGCCCAGATATACAACCATGAAGGAGTTGGTAAAGAGCCTCAAGATGTCATCCGTCAACTTCATAAAAGTTGTAGGGACATTTTTCAACCCAAAAGGCATGAAAAACCACTCAAAAAGGCCCTCCTTAGATTTGAAGGCGGTATTCCATACATCTATGGGCTCTATTGGAACGTGGTGATAACTGAATATTAAATCAATCTTACTAAAATACTTGGCCCCTTTGAGTTGGTCAAGAAGGTCATCAATCTATGGGATTGGATACCCGTTCCTGATAGTTATTTTATTTAGTTCTCGATAATCAATGTAGAGTCTCCAAGTCCCATCCTTCTTCTGTACAAGTATGATTGGGCTCCCTCAAGGTGAAAAACTTGGTCATATGTTCCCTTTTTGTACCAAATCCTAGATCTATTGCTTGATTTCTTCATTCTCCATAATAGAGCAGTGGTATGTTGAACTATCACAGAGAGGTGCTCCGAAAGTCAGATCAATTGAATGCTTCACCTAACAGTGAAAAGGTACCCCTGTGGGTGAGGAGAAGATGTACCTATATTCTTCCACGACCTTATCCACCTGCTTATACTACATGGTGAAACCCTTCACGGGGGCCATGGATGTGGACATGATATTTCCCTTACTTTGATAATGAAGAAAAAGGAAAACAAAATTCCCTATCTAAGAGATGATTTTACTACATATCTTAGCAAAGATTAAAGAGATCGTGGTAGGAGGAGCTACCTCTGGTATTCTATCTAAATTACTAACTAAATTAGTAATAACAATGTGAGGCCTCGACTCATACAAAAAATGACACTTCCACAATTATGGTTGGCCTACTAATACATCACAAAATTCAAGAGAAGAAACGTCACACAATACCTAATCTGTGAAGGGCTTGATGTTGTAGGGAAGGAAACACTATTGGATGATGAGGACATCTCGTCCTTAGTGAAGCCACATGAGGGTGCACAACTACAGGTGTGGTGTGGTTCGTAGGTCCAATTCTTGATAACCAATATTTTGTGCAGGGTATGAAAATATTTGTAAATTTTTTCATGTCTTCGTCCCTTCCTTGCTGCAGTGTGGTCAAAATTATATACTTATCTTCATATCTCTCAATAGGGTAATATTTTTCCTTAATGGAGTGTTGGAAATAATTCCAAGTGGGTGTGACTGAAAAAGTGAGGGTTCCCTCTCGTCCCTCTACTCATAGTAGGTTTCCCACTAGTCCTTGACATGGGAGGCAACTTTGAGAAGTGAAAAATTAATATTTACACTATTGGAAAAATCATGAACCAAAAAATTTCCTTCCAACAAATTTAGCCATTTATCTACGACATCTACATCTATCTGGACTTCAAATATGGGAATGTCAAAGTTGAGTTGTAACTTAAAGGGAATGGTGCCTCCAAGGTGGCTACTGGATGAAGATGTGTCGCCGGTGGGCATCCACTGAAGGATCTGAGCAAGTTGTCCATAATCTCCTTCCTTTACTGCTCAAGGGTTTCTTCAAGAAATATTTTGAAAGGATCTCCTATTCCTCGTATTTCTTTTCTTCAGACAAGGGAGTTCATGGGGGTTGGCGAGGTCGGTATTGCAAAGGCTCAACTAGCTCAAGCCATAACTCCTTATACCTTGACCTCGTTAGGAATATGCACATAAAAGAGAGAAAAAGAAGAATCCTCTGATACCATTGATCCAAATTTATACAAGAACAAAATGAAATACATATACAAAAAAAAACATGGAGATACAATGAAAACAAAACTTCAATTCATTAATAACAAACTACAGAAATATGTTTACATTCATATGGAAATACACTAGCACAAACGATGTTAGCTTATGTTTGAGAATATTTGTGGAAGCTACGTGCCTTCTGAATGGTGTTACAATGAAGCTCATAGGCATTTTTATTATTAAGAAATAAGGGAAAACTGCAAACATCAAAAAACCTAATAAGTTGGCACACCAACTTCCCATGGTTGTAATTTCACCATACGATATATATTTGATGTGTACGATACTTCGTTAGAAATATCTTTTCAAGGATTACAAATTTTGACTGTAGTACCTAAAAAAAGTTCGCAGGTTTGACCATTTTCCAAAAATACATCATTTAGGGACTCAAAATAGATTTGGAATTTCATGACCCAAAAAACTACCAAAAATAGTAAACTATGCTACAATTAAGGAGACTAAAAGAAATTGTGTTGGGAGTCCAAGTGTAATAGGCAGGTGGCAACCAATATCCACATGACTCAGTGCTCCCCCAGTCCTCCCCCATTTGGAAGCAATGGTCCCCATTGTGTTGAGTGCCTCCATCAGATGGGGAAATTTCTACTGAACTTGTTCCTTGATGAGGCACTTTCCCTAGTGTAAGAGTTGGACAGGTTTGACAACTTGATACAGTTGGATCCTCTATTTTCATTTTTTCTTGATTTATGTGTACATGATTCAATATTTTGTGGCCTTTTCAATGTAGTTTGGGTTGAGATTTACTAGAGTCAACTGCTCAACAATGCTTGATGTGCCTAGCAATTGCGGAAAGTATGGCCGAAGGCAGTCCACATGGAATACGAGGTGCCAGGAAAGGAATTTGGGGATACTAAGCTCGAAATCATTGTCTCCCATAGACTTGGTGATGGTGCAAGATTCATATTAGAGTGGTCAAAGATTACGATGGGCTCTAATGAAGCGCTCTTTCTACAAATTTAACCAAACTTTTTTCCCCACCTGAAACTTATGGGACACTCGATGTTGATCGTGTCCTTGTTTTCATTTTTCATTGGCTTTCTCCAGGATGTCATGAACCTACTCGTGGATTTAATGAATGTGCTTAATAAAATGTATGGCTTTATTAGCTTTGGACTAAACTTGGGTAGGCTTTTCCTTTATAGTTGCAAAAGGTAGTGCAACATCAAGGCGACATAATGGTTGAAATCCCAAGCCTACTTCTGAGGGGCTGTGGCCAATCGAGCTATGATGAGATTTGTTATAGATATGTTTGACATAAGGAAGAATCTAATCTCAGTCGATAGATGCTTAGAGTTGTATATTTGTAGTATGTGCACACTTATCCTATTGAAAACCTTTGTCTGTACACTAGTCTAGGTGTGCAATGCAGTCAAACTGGCAAGCTTGCTATCCAACAATTACCAAAGGATCGAAAAAAATGAGCCTACGAAAATTCTATCCCGATCTAATATAATTGTCGAAGGGATCCCAATATATACCCACACTCGTTCAAATACGAGTTTGGTATTGGTCTCGGCTATGATAATCTTCTTGCAGATAACCAATATGGCCATCTTATAAAATTTGTCAATGACGACAAATACATAGTCATTGCCATATTTATTAGAAGGAAGGGCATACATATAGTCAATGGATATGGATTCCTAGCGTTGGCTAAGAGTAGGCAGAGGAGTAAACAAGCCTTTCTTCTTAATAGTTCGCTTGGTGATGACACAGATAGTACATGATTTGATGTATTTTCTAACATCCTGTCAAAGATTTGGCTAGTAAAAACACATTTGTAGTATGACCACAATTTTTTCCACATTGAAGTATCCTACAAACTGACTGTAGTGCACCTCCCAAATTAGCTTGGCACACTCGCTTGAAGGAACACAAAGATGGAACAAGTAGCATATTAATGGATCTTAGAGGTGGAAGTATGGAACTTTCTTTCCATCCATTAGCATCTAGTATGTGGTGGGAAACTATGAATCATTTTTATATAGTTGCGACCATCCAGAGGTCTCATAGCCACAAGATTTGAGAATAGTGTTCAATGCTACAACTTGTGGTCGACTAGGGAAATATACAAAATGATTGGTGTTTCCCTTCTTGTATTTGATATTCAAATGGAATTATTGCATATATGTGGACCACTTCTGATGGAGATAATTCTATAGCTTCCCTTAGGTCTATATAAACTACAAGGGTTAGTGATTTGTGTGTATTATCATCTCCTTCCCTAGAAAGTAATGTTTCCATTGCCGAAAAAATTGCATGATGGAATACATCTCTTTATCATAGGTGGGTTATTTTAGAATTGTGTCAGAAAGTGTCTCACTATGATAGGCCACCAAATAAACTTACTTAGTGAGAGTTGCACCAAAAGCATCTACCTCAATTTCAAATGGTTGTTGTAGGCCTGGTAATGTGAATACTTATGTAGAGTAGAGGCGGTGTTTGAGATCAACAAACTTCTTATGTTGGGACTCAAACATAGTTTGAGCTGCAGGGTTTGAAGGACATGTCAAATGTGTTGCAAATTCTCTTCCCAACTCTTACCAAGGATGATTATGTCATCCAGATATACAACTATGAACAAGTTCATAAAGGGTCGCAAGATGTTAAAGATCAACCTCATAAAATTTGTAGGGGAATTTGTCAACCCAAAAAGCATGACCAAGAACTCAAAAAGGCGCTTCTTATATTTGAAGGAATTTTTCAAGACATCGATGGGCTCTATTGGAACTTGGTGATAACCATACTTTAAATCGATCTTTCTGAAATAATTGGTCCCTTTGAGTTGGCTAAAAGGTCATCAATCCATGGGGTTGGATACATGTTCCTAACAATGATTTTATTTAGTTCCAAATAATCAATGCATAGTCTCTACATCCCATCCTTCTTCTGTATAAGTATAACCAGGCTCCCACAAGGTGAGGAACTTGGTCATATGTGTCCTTTTTTTAGCAACTCCTTGGTATTTTGCTTGATTACTCCACTTTCCAAAATAGAGCGATGATATATTGGCCCACTGGGTAGAGGTGCTCTAGAATTCAAATCAATCGAATTCTTGACTTGACAGTGTGAAGGTACCCCTATGGGTGAGGAGAATATTTCGCTATATTTTTCCACAACCTTATCCACCTACTTCTTTTGTGTGATGAAACCCTTCATAGGGACCATAGATGTGGGCATCATACTCCCCTTAATTTGAGAATGAAGAAAAAGGAAAAAAAATCCCTGGTTTGGGACATGATGTTACTACATTTCTTAGTAGAGATCAAAGAGATGGTGGTAGGAGGAGCTACCCTCTATTCACAGTAGTTTTCCCACCATTCCTTGATGTGGGGGGTGGATTTGAGGAGTGCAAGTTCCCTATTTGAAAAATCAAAAACCAAAAAATGCCCTCCTAACATATTAACCCATTTATCTACGTCATCTGCATCTATCTGGCTTTCAAATATGAAAATGTCAAAGTTGATTTATATCTTCAAGGGAATGGTACCTCTGAGGTGGTTGCTAGATGAAGATGCATCGCATGTGGGAATTTGCTAAAGGATATGGGCAAATTTGTCCATCATCTCATTCCATTGTCACTCAAGTGCTTCTTAGAGAAATATTTTACGAGGATATCCTACTCCCTTCTTGTTCTTTTGTTCCATCATGGGAGGCCGTCAGGGTTAGAAAGGTCTGTCTTGCAAAGGTTCAACAAGTTCAAGTCCTAACTCCTTATACCTCGACCTCATTGGGGAGATGCACAAAAAAATATAGAAAGAGAATATCACTCTAATACCACTGATCTAGATTTATGCAAGAATGAAATGAAATACAAATATAAATAGAAACTCATTGATACAATAGAAACAAAACTTCAATTCATTAATAACAAAGTACTGAAAGATATTTACATGTAAAATGGAAATAAAGTAGCTAAGGCAATGGTAGCTTATCTCTCAGAAGAGATGTAATGGCTACATGCCTTTTGAACTTTGTTACAATGAGGCTCACAGGAATTTTTATTACTGAGAAATAAGGAACAACCCTAAATATCCAAAACCCTAACCCTAGGAGATGAAGCACCAAAATTTTATGGGCCCCATTGGGTTTATTTGGTACAACAACTTCCCTTGGTCGTAACTTTGGCATACAATCTTCGTTTGATGTGTACAATACATCGTTAGAAAGATCTATCAAAGGAATAAAACTTTTGACTACAAAACCCTACAATAAGCTCGAGGTTTCTAGTTTTCCAAAAAAAATCCTTTTCCCTAGAAATTCAAGACCCGAAAAACTCCTAAAAATACTAAACAATGCTACAATTAAGGAGACTAAAAGAAATAGTCTGAAAGAAGGAGTGTTGGGGACCCAAGTGGAATAGATGGGTGGCCACCAATATCCACCTAGATCATTCCTCTCCTGTTAGGAAGCAATGGTCCCCATTGCATTGAGTGCCTCCATTAGATGGGGAATTTTTTGTTGAACTTGTTCCTTAGTGAGCCATTTACCGTCGTGAAAGAGTTGGCCAGCTTTGACAACTCAATATAGTTGGATCCTCTATTTTTAATTGTTAATGATATCTATGTGCATGATTCAATCAATTATGTCTGGTTCAATGTAGTCTAGGTTTTTCTCTATTGGAGTAAATAGATCAATGATGTAAGATGTGTCTAGCAATGGTGGAAATTATGGCCGAAGGAAGTCCACATTCAATACGAGGTGAAAGCCAAGGAATTTGGGGATACTAAGCACAAAATTGTTGTCTCCCATAGCCTTGGTGATGGTGCAAGACTCATATTAGATTGGTTGAAGCTTATGATGGGATCCATTGACGCACTCTTTCTGCAGATTTAACCAAACTTTACCGCTCACCCGAAACTTATGGGGAATTTGATGTTGATCATGCCATTATTTTTATTTGGCATTGGATTTCTCCAAGATTTCATGAACCTACTGGTGGATGTGATGAATGCACTCAATAAACCTAATGGCTTTATCGGCTTGAGATTGCACATGGGTAGATTCTTCATGTGTAGTTGCAAACATCAATCCAACATGAAGGGGAAATAATTGTTGAAATTATAAGCCCATTTCAAATTGGATGTGGCTAGTTGAGTTATAAAGAGCTTTGTTATAGTTATGTTTCACATAGGGAAGACTTGCATCCCATGTCCGCAAATGCTTAGAGTTGTACATGCATAGTACACGCACAATCATCCTATTGACGACCTATGTCTAGCCATCAGTTTGGTAGTGGAATGCAGTCCACTTGGTGATATTGGTGAGAAAAAATGACTAAAGGGTCAACCGAAATGAGATTAGGAACCTGCTATCCTAATCAGATATAATGGTCTATGGGATCCCAAAATGTACCCACACTTATTCAAAGAATAGATTCGCAGTGACCTTGATTATGATACTCTTCTTATAGGCAACTAATATGAACATCTTAGAAAATATGTCAATGACCACAAATACATAGTTGTTTCCATGCTTGGTACAAGGAAGGCTAGATAAATAGTCCATGGAGATGGATTTCCAAGGCCAACTAGGAGTAGGCATAGGAGTATGCATGCCTTGCTTCATAATAGTTGGTTTGGCGATGGCATAGGTAGTGCAGGATCTAACGAATTTTCCAACATCCTGCTGGAGATTTTTCCAATAAAAATAATTTTCTAGTATGGCCACAATTTTCTCCACACCAAAGTGTCTTGTGACCCAACTATAGTGCATCTCCAAAATCCACTTGGCACACTCACTTGAAGGAACATAGAGGTGGCACAGGTAGCATAATAATGCATCTCGAAGGTGGACATATGGAACTTGCTTGACACCCACTAACATATGGAATGTGGTGGAAAACTATGGATCATTTTTATATAGTTGTGGCCATCCAGAGGTCTTATAGCCATAAGATTTCAGAACAATGGCCACTGGTACAACCGGTGGTTGGCTGAGGCAGTGTGTAACATGATTAGTATTGCCCTTATTTTATTTTGATATTCAAATTGAATTGTTGCAAGGATGCGGACCAATTTTGATGGAAGTCATTTTGCAACTTTCCTTCGGTCTATATGAACTGGAAGGGTTGGTGATATGTGTGGATGACTCTCTCCATCCCTAGAGTGTAATGTTTCCATTGTTGATAATCCTACACAATGGAATACATCTCCTTATCATAGGTGGGGTATTTCTGGACTTAGGGGATTGAGCTTAACCATTTCCCCAAAGATAGAGTCAGTTACATTAGAATCAGAATCTCTCTGCTAGGAAAAAGGGATTGGACTTTTGGAAAATATCAGTCAAATATTAGATCTTATCTCTCGAATAATGATATTTGTTACAGAACCGAAAGGTTTTTTTATATATGAGTTTTTTATTGAGAGAAACCTTTCTTATTTTTCAAAAATTCTTCTCGATATCCTTGGATTCCACACCCAAAAATCATGACTAAAACAAGAAATGGAAAAATCTAAAAAAACTAGGTTGTGAATACTCATTCAAATATTCCTATCTATGATGGATGTGAGGAAATGGAAGGTGAATTTTTTTGCATAGCTTGTTTTCGACAAATATCTCTTTTAATTTTTAAAATTTCATCTCCATTTGATCAAAAAATAGTCTTTAAGTTAACTACTAAAACAGTAAAAAACTCAATAAGTCCCCTGCAACCAAAACACAACAAGCTTTCTTTTAATAATATATAATCAATGATTGAATGCTTAGTTTGTAATACAATTAAGGACACTTTTCATAAACAATAGAATCAATTTCATGAGGTTTTGATTTGAATTTCAAGGTCAAACTATTGATTGTGTGGAAGTGTAACGCATTCGTTGTGCTACTTCAAAATAACAATGAAGTCATGATTTTCATGCTTCTGATCACCTCCTAGGAATATGAATGTATCAAACATGTGAAAAAAACTTGAGAAAGATCATATACCTATTGGATAACATCTTTTCATACTGTAAATTCCCATCCTTGAAAAACATGAGCAACAACAGAAGTGCAACACCTGAGCATAATGAATTTGCACCTACATATGTTTGATTAAGTGCTCGAGTCTGTGGATGAGGAAAATAGTTTTCTAATGATGTGGAAAGTATTAAAAACCTTCTTTAAGTTCCCACATACAAAAAGGATGTCAAAACTTTGAATTTCATTATTATATCATAGGACACTAACAACTTCCATTGTCATGAATTTTGGAACTTTGCCATGAAGTGTCCACAAAAGAAGACCAACAAGAATACCTTAGGAGGAGCAATAGGTGAAGATTTAGATTCATATTTTGAGCTTGAATTTATCCTCATTATATGCATGGTGAACACAGTGATGGGAAGGGTGTCATACTTGGACTAAGGTGCATCATTCCACATGACAAGGTGTAGAGACTATTTCAGTGGCCTGGAAGAGAAATATTTACAGATGAACATTGATATGGGGGATGAAAAAAAGTATAGCACAACTGATATTGGTACAATCACCTTTCAAAGGGATTCGGGATCCCCCTCAGGCCCAAAGATTTCATGTTCGTTCAAGGCCTAAAGAAAAGTCTCATCTCTGTTGCAGTTTTGGAAAACCATGGTTATGATGTGATCTTCATTAAACAAAAGAAATTCCTAAGACACATAGCCACCGGATAGGTGAAGCAGAACGAGGTTCGTGTGAAGAACATGTACAAGCTAGATGTGCAGGATTGTGCTGCATTGAGCACAAAGGTAGACAAGGTGCATAGTCGTGATGCCAATGAACTTTGGCATAGAAAAGTTAGCCATTTCCAACATGGCACTTTGAAGATCATGCTACAGATAACAACATGCCTCCCCAAAGGAGCACTTGAGTAGTAGGATTTATGAAAAGGATGTAATTTGGGAAAGTAAAAAAATCCACATTCCATGATTGAGACAACAAAGCACATGTAGTCCTAGAGATGATTTACTCTGATGTCTATGGAGCTTTCTTGATAGCTTTTACTTCTAGGCACAAATATTTTGACAATTTTAGTTATGGCTTCTCATGGAAGTCCTGGATCTTCTTCATGCACAAGAAGGATGATACATTCTCAAATTTCATAGAATTCAAGGAACTGGTTGAGAGAGAAACAAGAAATAAGGTGAAGGCTCTCATGAGAAATAATGGAGGTGAGTACATGTCGAATAAATTTAAAAAGTTATGTGCAAAAGAAGGCATTCGACAAGAGTTGACAACACCCCACAACCCATAGTAGAATGGGGTGGCTAAGAGAAAGAACCCTAACATTGTGGGAGTAGCAAGAATGATGTTACATGGCCAAGGCCTACCTTTACATTTGTGGGCTAAATCTTGCAACACAGTAGTTTATTTGTAGAATGGCAGTCCTCATTGTATTCTTGATATGATTACACTAGAGGATGCTTTCTATGAGAGAAAGTTGGATGTGTCACACTTTAGAATTTTTGGAGCCTCTGGTTACTACCATGTCTCCAAAGAATTAAGGAAGAATCTAGGTCCAATAGAATAATTGGCGGTATTTGTGGGTTACACAAAAACTCCCCACAACTATCGTGTGTACTTTTCATCCCTTAGAATGATAGTTGGGTGAAAGGATGTAAAACTTGATGAAGATAAAGAGATGTGGTGCTCTCTTGAGAGGGAGTTTCAGATCCCACTATAAGAGGAGATTTTATCTCCAATGAAGGAGCCTCAAGAATTTATGGAGTAGCCATGAATTTAGGAGTAGAGAGTGGAGACAATCAATCAAGAAAAACCATCCAAAGAGGGTGGAAAAAGAACCAGGGAAACTGAGAGACTTGTGCAGGATGCCAAGGAGAATATGTCTGCTCCTTCAAATCAGTATATGTAGATAATGGCATAAGATCACTACACTAGCTACATGGATCTAATGACTGAGCTTGTAGAGACTAAGCCATCCTATTTTGAGGTAGCAATAGAGAAACTTATATGCATTGATGCAATGGTGGAGGAATATGAACCCATTGTAAAGAACAATGTTTGGGAAGTGGTCCCAAGACCACTAGATAAATTAGTTGTGGGTTTGACATGGATATTCAAGGTAAAGCATGGAGCAAATGGAAGCATATAAAAGTATAAGGCCATATTGATGTCCAAGAGGTACTCTCAAGTCACGGGGCCTTCACTAGTGGAGCAATATCATACCACGTGGATTCATATTGGGGGATATATAAGGGGTAAATGGTTTTTATATTGGTAGGTATAAAAAATGAAGCTCAAAGTTAATGAAAAATATAAATGGGCATAAAAAAATTTAATGAAAAAATGGATACCTACAATATATAGTGGAAGTAGGGGTTTTTCAAATTAGGAAGGTGTATTGGGTTAGTATTGGTAGGGGGTTACATAATGTGATTTTTAGGGGTATTTTCCAATATGTAGTCAAATTAAGGGTATTGTTTAATATGCCATGAATGCACGTGATAGGTCAAAGGTTCATTGAGTGAAGGCCCCATGTCTCAAGTTGAGGGGATTGACTATGAGGAGACCTTTTCTTTGGCAGAAAGGTAATCATCCATCAAATCAATTCTTGCTATGGCTATGCAGATGGGGTGGAAGATCCACCAAATGGATGTAATAACAACATTCCTCAAAGGAGTTACTAAGGACAAGGTTTATATCGATAAGACAGAAGGCTTTGAGACTTTTGATTGAGAGTCTCATATGTGCAGAATCAAGCAAGAATTATGTAGTCTCAAGCAAGCACCCCATGCTTGGTACAACAATATCGATGGTTATATCACCTATTTGGGCTTCACCAAAAGTGAAGCGATGAAAACCTCTATCATACCTTGGTAGAAGATAAACTTTTTATTATTCTCTTATATGTTGATGATTTGATTTTAACTGGTGATAAGAAATTGATCATGTCTTGCAAGGAGGACCTTGCAAGAGAGTTTTAAATGAGGGACATGGGTATCATGCACTACTTCCTCAGATTGGAAGTATGGCAAGATGATGGAAAATGTTTTGTCTCTCAGGGAAAGTATGCCAATGAGATACTTTAGAGTTTCCACATGGATAAGTGAAAACCCATGGAGACACCTCTAGCAATGAACTGGAGGAAAGAGGATGCCACTTCAGGTGAGGAAGTGGATGATATCTCTTACTAGCAGTTGGTGGATTCACTAATGTATCTTATGAACACATGACTAGATATTTGTATGTATTCAACTAGTTGAGCCAAGCTATGGTAGGGCGAACCAAATTATTTTGGAAAGTATCTAAGGATGTTCTACGGTACCTCAAAATAACTACCCATTTTGGACTATGGTACAAACGGATAGAGGGAGTAAAGTTATGTGGCTTCACAAATGTAGATTTGGTGGAGAGTCCATTAGACCAAAAGATTACATCAGGTGGAGTTTTTCGTATTGGGTCTGAAATGGTTTCTTAGTATAGCAAGAAGCAAATATTTGTGGTGCTCAGCTCGATAGAAGCATAATACATGGCTGCCAGTTAAGAAACATGTAAGGTGATATGAATGAGAAATATACTTGTTAGATTGTTTGGTCATATGATGGTTCCAAATGTGATCTACTGTGATAATTAGAGTTGAATCAAGCTCTCTGAAAATCTCGTTTTTCATGATTGATCCAAGCATATAGATATCCTATATCACCATTTTGCGAGATTGTGTGCAGAGGAAGATAATGTTGTTGTTGTAAATTCTCAAATAGGAACAAGATGCTGAAATTCTGATGAAGGCCTTCTCAAGAGGGAAGTTTGAGTTCCATAGGTGTAGGATAATGGTGGTTGATAATCCATTTCTTGCTAAGAGGAAGTGTTGAAAAATGCAGCAACAAATTCTCAATTTGATTTGCCTTGATTAAATTGAGAAAATTCGAATTTCCACATCAGTAGACAACCTTGATGATGTTAACTTGTGTGATATCCCTTGTGTCACCCAGTTTACTCAATAAATTTGAGTTGGATGAGTTAGGGTTCAGCTCAACATGTGTGATTGCTATTTTGTAGCAATCAAGCTCAGTTATCTTAGCTTGTTTTCAACTAAACTAGTTCCAACTTTTGGAGGAACTAGCGGAATGTCAGTTAAGCAGTGTGACTTTAATCAAACTCAATGATCATCCCGTTAACTTATCAATCAACCAACATGAAAAAAGATAAATAATAATATTGATGTTTAATTTACATGCTTTTGACTCATGATTACAACATAATATCTGCTACAAGAATAAAGTAAAAGAAAGCTAAAAACAATATGCAACCCTTGAAACCATACTTCCTTACACAACTCCATGTACAACTCCATGAGAGCTCATTATGCCTTTCAAACTTTTTGTTGATCTGATAGACATGATCTTGGTTGAAGCTTTTAGTCACACACTTCTTCTATTGCAACTCATCTTCAACACTTCTTCATGCTTCCCATGCTTCTGCCATATGCTCTCCCTGAGACTGTGCACCCCACATTTCTCTTCTACAGTCTTCTTGCAAGAAATACTTTTTCGAATAACAGACTACGATGAGGAAATAGCTTCTCTTACTCAAAATATGAAGAGAAAGATATTCTCTTCAATATATTACTTCTACATACTCTGCCCTTCAACGTGTATACATTATCTGGGGTCTTGATTCCTTTTGCAACCACTCTCTTTGATCCCTCTTGTCTAATGGTGCATCCTTTGGAGTTGAAAATGACTTAGTTTACTCTGTCAACCATCTAGCTTATGATTATGATATTATTCTTCAAAAATTCAGCCAATAACATATTATCTACATTTATCTTGTTATCACCAGGCTTAGCCTTACCCTTTCCCAACACTTTATTAGGTGCATTATCTCCAAGAATAACATGGCCACCTTTGGTTTTCTTTAGGAAGAGGAATTTTCTCTTGTCCCCTAACATATGACAGGAAAATCTTCTATCTATGTACTATTTTTCATGGTATTCAAGAATGCATAGAGAAACACCACACTTCACTAGTTTCTCCTCTTTATTCATCTACACCTTGGTAGGTTGTTTTCTAATATGCATGTTCTCCTCTAGCTTCTTGTTAGGCCTACTTTGAGTAAGTTACTCCCTTTTCTTGATTTTCCTTGAGAAATTCGAAAGCTTATAGTATCTAGCCATGTGACCAAGATTTTGAAAAATATAGCATCTCACATGACCAAGATATGAGGCAAGAGGATAAAATCTTATGTTAACCACATCAGATCTCTTCTTTGTATGATATCTGCAATCAAATGCCTTTTGGCCAAAGATGTTACACGCAAAAAAAAAAAAAACCATAGAATGAACTCATATACTTGAAATATGATTATCAATTCTGGTACCCAAAATGGAGCATACTCTACTGGTAAGATTTGAAGATTAAACTTTAGCAGGTAGATGAAACATTTCCAAAACTATGATATATTTAACATTCAACTTTATTCATCAAAGGGGTTTGTTATAGTCAACTAGTAAATAATAATGGGGAATAAATTCCTTTATAAACCTCCTGATAGTATGAATAAGAATAATTATCACTCGTGGGGAATCCCTGAACATGTAAAGTAACAACATTTTTTATTGTAAATTTAAGATACATTATATAGGGATAAGCCTGCATGCAAATAATATATTTATATATTATATATATATATATATATATATTATATATATTATATATATATATATATATATATAATGTTGCTAGACTAGAAACCCATTTAATTTAGTTATTTTGAATATTCAGCTCCTAAGCCAATGTATCAATTCAATTATAGTTCTATTCAATTCCTACATGATAGTACCATTGATTCAAATTTATAAAAATTGCATGAAAAATTAAACTTGTTGATTCACTCTCTATATTACACCATAATTGAATATTAATTCATTAATATAAATAAATATATGATATATTTTATACAAATATGTCATTGGAAATCACATGGTTCTGAATTGATACAATATGGATGAGAAAACAAACGATTGATGCGATTCTTTCATTAATTAGTGGAAATGAATCCTTCACATACAAGTAAAAAAACCGGTGGGATTCCTTAATTAAGATCTTGCAATATATTAACTATTTGTAGATACTATTTGACCATGCCATGTATATTCACAATATATTTGACTATATAAGTGCCAAAATATATTATTGTTGGTTGTTATTGTACTATGAAAATGCAATATTAGTAATCTAGTTGGTTGAAGAACAATCATTTTTACATACTGAAGTGAAAATTTGAACTCATATAAATACGATGTACTATATTAAAATGGCATGAGATGTTTCATCCCTAAAAAGGATGCATATTTCATTCACAATACTTATAGAAAAGGATTTCAATGGACTTTACCTACAGAGAATCTAGGTGGAAACAAAAGTAACAAATGAAAGCTAATAACTGGAAATTGAAAATTGCAAAAGAAATTGGAATTCATTTTTTCTCTATATCTCTATATCAAAACATGAAGTGTATTTTCAAACTAAAATGGTTTCCTAAAATATTGTACATACGTATAAAATTTGAACCATTGAAAAAATACCTTTTTTCTAGTTGTTGGTACTGAAAGGCATGCTCACTTTGTAGGAAGAAAGGCCATTACATGGCATTGTACTAGCAAAATAAATCCATATTCCACAAGACAACTTATCTTTAGATGAGGAATGATAGGCCAACAATAAATTCAAGGGAATTGAGAGAAAATTTTTATTCCACCATTATAATTTGTGTGGGAAGAAAATTATGGGTTGTTCTATCTCTAACTTCATTATAGAAACCACAAAACTAAGATAAAACTGTGGAGAGTGAAGAGTAAAACGAATGAAGAGTTACATGCATCTCCGACTAAAGGAGCATAAGGCATCCAAAGTATGGTAGGAACACATGAGGTCTATATCAGAATGGAAGAGGATAGTGGGTTGACAACAACATAATGTTAAGCCCCATTCCCATTGTTACCTACAATATTTTAGAAGAATATTATTTATTGAATATTGGTACAAGGAGGTTGATGGCATTTCCTCATATTCATATTGTCCAAACATAGAGATAGTTTCTTTCCATTGAGACCATAGCCTATTGATGATGGTCAATTATGGCCATACATCTGTTAAATTTATCAAACATTTTGGTCTAAAGAAGGTGATATTATAGCACATAAAGAAGGTCATCCATGTTAGGTTGTTTTAAGAAGAAAGTGGAGGTACAAGCATGTCCAAGAGTGGTCAAGCCAATGAAATATTTTCTCAATATCTCTCTTCCTATTAAGTATGATGTGAGAATGAAAAAATATATATATTTTCTACTAGTTTAGAACCTTATAAATAATTGGACATTATATTCACATTGAGTAGGTATGATCCCTCAAATCCCTGTGATCGTTTGATTTTTGAATAATATTAAAAAGTCTCACATTCGTTATTATACACCCTTTGAAATAAAGGTCGATGTTAATTCATGAAGGAGTTTGTTAATATTTTATTTTCATATACTTGTAAAGGTATGGGCTCTCCCAATCTTAGGTAAATTACCATTTAACTATTAGCTTTTGATAGAAGCCCTAGTCAACCCTTTGTGGATTCTTGTTTTATTGCATTCTTAAGTAAGTGTAAAATTATCATAATAGATGCTATAGTTATGAAAGGCCCATCATACTTCAATATTCTCCTTGGAAGTCATTATTTGCATTCTATGGATGTGTTGGTACCTATTCTTTTGCAATGGAAGCATTGTGGCTAGGGATTAGATCCCATTTCCTGATCCTAATCCTTATTTAGCTTTATACCAGGTTTCCTCTCTTTTATTTCTTGTATTTCAATAAAAACTACCCAAACACGATGAATTATCTAACCTCATTTCCTTTGATTTTGAACAAGAAGGAGAAACCCTCTACATTAATGCTCACCTTCTTACAATTTGGTCTTGATAAATTACAAATGATTTTATCCAATGGGAGAATTGGAGCTTATTTTATCCCCTATTGTTCCAAGTGAATGTTTGAACTTTTTTCCTCCCTCGTATGACAATCTCCTTGGTTTAGACCCATTTACAAGCAAATATAACTCTAATTTACCATTTGAGTTTCATCCCTATAATTGTATCTCCTTATACATTTACATTTACGAAGCCTTTGGATTTTTTTATGGAACTATAAATCCATATTTCTATTTAGCTTGATCAATATTCGCATAAATCATTAGATTTTCTTTTTGAGCTTAATTTATCTAGTCATAATTATCAAGGTTATGATATAAGCATGATGCCCCTATGTGTATATCCTTAGAGTTTGATATTTCTAAGTGTAATATCTTTTATATAGCCTTAAACCCATATAGCATTGACTATGTTCCTAAGCACTCCATATTTTATTTTAACTCCAATTTTCCTTCCATGCCTAATCTCTTTGGTTGTAGATTCTTAGAATATGTAAATGTTGAGGGTTTTCTAGTGAACTCTCCCATGAACATGGATCTTCTCAAGGATATCAAGGTTGAAATTTTTTTTCCCTTATAACTCTAAATGGATATCTTATCTTCAGATTTCATGATATAATTTCCATATTGTTATTTCTTGGGTGTAGGATTTGATTTGGATTCCTAATTGATAAGGCATCTGATTTTATGCATTTTTTAAAAACTTAGATAGATATATTTTAAATATTTCATATAGGTTTAGGATTATCCTATGTTATGATGCATTAAAATATTTTTCCGCCAATTTTTTCTATAGGCTTGACCATATTGGATGTTGGTGCATAAACATTCTCTATATGTAGTTTCCACTACTCTAATGTAAGACCTTTCATATGATCCTTTATCCTAGTGTAACAACTCTCTTATTTTTTTAATCCATCCAATGTTTTTTGTAGGACTAGGAATCCTTGTAGTTTGAGAGTACAATTTAATCCTCATTTATCTCTCTTATGTACTCTTGATTGTTTCCAAAGGGGATCCCACATTTATATTTATCCTTTTTTTCCTCTGTTATGGATATTGGTACATGCATTATTTTTCCTAATCTCATATTACAGTTCAACACCTTATTCTTATCACCTTTTCATTCTTAACAATTTCTTGCGTCTTTTATACTTGATTCTACATTTTCAGTGCAACCTATTCTAGAGTAGACATACTTCAGAGTGTCCATATCGCTCTAGATATGTCTGTTATGTGCTTTTATAACATAATTATGTGTATTGTAATGCTTATCTCTTCCATTATAATATGAAATTATTATTTTTTTCACATTTTTGTAATAGAAAAATAGAAAATTATCTAATACCTATTAAAAAATGGGAGATAGTGGGGTAGGGATAAGGATCGTCAAGACCTTTATGATCTTTGTGTATGTTGCATCAAATCAAGTCATATTACTCTAAAACAAAATACATTTTTTGATTAGTTCTATGTAGTTGGGTGGTATTAGTATTACCTTATGAGCTATACCATGATCGTCAGATTTTTGACCCTTCTAATTGATTACTCATTTACTTTAACCCCTTTCTAATCAAAAACTCACTAGGAATCTTCGAGTTACCAAAATTATCCAAGATATTTTCTTTGGTTAATGTTAGTATAATTGCATGAAAGAAAATGTAAAAACCATGTATACAAACACTTAAAGAAGAAGAAACATAAAGGATACTATAAAGACAATGCACAAAATGTTTGATAATGGATTTTTTCTAGTGTGGACTACATCTATAGGTCCTGGTTCAATAGTGGGAAGGTTTCTTCATTCACCTCATAAAACAGACAAGGAAAGTAGATGGAAAAATACATCATTATACCTCTAATCCTATGAGTGACTTGAAATTCGATTGCTCAAATTACAACAGTCACAACACTAATATATTTGTCTCATCCTCTTGAGAGTTTTGACTGTAAACATGACCTACTTCTAAAAGGAACATTGCCATCTCGAACTTTGTGACCAACATTTAATGATGATCGTTGCTTTCTACCATGACCACTGAATTCCATTACCTAGATGAAAAAAATTATCTACACCATTGTGATTGTTATGAAATTATCATTAAAATGAGTTTAAATTCGACCCCATTTTTCCACTATCAATGTTGGCCCCCACAGGGAATATTTTAGATTCCTCACAACATCTAAAAAGGAATATTCCTAAGAATACTCAAGGGAATATTTCCTGAAAACTATCTTGAAAGGTGAACAAACTTTTGGTTCAGCCTTGGCCTAGTTTCATTAGTATGGTTTTGTTTCGTTATCCCCTTGGCTCGATCATTCGACTCTCATTTGTCGAAATGTAATTAGTATGATTTTATATGTTTTCCACTAGGTAACTTTTTCAATAGCCGACTTAGGTGCACATGGTTAGAAAAGGGTATTATAATTAATAAGTTGGAGGAGGTCCTAGGGTCAAACCCATGGGCCCCCTCTTGTGATTTTATTTAACACATTGTTCGAACTACTGAAGAAAATTTTATTTCATTTAATTATTTTAAATGTGGTTTGAAAATCCATATGGTTACAAAGGTTTAAAACCATATTTAATAGGATCCATTAAATATGACATTAACCATAATGGTTTTTGGACATTTTAACAAATAATAATTTAAAACATTTAATATCATTTGTTTTTTTTATTGGGATTTAATAAGCATTTTTTATATTATATATGATTTTTTTATATGGTTATTTTAATAACCATATTTTATATTTTAAAACGATTTTGTTTTTTTTTTGGAATTTAATATGTTTTTTTTTTCATAGGGCCCAAGGAACCAATGAGGCAGTGACAAGTGCCATTCACTAGTAGGCCACTAGTTTTCTTTCATATAAGCTATGGGTCCCACCTGCTGACTCGGGTACCATGTGGCATGTTGTGGGCCCCCTTTTCCTACTTATCCTATCAAACATCAAACTATGATAAGTTGGTCATATAGACTTGGATTAGGGCATTGTTTGCGCTATTAGATTCATAATGACAAGATCTTCGACTTGGAATTTTTTTTGCTGAATTCTAAAGACTTTTCTTTTTTAGCCATAAGGGATCCACCTAGATCATTCCTCCACTAAAGGAATTTTGGTCCTCCAAAAGTATACACAATACTTTAATCTTGATCTACATAACAAATGTTCTAAAAGGCGACACTTTCTTCTCCTTCATCTTTGTACTTCGTAGCTTGATCTGATGAAGCCAACACCTCCATCCATATGAAAATTTGGAGTTGCCAATACATGTCCAACTTACAAGACCCAAACAAGACCATAATTTCAAAGAGTTTGTAGAACACTTATGGTCAAATTTTACATCCAAACCATACCCTTTTCTATCCAGCTAAAGGCTAAAATATCACAATGTTGCGCATTCAAGTGATGTTATACACTTCATCACTTTTACAAGTTTTCAGAATGTGACTTATGATTTACAATGGTGGCCATGCTCAACTACTTAAAAATGATACCCATCTCTTACCTATCTAGGCCAATGGGATTTCTTCCTATATTTGGCTTCCTTGTTGAACTAGTTCATTGGTTGATTCCTTCACAAATGCTTTCATATGCTCCATGTCCTTCTTTGGTCATAACTCTAGATGGAGGTTCCAATATATGTGTCTCTAATGTCCACCGTCGTTGCAATGGTTGTAATGGTTCTTCCTCCTTCAGAATTTCTTTACCTTCTTTCTCCCCTGATGTCGAGAGCGATTCTTATGTCTTGAATCTTTCCTAATCGACATAACCTTCCATGAATAATTTTTTTTGGTGAAATTATAGCAAGGAGAGATTGCCCTAGCTCTTTCTTTGAGATTTTCACCTTCTTTTGGAGTTGGTCTATAATCACAATCACTAGAATGGTGTGATGTACCTTTCACTGTCTTAGACTTGTCACTTGAAGAATTTATTCTCTGATTTTCTTACATATCCCAATCTTAAATCTCATGGTAATTCCACCACTTGGATGGGATTCAAAATGCCTTGGACATTAAATCCTAGGCCCTTTCCTTCATATCCCATCTTCTTCATGAGCTTAGAACCAATACATGTGGCATGTATCTCGAAAGAACCAAATCCATCATCACAATGAGAACATCAAACTGAAGAATCATGGAACATGTTTACCTTAGTTGTATATTCTAAAGCAAGTGATGATGGCTTCACTAAGTCTTCACTTCACTTCAACTCTTCCAAGGCTTCTTTCATTGCTTGTAGCTCAAGTTGCAATCACTGCTTCTCCTCCTCTACTTCTCGTAGAAGTATCCTTAGTTCAACATTCTCTGCTTGAATTTTTTGCC
This sequence comes from Pinus taeda, assembly GCA_000404065.3. Lineage (NCBI taxonomy): Eukaryota > Viridiplantae > Streptophyta > Pinopsida > Pinales > Pinaceae > Pinus > Pinus taeda. The sequence continues at coordinate 184,628 of APFE030769554.1, read as the reverse complement.
TAATCTCCTCAAGTTCTTGGAACCATGCATTCTTTGGTGCTCTAACAACGCAAATTTTGAAAAGGGAACTATAAACTCAAAATGTGAACTCTAGCCAAAAAACCCCAAAAAAGCATGAAAAACAGTCCAAAAAATGAAAAGTTTGTATTCTCAAATGATGTTTTTTTAGGGTTAATTTTCAACATATTTAAAAAAGGCAGTAAAACCATTTGTTTTGTGCAAAAAGAAAAAAAAAAATTGCAAAATTAATGATAAAAGCACACTAATGTTTTTGGTAGAATACCATTTTTCTTTCCTAGGTATAATTTCAACATTTTTTAATAATGACGATAAAAATAAAATAATGGTATCTGAAACACATTAAAATTCCATTATTTTTCATCCATGTTGTTAAACATATAATAACATGACACTAAATATTGCTAAAATTCTAATTGTTTTCAACCATAACATTAAAGAAAAAAAAAAAAAAAAAAAAAAAAAAAAAAAAAAAAAAAAAAAAAAAAAAAAAAAAAGTGGAAAATTTTCAACCATAGAATTAAAAAACTCTAAGTTTTCAATACATTTAAACCACATTGGCATTATGAACAAATTACGTGACTAAATTAATAAAAATGTCAATACTTGTAGATTGAACTAAACATAAATTATATCTCTAAGTTATTGTTGCATTGTGGATATTCTAAACTATAAAAATCATCATAATTAAAACATATAATCCAACAAACATAAAAATTACTCATAACTTCATTTAACATCATATGGAAATCAAAATTTTTATTTCAAGATATGATGCAAACATATCTTCTTGCACACCATTAGAATTCACATCTTCAAAGGAATGACTGGATGCAGATGAATATGTTCCATAGTCTTCTCTTTCATCAACTATTGCCCCATCTAAGTCCACATGCATGCCCACCATTTCAGGTTTCAAAATTCTTCTAGATCTATGACTAGGTTCAACAGACTCTCATCTCAACATTGTTTCTTTTAGTAACAACCGCTTCAAAATATCTACCCTCTTGAAGTGAAGAGCTCCTCTCTTTGTTAAATTGAAGTCATAAACAAGTATGTCAACATCCTCCAATTTTCAGAGGTTTGTGCGATGACGATTTATATTCATACCCTCTCTTTCTCTCTTTCCGACAATTTTTTATCAACTACCATCTCTAGCTTGTACACGCCATTGAATGGGTGTGTATTTGTGGCATACCAATGTACTTCAACACCTGCAACATCTCCATTTTATATAATGACCTTTATAACCTTAGCAACCTAGAATGGATAGCCATTGGCATCTCCCCTGCTAGCACTAAGATCATGCAACCCTCCTTAATATCCTATACTGGACCCCTGTAAAGGTCTTCCATGGCTTCACATTGCACACAAGATCTTCTAGAACTAATATACATTTCTCTTTCCTCGACATGTGAAGAATTGATAATACCTTGAGATTGTTTCTGTTCAAAAATGTTTCTTTCCTCATGTTCATTTGACATACTTTGTGGCCAAATAAATCGAGTTTTCAAAGGTATATATTCATTTGGTGTTCTTGAAATGATATCACTTTTATTATTGGCAAAAGGCTCCAACCAAACTAAATCAACAATATCAAAGTACTCATATGTATATCTAATACATTTTTTAATTTCTTTCTGGCAATCAGAATGATTTATATCTCTATTCTACCTGGGTGCATTATGAACTTCGACAACTGATGTAATAACAATATATTTGACGCAAATATTGGATGATCTGGAATGAACTTCAAAAATTCCAAACCTGATGATGACACCCATTCTACAGTAGTTGAATACTTCTTTCCCCATATTAGTGTTTTCCCATCAATTTTTTTATACAAAATTGATGTTGGAAGCTAATGTGATTAAGTTGTTCAATGCATTTCTCGTCACCATGCGATCCCAGAATAAACCTTTGCGTGTCAACATTTTCTTCCAACACATCAAAAGTAAGCTCTGGCATGTATGATTTCTTAACATATTCAATTAATTATGGCAAGATCTCAACATCCCTCCTCCTCATGTGACTAAAAAATGACTAAACATCTGATCAATATGGTCATGAGTGTGCCCAACAAGAAGGAAACCAACCTTTACCTTCTAAAAAATTCTTAATTCAACAAGCATGTTTAGATATCCAAAAACAATCTGATTTTTGTTTTCACAACAAGTTTTGTCCAATTGAAGATACAAAACTTTAGGGAGATTACCAGACCAATGAAAAAGAACATCATGAATTATTGTTATTCTCAAATTTTCATCATTATGAATATTTGGAGCTGTGAAATATACCCTTTGGAAACATTTTCCCATTGATGACCATGTAACTAACCAAGTGATACTGAATAAAATTTTCCTCTTGTAAATTTTTGGGTGTGCGAACAAAATGTGGTAGAAATGTTTTCTTCTAGTCCATACGATCAATTATAAAACCCAAATATTTATTTGGATTATCACAACACTTATTTTGATTTTTGTACAAATTTTTCCTTTCACTTGTTTATTGTTCATAACGCTTTTGAAGCACTTTGACAATGGAATCTACACAACATAAAAGAAAGTCATTAATGAATGTGTTTTCATAGTTCATGACAATACAATTTTAAAAATTAATGTTATGAATGCTTACCTCTTTTTTCCCTTTCACATTTATCCCTTTTTTATTTAACAAAAGCGCATGCACTACAAACCCCCATCCTTGTCTTCTTAGGAATACAGACATTGTTGAATTATTTCTTCCATATCTTCACAAAATATTGACATGTAATAAATTGACCATTTCCTTCAACACCTTAATATGCATATTATTAGTATAAGTTGTATATTTCTCTTCTTGAGAAATTATCTAGAATATGTATCATCTATCTATTTGGCATACACTCTCCATGCTTTGAAAAAAAGTCTTTCATCCACGACATTGCAGTATTTGATAATGGCACAAACTATCATTTATGACATACTTGTAAATAAAATGTGGGTTCCTTTTTCAAATTTTCTTGGATTCTTGACAGACGAAAATTATCCATTGAATGAAACATTTTGATATCATTTCTACATATAACAAAGACCCAATATGATAATCGTAACCTGACAATATAGATTGTATGCACCCCACTAAATATGAATTTTGCATGCTTTTATTCATTGACAAATATCTCTTCCTTTTCTCCAATGCAAAATTGAAATCCATAATTTTCAAGCATTCATTTTGACAACATTCTCTTGAAATGAGAGCACTGATAGAACTTCTTCTTGTGATATATTCATCTCTACCCCTTGTATAACTAGAACATATTGGATTGATACGAAAATGTATGCTCCTACTCCTCAATACAATATTTGTTGGAAATGTCTCCATTATTGAATCATCATCTATATAAGAATTTTCATCGTCATTAGGAGGAATATTATCCTCACTATGATCATCTGTGCTTTTGAAATACTGACTTGGAGGATATTATTCATCTTTCGCTTCGTCGGTGCTACCCTCATAGTCCTTAGAATTAGGACTAAATGGAAAATTTGACTCATTTTTTATTAGATGTTCTTCATCGCATGCACTCTTAGTGTTGCTCTCATAGTCCATAGGATTAGGACTACGTGGAAAATGTGACCCTTTACTTAAATGAAATTCTTCATCCTACCCTTCGTCACTGCTGCTCTCATAGTCCTTAGGATTACAACTAAGTGCTTCATCCTACCCTTCATTAATATTGATCTCATAATCCTTAGGATTAGGACTAGGTGGAAAATGTGAATCTTTATTTAATGGAAATTCATCGTCCTGCCTTTTTTCACTACTGCTATAATAGTCCTTAGGATTAGGACTAAGTGGAAAATTTGACTGTCGATTTATTGGAAATTCTTCATCCTCACCTTCATCGATGTCGCTCTCATATTCCTTAGGATTAGGACTAAGTGGAAAACGTGACACTCAAATTATTGGAGGTTCTTCATCCTGGGCTTTGTCACTACTTCTCTCAGAGTCCATAGGATTAGGACTAAGTGGAAATTATGACTCTTGATTTATTGGAAATTCTTCATCATGGCCTTCATCAATTCTTCTCTCATAGTCGATAAGATTAGGAATACGTGGAAACTATGACTCTTGATTTATTGGAAATTCTTCATCCTCGCCTTCATCACTGTCACTCTCATAGTCCATAAGATTAGGACTAAGTGGAAACTGTGACTCTCAATTTATTGGGAATTCTTCATCTTCAATTTATTTTAAATTCTTCATCATGCTCTTCATCACTACTACTCTCATAGTCCATAGGATTAGGACTAAGTGGAAACTGTGACTCTTTATTTATTTGAAATTCTTCATCCCGCCATTTATCAATGATTCTTTCATAGTCCTTATAATTAGGACTAAGTGGAAGATTTGACTCTCTATTCATAATGAAAGAATTTTCATTATATTCATCAATATGAATAGAGTTGTTACATGATGAAGATGTTGATGCTTCACAAAGAGAGACTTCACTATCAGAAGAATCCATGGCTTTCAAATAGAAGAGGTTGAATGATACAAATGCACTCTCTCCTAATGATAATATATAGCTTAAGGAATGAAAATTTCCCTCCAAAGTTTCCCTCCAAAAATTTACACTAAATATTTTCCCTCTAAAAATTTTGTTTCATGTATTTCCCTCCAAAATTTTCTTTTATAATTTATCGAAAAATTTGAACTAAAATTTTCTCTTGAAATTAATATTTTAAACTAAATCTTTCAACTAAAAATTTAAACTAATTTTTACCTAAATTAATCTTTTACTTAAACTATGTAGCATTTGGTAGACAATTGAATATTTTTTTAATTATTTTTACATCTACTATCACACATTTTAAAATAAATTACAATATCTCCATAACATGATTTATATGTTAAGTTTTTCTAAAAAATATATAATACCACATTCACCATGTGATAAAACAATTATGTAATTTCCGCTATATCATAAATTTCATTATCGTTATTCCTCACATCACATCAAGACTTTTTAAGGTTAGTTTCCCTTTTATTGAGTGAAGGTATTAAACTCCCATAATTTTACTAGTAGTAATGTGTCAGCTTGGTTGTTATATTTGCGCAAAATGCCAGACAAAAAACACATTCCAGTAAAAAAAATTAACTTTTTATTAACCAAATTTAGATTCCTTTTACAAATTAAAAATTGACATGAGCCAAGATTACTCGACAATCCCTCGAAGGATGGAGGCCACTATGTCAGTAATTGGCATGGTGGGCACAGTCATGTGATTCCTGATTGTGGGCGTGCCTACTCGTAGCAAAGCGACCCCTTGGTAGGCTAGGGGGCGAATTATCAAAATCAAACCCCTGGCCTTTGAGGGGGCCGCACTATCCCAGGCGGGCACGCGTGGACATGGGAGTGCCTGCTTGCGGCACGAAGACGTGCAACATGTGGTCGTACCATGGGCGGATATGCCCATAGCCAGGTATGCCTGACCGTGGTCCTACTTGCTTTGGGAAAAATGAAAAATGACCCCCTGGCCTACCCGAGGGCTAATTCCCAGAATCTGCCCCCGACAAGCTAGGGGAGCGATTCGGGGAATTGACCCCCTGGCAGGCTAGAGGATCTTTTTGCCCCGGGCAAGCATACCCATAGCCGGGTGTGTCAACACATAGGCATAGACACGACAGGGCACTAAAGCACAATGACCCCTAGTAGGGGGCTTACTAAGGGACTAGGGACGAATGAAAAAATATTTATTTTTTTCGAAGTAATGGAATTTTTTTTGTTCCCCGTTTGTGTTAGGTCCCTATAATACTAGTGATTCCCCCATTACTATTGTCATTGTATCCATTATTTTTATCATTGTGCCCCTATTGTCCCCATATTTTTATTATCGTCCCCCATAGAATTCCACTATTGATATTTTTGTGCCTTTATATTATTATTGTTAGGTCAGTTTTGGTTATATTATGACCCCCTTAGACTCCTATATATAGAAAGGAAGTTTTTTCATTTGAATCATCTAAGAATTTTTCATTTGTGTACTGTAAAGGAGGTTTCCCCCTCGAAGAGTCTTATTTCTAAGGCGTTGATCTATTTTCTCTATCTTTTTGTGAGCTGGTTTCATAACATTTGTTATTAGAGCTTTGTATTCTAGGGTTTTGCTGCTCCAAATAGGTCATCATGGAATTTTCACTATAACTTCTTCACTACAAAGGTTCAGAATCTAAAAAAAAACCATTTGAGATGAAATCGGTCTAATCCTCAGGCTCAAATTTCACATCTTGTCTTGCTATAGTTTTAGAGATATAATATGAGGAAGTTAGAGTTTTTGCAGACCCCTGAATTACATTCCAAATAGGTGACCTTGGGAAAATCTGCATAACCTTCGCTCTGAGCATCAAATTGAATTTTCGTAAGAAGTTACAGAAAGAGGATGGACTGTACTTTTTTGCGTATCATTTTTAGAACCTAAGGTTGAAACAGTGACCTGCGGCACATTGTACACGTTCTCTCTACTGAACCAATCTATACTCAGGTCATCGTGGGAGATTTGGCATAACTCTTCATTGGAGAATCCAATCTTGATCAGACTTGTGAGGTTATCAATATTAATTAGAGGGTTACCACGAGAAGAAATTTTAGACTTTGGAGATCAAAAATTATAGAGATAAATCAAATTCAATATTGAGCTGCTACAAAGTGAAAAACGGTGTGTAGGATTTTTAAATTTTTGCATAAGCTTGGTTTGAAAAATTAGTTTGAAGGAATTAAAAGGGCATAGTGAGGCATTATTATCAGTAATTTATTCCCCGAAGAAAGAAAATGGAAACACATAGTAAGAAACCTAAAAGCTCTAGCATGACTCATGAAGAAGAGGAAGAAATACAACATGATATATCAAAATTATGAGACCAAGTGCAACAAATTTCACTCGTGCAAAAAGTAACAAAAGCTAAGATGGATGGTTTAAAGAAAGATTTAGAAGCTAAGATATATGGCATGGAAGCTAATATGGATGGTTTAAAGAAAGACATATAAGCTAAGATAAATGACGTGGAAGCTAAGATGGACGACGTGAAAGCTAAAATGGATGGCATGGAAGCTAAGATGGATGATTTAAAGAAAGGAATGGAAGATTTGAAGACAGATTTGACAAATTTTCTACAATAAATGCTTACTAATGGTGAAAGGGTTGTAAAGGAAACTCATGATGAGAACAAAATAAATTTTAATCATGATTTCATAGACTTTAATGTTAGATTGATGAACCACCATGTTCCAAAGATCTATATGAGGAAGTTTGATGGCAAGGATCCTAGAACATGGATACTACATATGGAGCAATTTTTCGATCTCTATAATGTGCAAAACACACAAAAGGTACACATTGCAACTTTATATTTGGAAACAAATCAGTTTGTATGGTAAAATTGGCTTTGCTCTCATAAAAAAATTGTCACTTGGGTTATTTTTACAGATGAAATGATAGCACATTATGAGGATACAAAAAGAAACACTTTTTTTAGCCCATTGATAAATCTAAAACAAAAGGGTTCAATGATGGAGCACATTGAGGACTTCCAAAAATTGAATATAAGGGTAAAATATATTCCAAAGGAGCATAGGATTGATGTGTTCATAGGGACTTTAAAAGATAACATCCAACATGAGGTTCGCCTTTGGGAACCAGTTTCATTGGAGAAGGAATTCAGGTTGGCAAGAAAAATGGAAAGCAAAATTATGTCAACAAGGAAACCTACCACTCACAATCACAAAGATGGAAGTGTTGCTGCCCCTACCCATCCACAGCCTACAAGGTTGACACCACAACAATTGGAAGGAAAAAGAGAAAAAAGTCTTTCTTATAGTTGTGATAGCAAATACACTAAAGGTCATAAGTGTGCCGAGAAGAAATTATTTTACATAGATTGTGAAGAGGAGGAAGAAAAGGAACAAGAAACGTCAAAAGAAGAGGATATACACTAGAAAAAACCCTAGAAAAAGGAGAAATGAAACTAACTATTATCTTGGTAATGCATTGGCTAGAATTGCTACTCTCAAACTATCAAAATAGAGAGCTTATCAAGAAGAAAAAGGTAATAGTGTTGATTAATTTGGGAAGTACCCATAATTTTATTCATTGTAAGATAGCCAAGGAATGAATTTCTTCCTATATCCAGCACCAGAGTGTCAAGTGATGTTGCAAGTGGAGGAACCATAAATTTCCTTAGGAAAGTGACATAATATCAAGCTGTCCCATGGGAAGATATATGTATTGAATAGCCCAATGCTTTACATCCAATGGTGGTGTTAATGTTGTACTAGGAGTCCAATGGCTACAATCCTTGGGTACAATAGCTTTTAATTTTCAAGAAACTTTCATGAAATTCTCTTCAAAAGGAAAGGAAGTTGAATTAAGGGGTATCACAGGGAAACTAGGAAAGATAATTAGCTCTAATGGAATGACAAATATTCTAAGGAAATAACAATGAGGCATAATTGCACGATTATGTTCACTAGATATTCCCACATCGAAATCATCCATTTCTTCAGATCTCCAAAAAGATTTGGAAAATCATTCCAAGGTATTTGAGACTCCCAAAGGCCTCCCAGCTATTCATAATCATGATTATGCTATTAATTTGATTCCAGGAAGTGTTCCTCCAAATATCAGGCCTTACAAATATCCCTATGTCCAAAACAGTGAAATTGAATGTATGGTTGTAGAAATGCTAGAGGCTAGTATAATTCAGCCTAGTTAAAGTTCTTTCTTTGCTCCAGTAGTATTGGTTCACAAGAAGGATGGATCATGGTGCATGTATCCAGATTATAGGGATCTCAACAAGCTCACTGTTAAAGATAAATTTCCCATTCCTATCATTAATGAATTCTTAGATGAATTACATAGATCAATTCACTTCACCAAGTTGGATCTTCGTTCAAGATAACATCAAATAAGAATGAAGATTGAAGACATTCCAAAAACAACATTTAGAACTCATGAAGGTCATTATGAATTTTTGGTCATGCCTTTTGGCCTTACTAATGCACCTTCTACATTTCAAGGTTTGATGAATTCCATTTTCAAACCCTTACCTAGAAAATTTGTGTTAGTATATTTTTATAATATACTAATATACAACAAGTCTTTGAAGGATCATGTCCGACATGTTGACATGGTGCTCAAACCATTGGAGGAGAAACAATTATACGCAAAAATTTCCAAATATTTCTTTGCGGTACCAGAGGTGGAATATCTGTGTCATATTGTATCTCATGTAGGTGTTAAGGTAGACCCTAGAAAAATTAAAACCATTAAGGAATGGAAAATACCCACATCCATAAAGCATCTACAAGGATTTCTGGGGTTGACAGGGTATTATTGCAAGTTTATTAAGAATTATGGGAGAATCGCATTGCCTCTAACAACATTATTGAAGAAAGATGAATTTTCGTGAAATCTAGAAGAAACGAAGGCCTTTGAACATCTTAAAGAGGCAATCTGCCAAGCACTAGTGTTATCTACATGAGACTTCACAAAAACCTTTATTGTCGAATGAGTTGCCTCAAGAAATGGAATTAGTGTTGTTTTAATACAAGAAGAAAGACCCATTGCTTTTGAAAGTCGTCCAATCAAAGGAAAGTATTTACATAAAGCTATTTATGAGATGAAATGTTGGCCATACTACATGCACTTAAGAAATGGTGACCCTACCCAATGGGAAGACACTTCAAGGTAAAAATAGATCATGATAGTCTTAAATAATTTTTAGAACAAAGATTATCTTCAAAAGAGCAGCAAAAATCGGTCACAAAGATGTTGGGTTATGACTTTGAAATCATCTACAAAAAAGGGAACCAAAAAGTTGTGGTAGATGCACTCTCAAGAAAGGATGAGGATGTGGAAGAATTTCTTTGACCAACCAGATTGGATAAACGAAGCAAGTGATGAATGGAAGAATGATGAGGAAGTGTCAGCACTCATTCAAAAAATACAATAAGATCCCAGTACATATGATACATATAGCTGGAAAAATGACTCTTTATGGTACAAGGATTAGTTATATCTATGTAATAATTCCCAACTCAAACAAAAGATTCTTAGGGAATTACACACCTCTCCCTTAGGAGGGCACTTAGGATTACTAAAAACATACCACAGGGTTAAGAAGGATTTCTTTTGGGATGGCCTTAAATCAGATATTCAAAATTTTGTGGTGAAATTTTTGGTTTACCAACAAAATAAAGTTGAAACAGTTAAGACCCTAGGACTATTACAACCTTTATCCATTCCAAGCCAATGTTGGGAGTAAGTTTCAATGTATTTTATCACAGGTTTACCCAAGTCCAAAGGAAAGAGTGTTATCATGGTGGTAGTTGACAGACTTACCAAGTATGCACACTTTTTTGTATTATCTCATCCATTTAAAGCGAGTACAATTTCTACTTCATTTATGGAAACAATTCAAATGCTACATGGAAACCCAAAGATTATTGTAAGTGATAGAGATCCCATTTTCACTGGAAATTTTTGCACAAAATTATTTTCTTGTTGGTACTTAGTTAGCTGATAGATCATTTTATCATCCTCAATCTGATGGGAAAACTGAGATAGTAAACAAATGTTTGGAAGGATATCTTTGTTGCTTTGTATCTGATAAACAGACACAATGGGTTAAATGGTTGCCTCTGGTTGAATTGTGGTATAACACTTCCTTCCATACTGCAACAAAAATGACCCCATCTATGGCACTTTATGGATATCATCCACCATCCATCACATCGTATTTAAGAGAAAATTCTAAGGTTCTAGCAGTGGATGATCACATCAAGCATTAGCAACAAGTTCTCCAACTCATAAAGGATAACCTCACCTTGGTGCAGAATAGAATGAAACAGCAGGAAGATCAACATTGAACTGAAAGAAGTTTTGGTGTAGGTGATTGGGTATTCCTATGGATACAACCATATAAACAAATGTCCCTCAGGCAAGCTAAGAAGGACAATAAATTATCACCAAAGTATTATGGTCCGTACAAGGTGTTGCAAAAGATAGGTACTATGGCATACAAATCAAAGCTTCCTACAACTTCCCAAGTGCACCCAGTTTTCCATGTTTCATGCTTAAAGAAGGTTATAAATGACAAGCTTCCACTTCAAAAAATATTTCCAAAACTTGATGAGGAAGAAAAAATTCATATTGGAACTTGATGTAGTCAAAGAAACAAAAACTCGACACCTACAAAATTAATCCATTTCAAAGTATCTCATCAAGTGGAAGAACTTAT
>APFE030769554.1:147414-168527 GCA_000404065.3 Pinus taeda | reverse complement strand
ATTGTTCTCTTCTAATATTTGGTACAACACCTGCTACAATATTTGTCTCATCACTTGAATTAGAACCCAAGTCAATTTGTATATCACCTATAATCCTAGCAGTAGTGACCTTCATCTCATAGCTTGAATCAGATTCATGATGTTGTTGCATGGTAGAAATTGTATTCTCCTTCCCTTTTATGGCATTCCTATTTGGCTTCAATTATGGCTGAATTTTCCAATAACGCTCCTCACCAAGCCATTCTTTCTTGTAATGAGTGCAAGAGGGATTTTCTTCCTTTCTCTTTGTTGTTGCTGCCTTCTTTGCATCATTATCATGTTCTTACCTTCCCTTACTTTCAAGGTGAATGGATTTTACACTAGTGGAATCAAGAGTAGTGGGTTCAAAAATTTACGAATATGCCAAATAATGTGAAGAACAAATATGTTTCATCAAAGTATCAGGTGAAGCTAAAGGAATTCCCAATGTTAAAGATTGCTTCCTAAATTCATTTGTGAAACTTTGAACATCTTGACCTTTTCCTTGTTTCAATATTGACATTATATCATGGATTTTTGTTAATTTCTCAATGGATAAAATTATCCTTTTAAAGAAGAAACAAATTCAGACCAAGAATAAAGGAGTTTACCCACTTTCTTGCTACGTTTATTAGGTTCGCTTTGCCACCATATAGAAGTGTTGCCTCCCGATCGAAGAGATGTTAATCAAATCTTGGACTCATCTTCTTCAATCTATTGTATTTTCAAATATACTTCAATCTGTCTAATCCAATTATTTAACTTTTTGGCATTAAATTATCCCTTAAACATAGGCAATTTAAATTTTACATCCAGCTTAAAAAAAATATTTCTAGAATCATTTCTATGCTTCCTATTGTTGGCATTATGACTAATGTATTGTCCTTGATAGCAAACTACTTGATGAGTTTTCTTTTGATGGAAACCTACTTGATGAAGATGTCAATAGGATGTGTCTACATGTGACAAAGAGATTGGTCAAAGGAATATTAGTTCAGAGACAAAGGAATGATAAAGTTGAAGTTTGAAGAAGTATACACAAGTTCTGTGAATAAACGTCACGTACACATGCGGGTATGAAAAGGAAAATGCATGTATAGTTTCTGAACTATGGTACTCTAAATGCCCAGGGTCTCTACCATGGTATTGAATCATACTATTGAGCCCATCAATGGATATTTGATTTTGTCTAAGAATACCATCAACATTAGTGTGGTTTTGACATGTGGTATTGGCTAAGGGCTAATCTATATAAGGAGATGAAGATTAAAGTGTTTTTTGTGTGCAAGGGATGAATATTTCATGAATAGTTAGATCTGAAGAAAGTATGCATGTAATGGGCTATTAATTATTTTCTTGATCTGAAACTACATTTGCACTTGAGAATACGATGATGGATCAGATTGAATAGATCTGAAATGACTATATTGATAATGGATTGGTTTGATTTGTGATATTACGTTTGACTCATGACTACTCTGTGTATGTCAAGATATGGGTATGTAGGAATTTTTGTCGTTCATGAAGGTTTGTGTCAATAGTTGCAGATTTGTACATGGGTTTTATAATCTAAAAGGTGCATACATACACAGGTTTAATTATGGTAAGTCGTGTATCTATTCAGATCTGTACATGATTTTGATTCCTAAAAAGAGTGTATGAAAATGGAATTTTTTTGTGGAAAGTATGTATATAAGTTAAGTTTTTGATAAAGAAGATGTTTGATCATTCTAATGAGTCTTGTTGTATTTCTGTTGTCTGTCGATGAAGTCTTTCTTAATGATCTGGGCTTAATAGTGATGTTTGAAGATAAATTGATTGAGGATTGATATGTTGAAGGATGATGATGATACAAGTCAAAGATCACTGGTGGTTCTGTGATTATTTTAGAATGGTTCAGTGGTTTTGTGTGTGACTCAGAGTTTCTTCTAGAATGTCAGTGATTTAGTTTCAGGGTTTAGTGTTTTGAGATCTTTATGTGGGTATGCTTCAAGGAAGACATGCATATACATGGATTTGCTAAAGTAAAGTAGCATATAAATTATGATATTTTATGGATTAGGGTTATCAGTTGATTTAGTAAGTTGATGTAGTGTTTGGGTTTAGTATTAGTATCTGGTTACATTGATATAATTGTTTTGGTTGCTTGAGAATAAGTTGATTGATTTGGGTCTCATTTGGTTCAATGATTAGTTGATTCAATTGGTTCTATGATCGAATGACTTGTTGCAATGATTAGTTTCAGTTTTGATAATTGATATAAGGCTTAAATGATGGTAGTGGGTCAAGTATGAAAAATTCATTAAAAGTGGCCTACAAGTCATGATGTTTTCTAGTAGGTTGATCCATTGTAAAAATTTATGAAACGTGGTCCATAGAAGTGTTACGGGTTAGAGCCTTCAGTAAGGATTTAAAAGCTTCTTCTAGTAGTAGCTGGTAAATCAGATCAAGGGGTAGGAGCTCCCTTTCGGTGGTTGTTGATAAATGAGACTAGGGGGTTGGAGTTTCCTTCTAGTGGGTGCTAGAGAATGAAAGAAGGTGATAGTCTTCTACAGGTGGGTTCCTACATGCTGTTATAAGTCTGCACTAATACAATATTGTAAAGAAGTTTTTCTTAATAATAAAATAAGATAGAGATGACAACAATGGTGGTTTTAATCCACATTGGGTTTCCATCTAGAAATCCTGGTGTTCATGTGTGTTTCTTATGTGTAGTGGTCTATTTTTTTCTTACTGCACATGGTTATTGTTTTATTAATGCTTAATGAGGTACTGATACACAAGTTCAATTTAAACAAATGTTGACTTAACTGCAAAGTAAGTTTACTGGGTATACACTAGTTTTTTACATGATAATCACGTACATACATCGGTTTCTTTCAGTAAAGTAGCGTACATAAATATAAGTAAGAAAAAAAAAAGTTTAAGTGATTTTTAAATACTGATTCACCCCCCCCGAATTATTTTTCACAAAAATTGGTATGAGAGCCAATCCTTCAGCAAAATATTGATCACTTGAAGGAGATCTATTAAGATGATGGGAAAGAAGAAGATAACTTGAAGAATTGTTTCATAAGACTATGATAATGAAATATCAAATTTAGTGACACTTAGAGATGTCAGCAAATATACAAGTTTAGGAGCACCCCTCTTTCTATTGATTAATAATGAAGAAAATGGTAATAAAGAAATATTATGTATGGGATTTTGTTCTAACTGCGATCCATTTTCTTTTCTATCCAATAATGATAGTGATGTTATTTCAAATGGTGAAGAAGGTGAGCCTGATCAAGAATGTCAATTACTTATGGCATTTGAAGGTAGAAGTAGTAATGAGTCTGATGATAATTTCATGGATGCCCTAGAATAGAAGGATGTGTTTATTAAAGAAATATCTCAACTTAAGGTTTGTTTAGAAGAAGCTAAATTAGCAAAAGAAACTTTGAAGAAACATATCATAGAAAAGGAAGAGAATAATGAAAAGATAGAATGTGAATAGTAAGTTTAAGGAAAAAACTTGAGAAAGAAAAAAAAAGTCTTAATATTAGATTAGCTAAAGGATCTGAAACCTTAGATGAAATCGTCAAAGTTCAACGCTCTTATCTTATAAAGGCAAGTCTTGGATACATTGAAGAAACATCAAAGACTGTAAATTCTTATACCTAAACAAGAAGCTATACCACTGCAGTAAAAAGAAGTAGCCAACATCATTCTAGCCTACAACAAAAAGAATAAAGGACCAAATACTTCCCTGGTAAATTATACACAATTCGATCAAAAAGAAAATAACACTAGAAGGTACTATACTCCTAGACACTTCTACTTTAAATGACAATGTTTCACTTGTCAAAATTTTGGTCATAAGGATGCTCAATGTGTTTCTTACAAAACCATCATGGGTAGAGAAGAAAGAAAACAAAAGAATGAGGTTGGGGTAAGAAATACTCTTACAATTCCTTCTCTCCTCTTGAATATGAAACTGAATGCTCTTTTTGCAATAACTTTGGTCATAAAGAAATTGAATGCAAGAGAAAAGGATGATCAATACCTCAGGATAACAAAATGGAGACAACATCTAAACTATGGAAGAAGAATAACATTGAATCTGAGAACTATGGTCTAGCTTTATATGCAGGATATCAAGAAAACATGTAGTGCAATGATAGTGTATGATCAAAAAACATGACATGCGATAAAAATAAGTTCATTTCTTTTAATGAAATAAAGAAAGAAGAGAACGTAACCTTTCGAAATAATGCACCTGCTGTTAGCAAAGCAAATGGAATTGCTTTTCTAAAAGAAAAGGTTAAAGCTGGGAATGTTTTATTTGTTGATGGGTTGAAGCATAACTTGTTAAGTGTTAGCTAGATGTGTGACCAAGGGAATGAAGATGTTTTCATATCAAAGAATCGTGTGGTCGAAAATCTTGATACATGAAAAACTATAATAAAAGGAAGAAGAACTCCATGTAATGTTTATTTCTTAGAAGGTGATCTAGAACAATGTTACTTAAGTAAAGCAAAATAATTATGGTTGTGGCACATAAGATTTGGACATCTAAGCTTCACTCAAATACATAAGTCCATCAAGCTAGGAGTAGTTCCTAATTTACCCAACATCTTTCTACTAGAAAATACTATATACAAATCATGTCAAATCGGCAAGCAAAGCAAGGTACAATTCAATGCCAAAGAAGGTTCCACAAGTAGGCCCCTTGAACTTATTCATATTGCTTTGTGTGGGCCAATGAGGAAAAGGTCACCTAGAGGAGAGCAATATTTCATCTTATTTATTGATGACTTTACTATAATGTGTTGGATTATTTTATTAAATTATAAAGATGAAGCATTTGATAAATTTAAAGTCTTCAAATATTTAGTAGAGAATGAGTTAGACTTGAAAATCAAATGTCTCAGATCTGACAGGGGAGAGAATTCATATCAGATGAATTTTTAACTTTTGTGAACAACATGGCATAAAGAGGAAATTCTCTATAGCTAAGACTCCTTAACAAAATGGGGTAGCAGAGAGAATGAACAAAACAATTCAACAAATGGCATGTGTTATGCTTGATGAGTCAGGGACACCTCATACCTTCTAGGGCAAGGAAGCATATACAGTGGTAACTATTCTTAACAAAGCTCATATCCATGTGAACAGTGATAAAATGCCTTATGAACTTTGGTACAGTAAACCTCCAAACTTTAAGCATTTTAGATTTTTTGGAAGTAAATATTGTTGAAGAATCTAAGGCAAGATGAAATTAAGAATTCTTCTAATTATGATAACTTCTTGTGATGTATTTTTCTTATTATAATTATCTTCTTCTTATTATTATTATAGTGTGTTATTCAATCATCAAACAAATACCAAAACAAGAAGATCAAAAAGATACAAGTACACAAGATGTACTCTCCAATCCAAGGAAAAGCGTCTCCTCTTAAGAGGAAAACCCTTCAGTCTCTTCATATAGATTCTTTATTGACAAATACCAAGACCCTTGACCAACACTAAAGCCCTTCCAATACCAAGATCAGCTTCTTAAGAATATTCTTTCTTCACTACTTTCCAAACACATCAAAATATCTACTGGAAACACTACTTTGACCTCCAGCCACAACTTCTTGCCCCTAACTATAGATATGCAACTTCAACTACCCGACAACAATAATTACTTCACACATGTGAGCTAGAACTGCTTCTACTTAGCCTCCAACTACCTCTCTTGACCTAATTTTACTTCTAGATCTAGGGGGGGAATTTGTTGGCTCTTCCTTTTGCTCTTTTTCACTAGATCAAACCTCCATAATGAAACCCTAGACCAGTAGCAAAAACGCTAGCAAAAAGGTGAAGAATTTCAGCCCTCTTCCTCACACGTGTTGAGAGAAAGAGAGATATGAACCCAAAACACTTCTTATCCTTCTTCTGCCTTCTTCATTTCACTTTTCTACTTCTTCCTTCACATAAGAGAGAGAGGAATGAATGTGTCCAAGTGAGGTCAAATTATCTCCTATATATAGGTCTTCCATGGGTATGAATTCCATCTTCTAGGACGACTTGAGAGGCTGGCAGGCTGACTTGGTCTTAGATTGCTCAGTAAAATACAAAAATATATCTTTTTACAATTTACAAGATGCTCGATGGGGTCTTCATTTTATGACAATGTCCCTCTTTGAATTCTTGACCTAGGACAACCCTAGAAGCACTTTCAATTAGTGCTTGATCGATAAAAAAAATTCTTGGGAAAGAAACCCAATCTCAATAATAATAATAATAATTATTTTCTTTCTTTTAAAAAAAAATAAAAGAATGAAATGTAGACCAGACCTAGTTACACTTTCCTCGACACAGCCTCTTAACTAGGGAGGTATTCATAAATGGTACATGGCTATTATCAATACTGAAGAGATCTCATAAGAAGAGTCAAAATAGAAATCCATCTATATAACATAATTATAACTAGAATTGTCACATAGAAATACCTTTACTAATAGTATTATCTCTCAATAGATCAGAGCACAATGTTGGCGAGACTAATGATTATAGACACCTTCATCATTGTATCTCAAGGTACATACCCACCCGAGTGTTCACCGAGTATGACCTTCTAGGACTATTCTTATCTTGGGTCCCGAGCACTCAAAGAATATCGGTCCTCTTGCCTACTCTTATCTTGAATGTCCTACCACATCCTTAAAGAGTATCAGATGCTAGATGATTACTCAATCCTCCATTCTTTCTTCCAAAATGAAGACAAGAATGATGTGTCTAACTCTCCTTCTCAACTAGGGAAGATATGTTAACCAATCCAAGTTTGTTCTTAAAATACAAAAGCTTCTTATGGGGAAGATATTTTGTCCAAATATCAGTAGTTTGATCATCAGTGGGGATATACTCCAGCTTTAGTACACCATCTTATACCTTGTTCCAAATGTAGTGGTACTTGTTGCTTATGTGCTTCCTCTTTCCATGAAATATCGGGTCCTCAGAGAGTGTAATACAATTGGTATTATCACAATGTATTATGGTAGGATACAACAATCCTACAAATAGATCAAATAACATCTTCCTTAACTAAACCACTTCCCTGCTCACTTCACGGGTTGTAATGTACTCAGCCTTAGCACTACTCAAAGCCACTATCTCTTTGTTTCTACTCATCCAAGAGACCATGGAGGATCCCAAGATAAAAAATTCTCTTGTAGTACTTATTCCATCCTTCTCACTACATCCCTAATTGGAATAAGTAAATCCTTCAAGACGAACATCTTTTCCTTTTTCATACTTCGGTCAATAATAGATGATTCCCTACAGATATCTCAGTATATGCTTGGCATTTATCCAACTATCATGTCTTGGCTCGATTTGAAATTGAATGAGAAAATTTATTTCAAAACATATGTCTAGCCAAGTATTCACCAGATACATCAGGGATCCAATCACTTGTCTCTACTTAGTAGGATCCACTAGATTAGATTCAGAATTCCTTAACATTTTCAAGTTTGTGATCATCAAAGTTTTCATTGGTTTGAATTACATCATATCAAACCTTTTCAATAGCTCAATCACATACTTTCCTTTTCCCAAGAAGATTTCATTTGGTTCCTGCTAGAATTTGAGGCCCAAATAATAATGCATAAGTCCTAAATCCTTCATATTGAATTCGGCTGCCAACATTTTCTTACACTCTTGAATTCTTTCTTCATTACCAGTTAATAGAAGATCATCTACATATAGAATAATGATGATATGTTCATCATTCTTTACTTTGATGTAGAGATTGGGATATGTCATGCTTTTCCTGGAACCCAACCTTTGCAAGTATGCATCCATTGTAGCATACCATGCCCTAGGAGATTGCTTGAGGCCATAAAGTGGCTTCTTCAATCTGAAAACAAGAGTTTCTATATCCTTTAATTCAAATCCCAATGGTTTATCTATGTAGACATCTTCATCTATGGTCTCATTCAAGAATTTTGTTTTGACATCCATTTGATGTACATTCCATCCCATTGATGCTGCCAGAGATATCATAAATTGGATCATGGTATACCTTGTTGTGGGAGAAAATGTCTCTTCAAGCCTCGTGCCATGAATCTAGCCTTGAATTTATCTATTCTTCAATATGCAACATGCTTGATCTTATACAACAACTTAGAGGTTACCATTGATTTGTTTTCCAATCTTGGGACAATTTCCTAGACTCCATTCTTGATAATAGATTGGTATTCCTCACTCATTACATCCTTCCATTCTTGGTGTTTGGCTGCTGCTTCAAAAGTGGAAGGTTCATATTCAATGAGATTTGACATGTAGGTTGTATATCCTTAGTATATTTTTAGTTTCTTTCTCTCCATTGATCTTCCTCTTGCGGTGTGACCTTCTCCTTCTTGAAGTATATAAGTTAACAAATTACATCTCTTTCTTCTTTCAGGCAGAGAGATTGGTTCACTAGGAACTTCTTCTTCCTTATCAACTCCTTCCTTAATCATAGGAATATCCTCCTCATCAAAATCAGATGGGAGATCTTTGGATTTCTTGAAGGAAATGGTCTCATAAAAAATTACATCTCTTCTTAATTGTATTTGATTCCCTTCCTTTATGTAGATCTTATAAGCCTTGGAAGAGTTGTTATATCTAACAAATATTCCTTTCTTTCTTGTGGGATCTAGCTTCTTTCTTTTTTCCTTGGGAATGTGAATATATACAGGACACCCAAATATCTAGAGATGATCACAATTTGGTTTCTTCCAAGTGAAGATTTCTTTTGGGGTTATATTTCCAAGTGACATGTGAGGAATTTTATTTTGAATGTATACAACAGTCTATGTTGCTTCTCCCCATAGGTCTTTGGATAGATCTTGATCATGGAGCATAGCCTTGACACTTTCTTCTATAGCTCTATTCTTTCATTTAGTTACTCCATTATGCTCGAGATTGTATACTCATCTCCATTATTTTTCCTTATAATCTTTATGTTTCTTTTTGTAAGGTTTTCTACCTCTATCTTGAATTCTTGAAATTTTATGAATACTTCCTCCTTCGATTTAAGTAAATAAACCCAACATTTCCTTGAATAATCATCAAAGAAAGTAACATAATATAGATGAAATCTAAGTGATTTAGACATGGGACCACATACATCAGAGTGGATGAGATCTGGAATCTCTTGAGCACTAGATGTACTATTTTCAAATGGTTTCTTTGCATTCTTTCCTAGAGCACACCCTTTCTAGACTCCTTCATGGCCTTTTTTGAGATTTGGTATCCCATTTACAATGGAGTTTATATTTGGCAAGTTATTGTAATGAATATGGCCCAATATTCTATGCCAAATTTCACACAAACTTATCTCAATGTGGAAAGTGCTTGATTTAGAGGAGATGAGAGTCTATAGAGTCTTCCTTCTCGAATTCCAATGGTTCTATCTTTTTCAATGCTAGAAACTTTAGCCCAAATGACTACTTTACAATCTATAAAAGAAACTGTATCTCCTTTTTCTTCTAATGATGAAACAAAAATAAGATTTTTGCACCAACCTGGAACATATAGAATGTTGTTGAGATGGATGTTACCTCCTCCTTCTAGCTCAATTGATGGAGATCCAATGCCCTTTAACGAATATATCTTGTTGTCACCAAGCTCCATAGAGTATGAGGACTTTCCTTTGGATAGGGTTTTGAGTTGTCTATGATATCCAATAATGTGTCTTGAAGCTCCACTATCCATCACCCATATATTTTCGTCTTGAAATATTCAGGTGAGGGATGAGAACAATCCTTCATTATTTGAACATTTGATATCTTTGGAAGAGAAGAGACTATTCAATACTTCTTTGAAACTTTGCTTGATGAGACTTGCTAGTGATGAACAATTCTTTTCAAGCTTCTCCATAATATATTTGACCTTCTTCATGCCTTATGAGAACCATATCTTTCATTCCATGTTAAAGAATCTAAGGCAATATGACATGAATGATTCTTCTAACTATGATAACTGCTTGTGATGTCTTTTTACTTATTAGAATTATACTCTTCTTATTATTATTATAGTGCATTCTTCAATCATCAAACAACTACTAAAACAAGAATATCAACAAGATACAAGTACACAAGATGTGGGCTCTAAGCTAGGGCAAAAGCTCTCTTCTTGATAGGAAAATCCTTCAATATCTTCTTATATATTCTTTATTGATGAATACCAAGACCCTTGGCCAACACTAAAGCCCTTCCAATACCAAGATCAGTTTCTCAACAATGTGCACTCTTCACTACTTTCCAAACTCAGAAAAATATCTTTCGACAACACTACTTGAACCTCCAGTGACAACTTTTCATCCCTAACTAAAGATCTGCAACTTCGTCCCTTTGGCAGCAGCAACTACTTCACACGTGTGAGCTAGAACTACTTTTTCTTAGCCTCCTGCTACCTCACTTGACCTAATTTGACTTCTATATATAGAAGGGGACTTTCTTGACCCTTCCTTTAGCTTTTTTTCACTAGATTGAACCTCCACAATGAAACCCTACCTTGGTAGCAGAAACCCTAGCGAAAGGCTACAGAATTTCAGCCCTCTTCTTTGCACGTGTGGAGAGAAAGAGAGAGAGAGGAACCCAAAACGCTTATTCTCTTTCTTCTTCCTTCTTTGTTTCCATTTTCTTCTTCTTCCCTTGCATAAGAGAGAGAGGAATGAATTTTTCCAAGTGAGCTTGAAAGTTCTCCTATATATAGGTCTTCCAAGGGTACGAATTCCAGCTTCTAGGCCGACTTGACAAGTTGGAAGGCCGACTTGGTCTTGGAAGTATTAATAAAATAAAAAAAATAATTCTTTTTACAACTTACGAAATGTCCGATGTGGTCTTCATATTATGAAAATGTCCCTATTTCACTTCTTGACCTAGGACAACCTAGAAGCACTTTCAATTAGTGCTTGACCTATAAAAAAAATTCTTGGGCAAGAAACCCAAGCTCAAAATAATAATAATAATTTTTCGTTATTTTACAAAATATAAGAATAAAAATTACATTTCATATTTATGAAGACTGAATCTAGTTATGCTTTCTTCAACAAATATTACATAAAGAAAAATGATGATAAACTTTGAAGCTAGAGCTGATGAAGGAATTCTCCTTGTATACTCCTCTAGAAGCAAAGGATATAATGTTACAATAAAATAATTCAAACTATTGTTGAATCCATTGATCTTGTTATTCATGAAGCATCCATAGGTATCAAAAGGGAAGCACCAACATGTGATGAAAATACTCTTACAACAAGCCAAAAGAATGTGGAAGAAAGAATCAATGAAGCGTTAGATCAGCGAAATGACAATACAGAAGCACTAGAAAAGAATCCATCAAGGTATGTTTAGAAAAATCTTCCAGAATCTGAAATTTTAGGTGATAAGGAAAGCAGAGTACAAACTAGAATAAATCTTGTTGGAACTGCTAGTCATATATCCTTACTATCCATAATTGAACCACAAAATGTAAATCAAGCTAGAAAAGATGAATGTTGGGTTAAGGCTGTGAATGAAGAACTTAACCAAATAGAAAAGAATCACGCACGAGAATTAGTACCTAGACCTCATGATAAGAATGTTATTGGGAGAAATTGGGTATTCAAAAATAAGTTGAACGAGAATGGAGAAGTAATTAGAAATAAAACAAGAGTCATTTGCAAAGGTTATGCTCAACAAGAAGGAATAGACTTTGAAGAAACATTTGCACCTATAGAGATAATTGAAGCCACAATAATGTTTCTTTCCTTTTCAATATTTCATCATTTCAAAGTCTATCAAATGGTTGTTAAATCTGAATTTTTAAATGGGAACCTAGAAGAAGAAGTCTCTATTGAACAACATGAAGGGTTCATTATAGGAAATTATGAAAAACTTATTTTCAAACTCAAGAAGGCATTATATGGGCTAAAACAAACCCCTCATGCATGATAATATCGCCTTGACATGTATCTTCAACAACAAGGCTTCACTAAGGGGTCTATAGATAGAAAACTATATATAAAGGTGGATGGTCGTAAACTTTTAATTGTTGTTGCTTACGTGGATGACATCGTCTTTGGTAGAAATGAAGAATCCATGAGTCAAAGGTTTGATCATGTCATGCAACAAGAATTATAAATGTCTTTACTTGGTGAACTAAAATACTTTCTTGGTTTACAAGTAAAAGCAGAAAAGAATGGCATCTTTTTCTCACAAACAAGGTACCTCAAGCAAATTCTTAAGAAATATGGAATGGAATATTGCAAACCGGTATACACACCCATGGTGATAGGATGTAGTATCAGTTCGCATGATGATTCTTCCATAGTCAACCAACCATAATACAAATCCATGATCGGAAGTCTACTTTATCTTACAAGAACAAGACCAGATATCGTGCATGAATTTGGTATTATTGGATGATTCGAAGCTAATCCAAAGGAAACTCATCTTCTAGTAGTCAAAAGAATATTCAAATATCTACAAGGCACTCAAGATTTTGGATTATGTTATCCAAAAGATGCAAATCTTACTCTTCGTGCTTATACAGATGCAAATTGGGTAGGAGATGTTGATGATAGAAAAATCACTAGTGGAGGAGCATTCTATATGGGGCCCCACTTGGTATCATGGTTCAACAAAAACAAAGATCATTTGCTTTGTCTACTATAGAAGCATAATATGTTGATGTTGCATCTTGTTGCAAACAACTTCTCTAGATGGTACAAAATTTGTAGGATATTCAAATCAATTGTTCTCCAACCATTTCCATTCTATGTGATAATACAAATTCCATTAGTATTTCGAAAACTCCTGTTATGAACTCCAAGACCAAGAATATTCAAATTAAATATAATTTTATAAGAGAATAGGTGCTTGAGAAAAAGGTCATACTGGAATATATTCCCTCAAAAAAACAAGTTGCTAACATATTTACAAAACCACTTTCATGTGATGGATTTTAATATCTCTGACAGAAATTAGGAATGGTCTCTATTTCATTGCTTTATTGATCCTTCAAGTTCAAGGGGAGTAATACATATGTGTCTTGATGATGACTCCCATGGTATTTGTTTTATTAACATTGCATTTGATGCCATAACAGTGAATGGGTACATGAAGTATAGGCTCAAGGGGAGTTGAAGCTAAGAAGTTTCAATATTTTACTTCCTCTACACGGATCTTATGAAAAAGTTGCATATATATGCAAGTTCTGAAATGAACTGTTGTGTATATTTTGCTATGTTGAAGAAAAAAAATCCAATTTTCCTTGCTGGTTTTGGAATTGATTGAGTACAGTTTGTAGATATGGCACATGTTCAGGGGGAGCATTTTTTATGCTTATAATAATGCATTGTTGTCATTATTTTTTCTTCAGAATTCCTTAGTACATAATTATGCTTATCAATGGTAATGTTGCTTATGTTGTTGAAGTTCTTGATTAATGATGAAAAATTTCATGTTGTTGCTAACAGATTCTTATGGTGCAGGTATTATATGGTATATGATAGTTGTTGATGATGATCAACGTCTTATTGAGGCCTTTTGTCTTGATTGTAAATGTCATATATGCCATTTGATGTAAAGGTCATGTAACGACCTATGATGTAATAGTTGTAAAATTCAGTCATATATGAACTATTATGGTCGAGTCATGTAATCCCTTATTTTTAGGCATATGATGTAATTTGTAACCCCACTATGATTGGGTGGTTGATGCAAGTTTGAGTCCTTGATCATAGGAGAATTCATATCCATTTGAGTCATAAAGTCATGTAATTCATTGTATATCTTGAAAAGATTTAGCATGTCCCCAGGGGGAGCATGGTAAATTCAAATCAGATCTATAATGCTCATTCAACATTGGTCATCCCTTGTCCCTTGATGTCAAAGGGGGAGAACAAATTTATGTTTGAAAATATTGGTGCTTAGCATGATGTGTTTTATAGGTATTTATAGGTTGTGGTGACCAAACACCAAAATGGTTGCCATAAGGTTCAAAGGGGGATATTATTGGCATCATGACTAATCTATTGTCCTTGATGGCAACCTACTTGATGAGTTGTATTTTTATGGAAACCTACTTGATGAAGATGTCAACATGATGTGTCTACATGTGACAGAAATATTGGTCGATGAAATATCAGTTCAAAGAAAAAGGAATGATAAAGATGAAGTTTGAAGAAGTATACATAGGTTCTATGAAGAAAATATGCGTACGCATGTGGATATAAAGAAGAAAATGCACGTATAGTTTCCACACCATGGTATTCTAAATGCTAAGGGTCTTTACCATGGCATTGACTCATATTATTGAGCCCAAAAATAGATATTTGATCCCATCTAAGAATACCATCAGCATTAGTGTGATTTTGACCTGTGGTATTGGCTAAGGATTAAGCTATATAAGGAGATGAAGATCAAAGTGTTTTTGTGTGCAAGGGATGAATATTTCATGAATAGTTATATTTGAAGAAAGTGTGCATGTAATGGGTTATTAATGATTTTCTTGATCTAAAACTACATTTGCACCCAAGAATTCGATGATGGATCAAGTCCAATAGACCTGAAATGACTATATTGATAATGGTTTGGTTTGATCTGTGATATTATGTATGACACATGAATATTCTATGTATGCTGAGATATGGGTATGTTTGAAGTTCTCTTGTGTAGCAAAGGTTTGTGTCAATATTTGCAGATCTATACATGGGTTTTACAATCTAAAAGGAATGTACATAAGCGGGTCTAATTCTGGTAAGTCGCATATCTATTCAGATCTATATGTGGTCTTGATTCTTGAAAGGAATGTATACATGCGAAAATGTTTTGTCAAAAGCATGTATATAAGTTAGGGTTTTACTGAAGAAGATGTCTAATCAGTCTAATCAGTCTAATCATTCTTGTTATGCTTCTATTGTTTGTCAATGAGTATTACTTGATGATCTAAGCTTAATAGTGATGTTTGAAGATGAATTGATTGAGGATTGATATGTTGAAGAATAATGATGCTATTAGTTAAAGATCAGTGATAGTTCTATGATTATTTTAGAATGATTCAGTGGTTCTATGTGTGACTTAGAGTTTATTTTAGAATGTCAATGATTTAGTTTCAGGGTTCAGTGTTTTGACATTTGTACGTGGGTATGCTTTAAGGAAGGAGTGTATATAAGAAAATTTGCTAAAGTAAAGTAGTGTATATATTATGATATTTTATTTATCAAGGTTTTCAGTTGATTCATTAAGTTGATGCAGTGTGTGGGTTCAATATTAGTATTCCAATTACATTGATATAAATTATTTAGTTGTTTGAGAATAAGTTTATTGATTTGGGTCTCAGTTGGTTTAGTGATTGGTTGATTCAATTGGTTCTATGATTGAGTGATTTGTTGCAGTGATCAGTTTCTATTTTAGTAATTGGTATAGGGCTTAAAGGATGGTAATTGGTCCAGTCTGAAAATTTGATGATAAGTGGCCTACAAGTTGTGATGATTTATAGTAGGTGGATCCAATGTGAAAATTTTGGTCCACGAAAGTGTTGAGGATTTGAGCCTTTAGTAAGGAATTTGAAGCTTCCTTCCAGTGGTAGCTAGTAAATTAGAAAACAGGGTAGGAGCTCCCTTCTAGTGGGTGTTAGTAAATGAGACTAGGGGGTTGGAGCTCCCTTCCAGTGGTTGATGGAGAATGAGAGAAGGTTGTAGCCTTTTGCAGGTGGGTGCCTGAGTGCTAGTAAAATTTGGTGTCATTACAAGATTGTAGGAAGTTTTTGTTAATAATTAAAGAAGATAGAGACGACAATAACGGTGGTATTTTTCCACATTGGGTTTCCAACAAAATATATCAATGTTCATGTGTGTTGCTTATTTGTAATGGTATATTTTGTTCTTAGTGCATGTTGTTACTATTTTATTAATGCTTAATGAGGTAGTGATCCACTGGTTCAAGTTAAATAGATGTTCAATTAATTGAAAAGTAAGTTTACTGGATATATGCTAGTTGTTTACATGAAAGTCACATACATACGTGAGTTTCTTTCAGTAAAGTAGAGTACACAAATATAAGTAAGAAAATAAAAGTTTAAGTGAGTTTTAAATATTGATTCACCCCTCCCCCCGCGCCCCATTCTATTAGTATTTTTCCGAACACCTTCTAGAATGATGAGAATAATATCATGAAGAAGAAGAACATTCACTTGAAGATGGAGATGGATGTTCAAGAGGTTCTCCTCCATTTCCTTTATTTACTAAATCATTTTCCTCTATTTTATCTTCCTTGTCATTTTCCTTCTTTACCAATTTCCTCTCATAATCTGCAAACAAATTTTCCACCTTATTTTCCATGGTGTAGAAATATTTGCATAAGGATTTCTTTTCCTCATCACAAACATAATTGGCTATCATTTTCCTTCTTTGTGTTGCACATCCAATCTCTAGGTCAAATGACTTAAGTTTGTTGAAAATAATACTGAGAGTGGGGGTGAATCAGTATTATCTAGTTCTTTTAACAAATCTTCCTTATTTACACTTTGAATTATTTTTGCATACCAATACCATAAATAATGAGCATGAACAAGAAAATAAGACAGTCACATCAAAGAACACCAGATATAAGGTGGAAACCCAATGTGGGTGAAAACCACCTGCTGCAATATGTCTCTATCTTCTTTCAAATTAGAAACTCCTTTTACAATGGTCTTGTACTGGTGCAGTCCTTTACCAGTACGCAGGCTGCAACCTGCAGAGAGCTACAACTCTCTCTCGTTTTCCAGTCTCTCCTGGAAGGGAGCTACAACCCCCTACTTCTTTTCAAGGACCACTTTTCATAAATTTTCAAACTAGATCCATATACATCAAATGATCATCAAGTACATATAAATTACAGTTAGCTGCAGTAACCAGATCAAAATAACAGAACCGAACCCAGAACACTTTATCAACAGAAAAATTCAGTCAACAGAAGATCTTAAGTCAGATACGCAGTTTTCCTTTTACTAGCCTGCGTCGCTACGCACTTCACCCTTTGCTTCTCTGTGTATACCCGCAGAGCTCCTTCTGCTGCACTGCGTGACCACGCACTGCTTCTTCTACTGCGCTGCGTACAGTACGCACCCAAATACACTATCGCACCACGTACTTTACTGAAGGCACGCACCCAAAGACACTATCGCGCCACGTACTGTTTCTGTGCGTACGCACTTGAACCACCGTTGCTCTGCGTACCCACGCACTGCCCCTTCGTCGCCTTAGCGTACCCACGCACTGCGCCTTCGTTACCCCTGCGTACCCACGCACTTATCCTTCTTCTGCTCTGCGTACCTACGCAGAGGCACCGTTAAACACCTGCGTACATCAGATTAGGGCTGAATTTACAGATCACAAGTGTGCTACAATTAGACAGATGCCCAGATCTGATCAGGCGCTCGGGAGATCACCCTTTACAGATTCGCCTTCCACTTCACTTCCATATAGATCAAGCCTTTTGAAACAATAACCCAAATATTTCAGATCTTAAGATATTCAACCCAAAAGCATACTAAGCCAAATGATCTCCTTTGCTTTATATAGGCAAGCTCTTCCTCAAATCAAGGATCATGGGGCTCAATAATAATAATAAAATAAAACAATACCATGGGCCAGAACCATGATAACACAATACCGTCGGCTAAATACCAAGGGTTAAACATAAGGAACCCCACGTGTGTGCGCTTTACTGCCTTGGAGTGTGTGCACTGGGGTACGCACCTCATGAATGGGTAACCTGCGTGTCGGGACGCGGTCCTTGCACAGCGTACCTGTGGGTACGCACCTTCTGAACTGTTCTCCTGCATACTTCTTAATTTTCATCATATTGAGAGCCCTTGCCATGGGTGTTGCCATCAAGTACAACATCTATAACCTATAACCATACCAGAAACATAATGCCAACACAACCTTCTCTTGGGTCGTAGTTGGTCTTACGTTATGACAGCTGTTGTTTCATCGGTCTTTCAACTTATAAAGTTCCCTCATAATGGAAAGATCATAACCTTAGACCAGCTGTCTTACTTTTCATCCGACCAAGCCTCTGCTGAGAGCATTCAGCATGTTGGTAAAGCAACGATCCCATATAAGGATGTTGGAGTAGGACTAGTTAAAGATTCCGGTTTACTAGGCACTTTTCCTTTTCCTCCTATCAACGCATCGTCTTCTACTGCAACCATTCATATGATTTCATCAGGTACCATTGTTAATGATGTTCCTTGGATCATACCTTCTGAATCTGAGATAGACTCATTTGGTACTTTTATGCCTTTGAGTCCGTACGAACTTGCGTATCAGACCGTGCAGTCGTTTTCCGACACAACATCAACCCAAATTGACTTAATGAATGTGGTCCATGAGGAATCACTTTCGACATCAAACTCGGATTCAATAACGTTTTCTGAACTTGTTCAAACTGATGAGCAAATTCGTGAAATCCTATGCGTCGATGAGTTACCATGGGAAGATCTTCATCACAGATACCACAAGTGTGTTTTCTGTATTGAAACGTGTCGGTTACTGGGGTTTGTTATTTTGAAATCCGGCATTCACATCGATCCCTCGAATGTTGAAGCCATTATCAAATTGCCTCCTCCTTCGAGTCTTCGCCAACTCCAAAGTTTGCAAGGGAAAGCAAACTTTTTACGTTGATTCATCCCTAACTACACCGAGATCACAAAGGGTTTTACCCGGTTGTTGAAACAGAATATTTCATTCTTTTGGGATGAGATAACTGAGAAATCTTTTGATGCGCTAAAACACGCGTTGACCCATGCACCGTTGTTGCATCCTCCCAACTACAACCAGGACTACTTCTTGTATCTCGTCGCTTCCCATTCCACCATTGGAATGGTGTTATTTCAGGCAGATGAATTCGGTACTGAACATGTGATATATTACCTTAGTCAAACGTTAAATCCAACTGAGCTAAAATACTCACATGTGGAGAAATTGGCATTTGCAGCTGTTCAAGCTGTCCAACGTTTTCGTCATTACATTTTACTACGTAAGACTACAGTCATTTCTGATTTCAACCCTATGATCTATATTTTGACCAAGAAATTACTGGGGGGCAAGTACTCCAAATGGATTGTCATCCTTTAGGAGTTCGACTTGGAGTTTGAAAAGTCTAAGTCAAAGAAATCTTTAGTTTTTGCAGAATTAATGTGTAACTTCCCGCGTGCTGACACGGAAACTGTGGCGGAGGAGCCCATTGCGGGCGAATCCTTGTTTCTAATCAGCACTTTAGATCTGTGGTACGGGGATATCATCGTTTATCTCCAAACCCAATCCTTTCGGCCAGATATTTCATGATCAGAATGTCGAAAAATACGATTCCAATCCCAACAATTTAAAATTATCGAAGATACTCTTTATCGTCGTGGGGCGGACTCTATTTTTCAACATTGTTTGACTCATGAGGAAGCTGAAAGGGTCCTAAATGGCTGTCACTATGGAGCGTGTGGCGGTCATATGTCTGGGTATGCCACATCCTAAAAGATATTGCGTGCTGGCTATTTCTGGCCGTCTATGTTTAAAGATTGTATTATTGCGGTCCGAAAATGCCACAACTGCAAAAATTTTGATCGAAAGATGCGCGCTCCACCTGCTCCTCTTCACCCTATAATTGTTGTTGGTCCTTTTGCCAAATGGGGTATTGATTTTATTACATGTAACCCTCACTCGGCCGGGGGGCATTCGTATATTATCCTTGCGGTATATTATTTTACCAAGTGGGCCGAGGCGATGCCTACATTTGAGGCAGATGGAAAAACAGCTCTGATTTTCATATTCAATCATATAATTGGTAGGTTTGGTGTTCCACAAGCGATTATCACTGATCATGGGCATCATTTTCGAAACGTTATGATGACTGAACTTACAGGCCAGCTTGGCTTGCGTCACAACAGTTCAACTCCTTATTATCCACAAGCTAATGGCCTGGTTGAAGCCATTAACAAAATTCTAGTCATCATGATCCGACGAATCATTGGGATTCATCGGTCAAATTGGCACAAAATTCTATTTTCAGCGCTGTGGGCATATCGAACCTCAGTTAAAACGTCAACAAGGTTCACTCCTTTCCAACTAGTTTATGGTTTGGAAGCTGTGTTACCTATTGAGTGCGAAATCCCGTCATTGCAAATGGCCATCGAGTTACTTCCAGCCACTTCCAAAGAGGAAATACATTTGTTATACTTGGCTCAGCTAGATGAGAATCGACGCGATGTTGCATTAGCGATCGAATCTCATGCAAAACGTATTAAAGCTCAGTATGATCGAAATGTGACCCCTTGAAATTTTTCGGAAGGAGATCTAGTCTTATTGTACGATCAGGCAAATGATAAATTAGGTGATGGAAAATTCGTGCTTATGTGGCATGGTCCCTATGTTGTCAAGCGAAAGCTAGCAAAAGGGGCCTATGAATTGGTAGACTTTGACGGGGTCTCTTTAGGTAAACCCAGAAATGGTCTTTACCTGAAAAGATATTATGCTTAAAACGAGTGTGGAGATTTTTTAGTTAGGTTAGTTTTTCTTCTAGCTGGTGTGTTTTAGATAAAAGTGTGCTTAGCTTAGAGATTGAGTTTTCCGTCGTTATTTCCGCTTATCTTGGTTTTAGGTTTGATGTCGCAGATGTCGACGCATCTTCAAACATATATTGGTTTCGCTGATGGCGCTTGTCGTAGTACATGGAATATTTCTTCTGCAGCTTGGGTTATTTATTCACCCTCTGACGAGTTGGTATTATGCATGGGGTAAGCCTCGGTCAAACAACAAACAACATTGCAGAGTATAGTGCAGTGGTTGAGTTATTATCTGAATCTATTTCATTTGGGATGCGGAGTTTGATAGTGAGGTTAGATTCTGAACTCGTTGTATTACAGCTTAATAGAGTATACGCCATTAGAAATCCAGTTTTATTAAGATTATTTTTGAGAGTGCGTCTCTGGAACGTGAATTTGACTATATTGAATATCAACATATTCCAAGATCTTTAAATACATTAGCAGATGCAATTGCTTCTCAAATGTTAAGTAGACATGTGCAATAATCATACAAGTAAACTTAAAAA
>APFE030769554.1:125926-136915 GCA_000404065.3 Pinus taeda | reverse complement strand
ATGTAGTCCCCATATTGTTACTATTGTGCCCCATAAAAGCCCACTATTGTTATTATTGTGCCCTTACATTATTATTGTTATGTCAGCTCTGATTATATTATGACCCCTTAGACTCCTATATATAGAAAGGAGATCTTTTCATTCGTATCATCAAAGAATTGTTCATTTGTGTAACTGAAAGGAGGTTTCCCCCTCAAAGAGGATAAATTCTAAGGCATTCAACTATCTTTTCTATCTTTTTTTGAGCTGGTTTCATAACATTCCTAGGCCTGGTTCCATCAGTAGAGTTTTGTTTCACTATTCTGTTGGCCTGCTCATTCAATTCCCATTGGTCGAAATGTAATTAGCATGTGTTTATATGCTTTCCATTGAGAAAACTTTTCAATAGCCCACTTGGGCACATGTGGTTGGAAGAGGGTATTATAAGTAACTGGATGGAGGAGGTCCCAAGGTAAAACTCATGCCCCCCGTTGGTCCCCTCGTTGTTTTATTTAACACACTATTCCAACCAATGAAACACTTGTTATGTTGTTTAATTATTTTAAACATGGTTTGAATATCCACATAGTTACGACGGGAGCTTCACTAAGAAAGAAATACCATATCACATGTATTGATATTGGGGTGTAATAAATGAGGAAAAAATGAAATAATATATCGAGCATATAAAAGGGGGGTAAAGGGTTTTTATATGTTGTATAGAAATATGTGTATTATAAGGTTTTTTTTGCAACACATTGCCCACGCAGAGGCAAAAACAAGCGGTCTAGAGAAATAGAGATTTAGGAGTATTGTGTGAATATCGAGAGCTGGAGAGAGAAATAAAAAAACTATGGTAATATTAGGTCCATAGTAGCCTAGTATTCAAACATATGGCCCTAGTATTGACATGCAATTCATGGTAATGTTAAATTCTTAAAGTAAAAGTGATATTCTCCTTTATCTTTCATTTTCATCCTTTTACGTAAACTTTTAACATTACCATGAAATGATTTAGGATGTGTGAGAGTGGTTCTGGCCTCAATATATTTCATATGGAGAAAGTATAATTTTAGATCTCACTCAAAATCTAGAAGACATATTAGTTTTTCAATATTTCAAAATTGTGGGGATTGTAATGTTTCCATTGGATTTTTTCATGTACTAGGGTATGGAACTCATATTTAATCAAGAGAACCAAACCCTCATGTACCTTGATTTTAGTGACATTGGTTTTCAAACTCCTCTATCACGACCCTACTAAAAATGTAGCTATCACTCATGCTACATTTTTCTATCTTATGTTAATTCTTAGAGGGTGATATTAAAGACAAAGATCCCAATATAGGCAATGATTTTGATGATATGTAGGTATTTGTTGTAGCATGATTTTTTTGGATGCTAGAGGCTATCCAAAGCTTATTTGTTGATTTATTTTTTGTTAAGAGATGGATTGCACTCAATGTTAATTTTTTTATGTGCACCCTTACATGTTATAAAAATGAGAATTTGCAATTTGTGGACTTTTGGTTGATGAATATTACAACTACTAGATGAATGATGTTATATGGTTTAATCCATGTTTTTATGTTTTATATCACAAATTCATCATTCTATAATATTTTCTTGACTCATATGCATAAAAAAATAAAAAAATATTATTATATAAAATTCTCTCCCAAAATCACTCCCAACATGCTAGCTTTTAAAAATGTCACTCCTCACTCCTGCTTCCACTCGCACTTCCCAATTCTACTCTCGCTTCCCACTTCTGCTCCCACTTCCCGCTTCTACTCTTACTTCCCACTCCCAAGCAACCTTGCTCCAAAACATGCATGCATCACATTACTTTAATGTGTGCGTTAATATTTTTTACCTATTTCTAAGCTAGTGATTCTCCTAATGAGGGGAAGTAGAGAAGACACCATATATGGCACCTTCACCCTTTCCTTACATTAGTGATGAACAGGTTGAATGAAAGTGAAGGAGATAGTGATATCGACTATTGCTTGGTATAGGGCACATGCATGCCATAGGAGATAGTGAAATAGACTATTGTTTGGAAGAGGGTGCAAGCATATCACGCCTTCAATTAATTCTAGTTTAGATGTTGTTTCAAATTTAGCAATTTCAATTTTTAATAGTTTTTTCTATCATTAGGGATTTTCTTTTGTTATTTTTAGCATGAATGATCTATTCTTACAAGGAGTTTGAATATCCTTACTAAGTTAGAATACTCATGCATGAAAAATTCCCATATTAGGTAGAGGACACATATATTAAGGAAGGGATGCATGCTTGCGTGCTCTAGTTCATATTTTGATGGAGACACACTTACTTGGAACTCTTAGCATGCAATTATGGTGCACTATGCAATAAGGTTAGGGCTATAATTTGACAATGTCCAACCAAATAGGATTTTGCATGTGTCCATATTCATTGTACTTTCTATCCTCTTCCTAATCTATAAATGAGATGAAAGGTGTGCCATTGTCTTGGTTATCGAGGTTTTGTTTTGAACTATTGTAGTGTATCTTTTTCAATATTTAATAGAATATAGATGCAATTGAGAGTTCAAATCAATGTATTTTCCATTCAAATTTCTCATGGTATGTATTTGTAAATCAATCAACTTATATCGGCCTCTTTTTTCTTGAAACTTTCATGTTTTGATCTACCTAGTAGTTAGGTTATTCTTTCTAGGTGCATAATCTACTTACCATTGTTAATGAAAATAAAGGCATGTAAATATAAATAGGTATAAAAAATGTTCATGAAAAAATGGATACCTACAATATCTAGTGAAATTAGGGGCTTTTTAAATTGGGAAGGTGTATTGGGTTCGTATTGGTAGGGGGTTATACAAAGTGATTTTTAGAGGTATTCTCCAATATGTATTCAAATTAAGGGTATTGTTTAGTATTCCACAAACACATGTGCCATGTCAGAGGTTCATTGAGTGAAGCCCCTGTGATAGTTACAAAGGTTTCAAACCATATTTAATATGGATCCATTTGAATATGGAATTAACCATAATGGTGTCTAGTTATAACAAATAACCACACAAAACATTTATCATTTGTTGGTTTTTTTACATTTTTGGGATATTAATAACCATTTTTATATTATATGTGAATTTTTTAACATGGTTATTTATTTTAATAACCATATTTTATATTTTATATTTTTTTTGTTTTTTTTGTGAGGGGGGGTTTTAATTTATTTCTTTTGTTTTTTGTATGGACCAAGGAACCAATGATGTGGTGACAAGTGTCATTCAGTGGTAGGCCAATAGTTGGTTTCCATGTAATTTTGGGTCCCACCCGTTGACTCGGATACCATGTGCCATGTTGTAGGCCCCATTTTCTTGCTTATCTTGTCAAAATTCAAACTATGATAAGTTGGTGGTACAGACTTGGACTAAGGCACCATTTGCACCATTAGATTTAGAAAGATGATCTCTTTAACTTGTACTTGGTTTTTCTAACTTCTAAATACTTTTATACCATCAAGGATCCACCTAGATTAAAAATTCTTCAAGGGTTCCATCATCTCAGGATGTAGTAGGTGATTAATTAATTACGTAATACGCTATCCTTATTGTTCTTCCCAAAAGTGATTTTCCATTCTATAATTTGGCAACATAATCCTAACCTTCTTCATGATTGTGCAATTCATCCTTTTTGTACTACCATTTCATTGAGGAGTACTAGGGATAGTCTTCTTGTTTTTTATTTCAAACCTATCACAATAACTTGAATGCATTGAGGAATAATCTCCACCATTATCTATCCTCAAACACTTGGAGTAGTTTGTTAGTCTCTCCTTCAACAAAAACATACAATTTTCGAAATATCTTGAACAACTACTCTTTGATTTTCATGGGATAATCCCAAATCTTCGTCAGTGCATCATTTATGAATTTGACAAGATATGAGGATACTCTTAAAGACTTAACATTGACTGGCCCAAACACATCAAAGTCTATCAATTCTAATAGATTTGTTTTCCTTTCATGACCACCTCTGACAAATGAAATTATTCATTTCCTACCACACAATGCTCATAATGACCAAGTTCATAGGATTTCAAACATGGAAGAATTTTGTTCCAACAAGTATTTTTAGGAATTTTTTGATCATGTCATCCATGCACTTATGTCATAAAACCGATTTGTTTCCTTCTTTTGCAATAGTAGCCACATAATAGTTTTTTTCTTCCCTCAATGAATATAAGATTCCTTTCTTGAATCCTCAAGTAATAGCGAATGATCATTTACTAATTTTCTAGTCACTTTTACAAAAGCTTATGGAGCAACCTTCATCATCGAATTCTCACAAAGATGAAACCCATATGCATCTTTGGAATATACCTAAGATATTTAAGCAAGATATTATGTCCATCCTCCATCCTTATTCAAACACCTACCCCTCCAATAATATTACAAAAGTAATTGTTTAGAAAATGTACTCTACCATAATCATCAATATTATATGCAACAAAATTGTTTTTGCATGCAGTACATGGTGAGATGCTCCAAAGTCAGGTACCTAGTCAATGCTACTATTATAAGCATATACTGATACTTATTTTATTTAAACAATAAATAAAACATCCCTTTCTAAAGTTACAACAATGAAATCCATATTGCTTAAGAGATATAACTTAGACCAATAGCAACAAGTACTTGGAACTTTGATACTATTTGTTAATAATAAAACAAAAAAGTAGTAAAATAATATTAAAAAATAAACAAGGAGTATGTAGATGAAAATTACCACAATACACCATATTTATGTGGAAACATAAGCAATGGGAAAACCATTAGGAACATATTAGAACTTTATTTAATCAACAAATGAAAATACATGCATCCACTCACTTATGGCTCACATAAGCCTTAATTACAAAAAAAATATTCTTTGCTTGTAAATACGCTTTGTTACAATACCATGGTTGTAACACCCCTTGGTAAAATTGTAAATGTTTTGGTTTACTACAAATGACATGGTAAAAATTGTGGGCCAGGTAAAGGTTTAGGTGGATGGTAAAACTAAATTTTATTTTATTCAATTTATTCTTATAAATAATATAAGCTATGGATAACTATAAAATTATGGGAAAAATGCTAAAAGAAAGTTTCATTTACTAGACAATTAAGACAGTTATTCCTCTCCTTAGAGATAAATAATATCATTTGGGATAGTGGAGCGAAGAGGCTGAAAGGGAAGAAAACCTGACACAACATTGGAGACTTGGTACCTCGTTGAAGGAGGTCCAAGAGAGGAATTGAAGCTTCAAGCTTTGGAACCTGAAACAAAACATTGTTGAAGGTTGGCGAGAGATTGTCAGTTGGGGTATCCTTAAGCTGGTGGGTGGCTTGTGAGTCAAAGTTCCTAGGATGGATTGGAAAGGTCTTGATGCCTCTCAACAAACCTAACTAGGTCACTATTAAGTAATTGTTCCGGAAAGAAGCTAGATCGAGGCGAGAAATGAACGTAATTTCTATTCTCATTAGTTTTGGTGGAGCGCTCCCTTTCCTATTAATTTTGTGGCTAGTCAAACAAGTTGAATAAAAGATAAGTATTTTCTTAGTCATGTAACCCTTGTTTTAATTATTGAGAAGGTGCTCCATTATTCATGAATCTGTTTCAGGAAAAAAAAATCGTTTTATGTCTTTCAGTTGTAAAATTTTTTGCAGGTGATTTATAAAAAATTTCAAGATATTCTCCAAGCCAAGCTAGATACTAGTAGCCTAGGATAGAAGTTTCGAATTCAAAATGGTATATGGAATAAATGGGGGTAGATCTTGGGGTTACAACCCATTCAAAAATTCCTGACTTAAATAGAAAAACAGGGTTATAGAAAGATAATAAAGGGCATTTACTAATACTGTAAACTATGAACTCTATAGACTCTGTATGGACATATATGGAATAAACTACAATTAACATTCTCTATATCCATGCTACATTGTTATTACCTTCCATACAAGTTTAGAAATTACTATGCATAAGACACCACTGTAAAAATAGTACAATGTATACATTTCAAAATTAGGAAAGGAGTGGGGGTCATAAATATTTAATTAAAGAAAATTTCATTTTATAGAAGCTAGACATGTATAAATAATAAAAAAATTAACTAAGAAAATAAGAAGGGGATTAAACCCTGAAATTATAGTAGTGAAGTAATCTGAAATAACTAGACCCAATACATAAAAAGGGTTGCAAGAACAAATAAATAAACCAATTAACACTTATTACCAACTTTGTTGCTGACATGCACACTGAAGAGTAGAAAACTTGCCAATTCAGAGAAAATTATCGAGTAAACTTTGTTTGGGTTCACAATGTCTTACAATGAATTAAGTAGTAATTGTATTAAGCAAACTGAATCGCTACATGTGATAGATAACAAGTTATTTTAAAATAGGACGTCAAAAATACATCAAATAGCCTTTGTTTTATGAAAGTTGTTTTATGAAAGATAAGAAAACTTGATTATGTGTATGAAACTAGAGCGGTCAAATACACCAGTCATTGTATACCCACCAAAATACCAAAGGTTGTTGAAGCCTAAAACTAAGAGGAAAGAAAAAAAATCTATATATAAATATAGAATTGAATTTATAAGACCTGAAGGGATTAAGTATTAATGAAACATGAAGTTCATGCAAGACCATAGTTATTCTAGTAAGAATATAAAAACTCCTAGGGACTCAACTAAGTTCAGTAAAACTCTAGTGGAATATATGAAGAAATGGCTTCTCGGCCAAAACCTGAAATGCATACAGAAAGAGGACTGAATAAGAACCTATTTTGGAGTGCAACTTTAATCTAAAATTATATTTCCTAACTGATTTCATTTCCAAAACTGGGGTTACAAACTAGCATTGCCATAAGGCACGCTTAGAAAGGGTGACATCGAATGGAAGAAAGGAAAATTTAACTTATAAAAAAAGGGGCTTTTGTCAATTAACTTGTGTATGACCTAAGATCAGTTACAACTCTTGCAGCCTGTACACATGAGTAAGTTTCACAAATTAATAAGATAAAATGTTGGGACCCTACTCTTATGTATAGCAATATGACAAGAATCATTCCGCTAACAAGCACAACAGAGAAATAATGTTATCATTAAATTTGTATTCCCAGGGTTCGCAAGCGAAACTAGCTAGAAGTAAATTCAACATATTATCACATAACCCGAAGGAACTATGGAATATATCTAAACATTCACATGAGTGAACCTTCTTTAGAGGATTGGCCACATGCCAATAACTTAAATGAGAATATATTTTGGTCAGATGTAATATAAACGATGGTATTTATATTTCTCTGCTAAGAACATAAATTATATAATAACCCTATCCTGGTAAGATGTAACCACACCAACAAGGAAAAACAAGTGTATCGTTATAGTGGAATCTGGGATAAACCTCAAAATTCCTGAAATAACTATGGATGGCCATGTCAAGGGTCTAACCTACGATCGCATAAATAAATAAAAAAGAAGAAAATTAGGGTTAGTTCTTGTGAGTGGACACTGAACATAAATCATACAATGTGAACAATAACTAAATGCCTTCATGGGTTCCCTCTTTATTAGTAAGCTACAATGACACTTATGAGGGAAAACAAAATTCCATACCTAGACTTATCATAGAAAAATTGGAATAAAAGAAAGAAAATTACAAGTAAACGTGGAATATGAATTCGGGACCAACCAACAATAGAGTATACCCCTAATAATGGTGCAAATCATGAAGATCTATGAACTCCATGGCCAATGGCTTCAAATGGCTATGCAGGGTTGAAAAAAACATCTATGTCCCCTGTAATCAAGCCAAAGACTCCAATAAAAAAAGGCCATGTGTTCAGCAAGATGTAACCAGGAAGCATAGTAGATACAATAATTTATCTACAGATTAAGCGAACCAGCTCAGAGTCAAACACACCGAAGGGTAATCAAAGCCTTGTTTCCCCATAGTTGCAGAGCCCAAATTCAGCAAAGGGAAAATCAACAATGAGTAGCATACAACATCATGGGAAGAGGGTGGTTACCCTCTAACCAACCATTTTTATTTTCCCACAATCTATCTAAGTTGATTCACCTTGGGATGTAGATCAGTCACACAAAACTAGAGAATTGATTTCCATATGGTACATGATGGGATTGGTTTCAATATAGTTCCATGTATTAACCTATATATGAGTTATATGCATACAAATATAAGCTGAGAAAAGTCCCACGTTATACCAAGTACCACACCTCTGAGGTTAAAGACTTAAATATATATGGACGAGTTTCTCTAAAACCATAACAATCAAATCAATACTAGAGTACGAGATTGTGACAATATCAATGTAATAATGTACTCTATTGAAATAACATAACATAAATATTTACAAAAATAACTTTGAGTATATGGTGTGAGTAATTATTGTCCAGTGATATATATATATAATATATATATATATATATATATATATATTATATATAATATTAATGGGGTATGTTACAGACGATATCAAAGCTAAGGGTTCAACACTATGGCCTGATTAAGGGTAAGAGGGGATGTTTGTGAAGGGTGAATTAAATTGATTCCATTACATGAGTTAAGTTATCGAACCATCAATTATCAAATTATTAATTGACTTATTTTTTAGTCCATCCTTATCTACAAAGTTTGACCTATTGAGTGTCTTAAAGAAGAAACAATTGCTTGAAAGATTTACTTGACAATAAACGATAGTTAAGAAAATTATATTCCATCATTGATCGGATAATGAAAAGATCACGAATTTGAAACAATGAGGAAGTGTATGCACCAATAAATCAAAAGATTAATATGGATAAATTAAGTATAGTATGGACAAAATTGAGAAGAAATATGGATGTTGCTTGTAATATCATTCTGAGAAGTTTGGGGTTGTCTATAGGATGACTATCTGTTAGGGGTTGTCTATAGGATGACTATCTGTTAGTGGCTGTGAAATTATTTTTGTTAAATTACATAACGGTTATTTCAATACCTAGCTTATAATAGTGATATTCATAAAAACAATACTTATGAGGGTTTTGGTCAAGAAAGGAGACAAGTATAAAAGGAAATTAAAAAAAGGAGACAAGTATAAAAGGAAATTAAAAATACTACTGACATCAAGTAGTAATGTTTAATTGTTATATCTAATATATTGCACCTATAACAATAGAAACATTATAAAAGAGAAAAGAAAAAAATAAAAACACTTAACATGATGAATGCATTCAACTAAAGGAAAATCAAAAACCCTTGTTATATTTAAAGAAAAATGTAGGGTATATTAATTCACCTAAGGAAGCAAGTTGAGCACACTTACGAATAATTCTTTTCCAAGTTGAATGAGGTCATAAGATGCTCGTGATAACAAAACATATGTACAAATTTAAGTCCATAGTGGGTGATTGGTGGGAATGGTTGAAATTATTTCGATTGATATGGAACATATCGTCAGTAATGAAGATAAAAGATAAAAAATATATATGTCAATAGTATATATTAGGTATAAATACATCCAATGCAATCATACTAACTGGTGTGAATTTCATGATTAATGGAAAATGAAGTCCATTCTAATAAAGGAATTAATGAACTTCTGCACTAGAAAGTATTTTTAGAAGAGATCCACAAAGAGAATGGTTACCATAGTAGAGTTGCTGGCACAAACCATTAGCATACAGGATTATAACAGTTAAGTATTCATGAGCAGTAGTTGAATAACAGAGAGAATACATGTTGATGAACCATCAAAGTAGAGATAAGTTGTGACAAATATGATGGAAGGAAATTAGTCTTGGAAGTAACAATAAAACAATATATTGAAACCTTTAAGTTCGAAGCATCATGGTAATTGTATCTGGGTTATTACCTGATATCAAATAAACGTGAAAGAAAACAAGAACAATGTTGCTATTATCCAGAAAAGATATCTGCATTATATCAAATTTTAGCAAGCACAAGTAAGTAAGATTAGAGTCGAAACATGAAAAATTACTAAGAGGTAAAATGACTCTAAAACATGGGCAGGGAATCTAGATAGCTTGAAAATTCCTGACCCTTGTGCAGGTAGAGGGGTCAAGGATTTCATGAATACTAATCCTAGAATGACTAGCTAAATGGTCTATTTTATAACCACCCCACAATTGAGAAGGCTAAGTGTGATTACAAACCAACATAGTAATAGAATTTTGATTAGTTCTAAAACATTTAAGATAGATTGATATAATAAGGAATAGAAGAAAATACGTGCTAAATTTTATGGGTGATTTATTGGAACTGTAGGAATCTATATTAGCACCAAATGATATAATTATAAATTATGGTAGGAACTCTTAACAAGGTGCTTTAAATTATTGGCCATCATAAAGTTGAATATATGTGTGTGTGTGTGTGTGCGTGCGCACCACAACAAATGTTTATTTCTAACATATTTACCAATCACACGATAAAATTACCTAGTACACATTTTTTTGAGGTAGAAAAAAATCACTTGATTTTGAAAAATGGTGATTCAAAATACACCTTTTTTTTAGCATATTTTTGGTACTTTAAATTTTTTTATGTATCAAGTATGAACAATTTTTTTAAATATTAGTGATTTTTATGCTGATTTTGAAAATGTTGATGCAACATCAACACATTTTTTTAGAGGGCTTATTTTTGTCACTTTAAATTTTTTTATGTATCAAGAGTGATTTTTTTTTTTTGTTAGTGATTTTCATCTTGATTCGGAAAGTGTTGATGAACATCAACCCTTTTTGTTTAGAGTGCTTATTTTTTACACTTTAAATTTTCTAATGTATTAAGTGCGGACGATTTTTTCTAAATGTTGGTGATTTTCATATTGGTAATAAAACATAAAAATAAAAATAAAAAGACATGACAAAAAAAATCAAATAAAATAGCACACACAAAAACCTATAAAAATGTTGTATACAAACCAAAATTAACTTGTAAAAAGTAAA
>APFE030769554.1:72137-124722 GCA_000404065.3 Pinus taeda | reverse complement strand
AATTATTAAAGGAGTTGTCTTTAGTGCGACTTTTTGCACTTTTCGGTGCCGGAATCCGGTGGTAAAATTTGAGGTGAAATCTTGATTTGTGTTGTTTAAACTAGTTTTTTGACTATATATATGGATTCAACAATTTAGAAAACTCCTAGGGAAATTCAATTGCACAGGATTACCCATTAAGCTTGTGATTTCAATAAATTCCTACCGAATTTTAGAGAAATCAGACCAGAAAAACCTACAATAAAAGCTTCCAAAAAGTCGCACTAAAGACAACTCCATTATTAAACCTTTTCTTAAATGAGGTTTTTTTTTCTTCTTAATATATTTATATATTAATATATTAT
Organism: Pinus taeda; assembly: GCA_000404065.3. Taxonomy (NCBI): domain Eukaryota; kingdom Viridiplantae; phylum Streptophyta; class Pinopsida; order Pinales; family Pinaceae; genus Pinus; species Pinus taeda. Next base: position 124,378 of record APFE030769554.1, on the reverse strand, counting down.
ATATTATAAATTTTCATACGTTTTTTTGACATTTTATGGTGATTTTTGTTTTTTTATTATATTTTTTTAATACTATTTTTTGATTTGATATTTTATGTCATGAATTGTCCCTTTTGCCACCTGCCCCCCTCAGGTGGTCGGAGTGTGCGATAGAGAATGTTTTAAACCGTAACCTTTAATTCTTTCTGTTTTTAATCACTATTGATATTTATTTTATTTCTTCTTCTTCTTCTTCTTCTTCTTTCTATTATTACATTGAAATTTTTTACATTTATATAGTTCTTTCAGCGTGTCATTTCGTATTTTCATTTTTCCGACCGGAGATTTGATTTTTGTCGAATGTTTGTTTATATGTGATGTATCACTGTTATTTTTTTCTTTTTTTATTCAAATATTGAATGTTTCTTATGTATTCTTTCTTATATATAATAAGTATATGCTATTAATAAGTAGTATATATATATATATATATATATATATATATATATATATATATATATTGTAGGGTCTGTGTCGATGCTTGTTTAGCAACCCGATCCCATTATGTGCAATTTGATAGTCGATTTTAAATTTTTCGTTATAATGAATTGATTATGCTCCTGTTAATTTCATGGTTGGTCTTTTAAGTTTTCATTTCAAGGAGTTCAGCTCACCTACACTGCGTATCAATTTGATAGTTGATTTTTTTTTTTTTTTTTTTTTTTTTTTTTTTGCAATGTATCATGTTGGCTTAGGCTAAGATTTTAAAATTTCTATACATTTATCATTAAAAAAAATACTCTTGGTATAATAACTCTTTCATTCAGGTGTTCATTTTTTAAGCTTTTTTAGTCAAAAAAATTTCCATAATGTCACACTTGAAACATTTTGAAAATTTAAGATTGTTTTGTAGTCATAATATTTTGTTTTAATTCCATGGTTGAAAAGTTGTCAAGATTTTAATGTTTTTCTAACTCGTGGTATTTTATCTTTAATGATATGGTTGAAAACAGTGATAAGTATTTTTTCTTAACACCACGCCTGAAAATTGTTGGAATTTTAATGTTTTTCAAAAAAGTGATATTTTAAATTTAATGTCATGTTTACAAAATACGTGATATTTTAAGGCTTTTCAAATACGTGATATTTTATCTTTAATGTCATGCTTGAAAATCGTTGGAAATTTAAAGCTTTTCAGAGTAATAATATTTTGTTTTTAACGTCATTATTAAAAATGATGAAAATGTACCTTGAAAAAAGGATGTCATTCTGGCATCAACACTTTTCAATTTTAAGGTGTTTTTTGCACCAAACAAAATGAATTTTATTGTTTTTTAGTGTTATTTTTAAAAATATTGAAAATTTACTTTGCAAAAAATGGTGATGCAAAATCAACACTTTTTATTTTTGGGTCATTTTATCATTTTTTTGGGGGGGTTTTGGGCTTGAGTACCCGTTTTGAGGTAATAGTTCCCATTTGATTGGTAACTATGTTTTCTAAGATTCAGTTTTCCTAGAATGCCATGAAGAATGGGTAGGGGGTTCAAGTAAAATGACGATTAGAATTGAATAGATAGCATAATAAGATAATGAAGGAATATGGCATCTAATTTTAACAAAATTTAAAGTTAGAAGAAAAAGAAAAGATAATATCACATTAACAGAAGTTTCATGGCATGGAAAGGGAAGAATTCCACAAGTTAATACTACTCGGTTAAGTACCTCAAATATGACTTCGATAGTCGAAAACAAAATTTTTTTCTTAAACATTACCATGTCAAGATAACCACACGAAACTGGCATATTAATTAATAGTTGTAGAACAAAAGGATTTCAAATATGCCTTAATTGTTAGCCTCACTCTCTTAATAATCAATTAATAAATCCAAATATTAAATTAAATTATTAAAATCATGAGAACTCCTCAAACTAAGGAGTCTAGTTTTGAATGAGAGATTCTCTCCAACTGGCTCTTCTAAATTAGTGTGTAAGTTGAGAAAATGTCTCAACCAAGTGTGTCTAAGATAGATGCACTATCTTAAGACCACTTGCTCATGTATTTAAATGTATTATTAAAAAAATTGAATAAGAGAGAATTACATGAGTATGAGAGACCACATGATGGCTCTCTTCCTTTTCCACCAGTTTATTGTTGTGTGAGTTAATTTGTTGTGCATATGGTTTTATGGCTATGTGATTTTCCTTCATTAATTAATAATTGTAGAACAAAAGGAAATAAACATCAAGATGAGGGTTAAGAGGAATTCAAAAGTGAGGCAGGTTAGTAAAATACTATTGCGAAATTTGGTGAGGGGAATTTCTTGTCTTGTTTCATTGATTCTAAGTATAACATACTATTCTGGGTTTTGTTCTTAATTAATCATGGTGAAAGGATAATAATATTGTCTTGTGTTTTTAAATCTTCATGGTATTTGGAAAGAACCAAATAAATAAATGAAAATAAAAAAAATGATTGAATTATAAAATTTTATTAGACTTCTACGTGAAAAAGACCGACAAATAATTAATTTGGACAAAATTAGGTCCACCTGTACAAAGAATGAAGGTAATGCTTGTTGTGGAAATGGTGGGATGAAGCGGTTGCCTTAGAACCTCGACAATGTTTTTTGTGACACTTTGGACAATGAGGGTGTCTAAAGAACCAATCTTTAGTTGCAAGCTGTCATGGGGACAAAGCAGGGACTCTCCCTCAAAAAATAGAAAAAAGAAAGAATAAAAAATGATGATGATAACAAGTATGACTAGCGTGAAATGAATAGTTAATCCCATATTAAGCTAAGACTATTGTTTCTATTTCTTTCCAAAAAAACCCTAGAACCCTATAGGTTAAATGCATTAAAGTAACTTATTGATTGAATGAAGTAAGTGATATGCTAAGAACTGATATATATAGGGAAACATTATACTATACTACAAAGGAGTGTAAATGTAAAAGAGAGAAATTTCACGACCACACATAGAAGTGAGTTGCGTACTAGTTTTATCTGTCACCTGTAATGCAGCATGGAAAAGGAAAAAATTGAAGGAATGATAAATTTTGTTGTTGTGATGGAAGAAGAAAACAAGCAATCTAAGATGGATATAAAGGAGCTACTTGGATAAGTGAACAACAAAAGGAATCTTAGAAGGAAGTTGTCTCAAACTTTACTTGAAGCATAATTAATGAACATGTAACATACAATCATAATAACATAGAAATTCTACCTATTACGATAATGTGCTAGCCATAATCCATCATTTCAAATAAAAAATAAAAAACAGAACAATAAAAGTTTCTTGGTATATTATTACCATGTAAACAATCCATGAACTAGAACTTATAATAGAACGGCTTCATGGATTCCTTGGTAGTTGACACATCCATTAGCTAAGTAAAAAGGATTAAGACTATTGTTGGTGAGATATAACGATGCCTCTTATTCAGTGCAGGTTGCTGAGCTTGTAGAGTGGTGAAGTATGCTAAATACCACATTCAATACATAAGTAACAATTGGTGATGTTTGTGATAACATTTGAAATGATTATACATGTATAGATTCTTCTTAAATGACAATTGATGAAAACTAATGGTAGCCTTGATGATGTTGAATGTAAGTCGAATCAGATGAAAAGTTCTTGATCGAACCTCTATGTATACTTTACTGGATAAAAGAAATCATTTTGCCAAGATGTGCAATCACCCAGGTCAAGTGCAATGGAAGAACTTCAACTGGGTGAGGCTACTTAGAGGTTAAATATTATATGTGTGAGGCATATTCTAGCCTATGTGGAGGGCTACGAAAACACTAAGGACAATGTTTCACTCAAGGGGAGGAAGATGTGACACCCCTCAGTAAAAAACTATAAATGTTTTGTTTTACCACAGATGACTTGGTAAAAATGGTGGGCCAAGTAAAGGCCTAGGTGGATGGTAAAAAATAAATGTTATTTTATTTAATTGAATTTATTTTTATAAATAATACAAGCTAGGGACAACCATAAAATTATGGGTAATAGTGCTAAAAGAATGTTTCATTTATGAGATAGTCAAGTTGGTTATTCCTCTCCCTAGAGATAATTAATCTTAGTTGGGACAAGGGAGCGAAGAGGGTGACAGGGAAGAAAACCTTACGTGACCTTGGAGACTTGGAACTTGATTGAAGTAGGTCTAAGAGAGGAGTTGAAGCTTCAAGCTTTGGAGCTTGAAACAAAGCGTTATTGAAGGTTGGCAGGATGCTAATAGTTGGGGTATTCTTGAGCTGGCGGGTGGCAAGTGGAATCATTAAGATAGAATTGTGAGTATGAGTTTTTGGGTTGGACTGAAAAGGTCTTGATGCCTCTTGACAAACCTGACTAGGTCACTGTTAACTAAATGTTCTAGAAAAAAAATTGATTCAAGGGGAGATATGGACGTAATTGTTATTTTCATTGGTTTGGTTTAGCACTTTCCTTCTTGGTAATTTTGTGGATAGTTAGACAAGTTGAATAAAAAGTAAGTATCTGCTTGGTCGTGTACCCCCTTGTTTTAATTATTGAGAAGACACTTTGTTATTGATTAATCTATTTCAAGAAAAAAAAAAATTATGTTGTATTTATTTCACTTGTAAAGTTTCTTGTAGATGATTGACAAAAAAAAAGGTTAGTCTTCGGCCAAACTGAATAACCAACATGCTAGGAGAGCAATCCCGAATTCAAAATGGTATATTGGAATAAATGGGGGCAGATCTTGGGGTTAGAACCCATTCAAAAATTCCTGACTTCAAAATGTAAAAAAAAAAGGTTATAGAAAGATAATAAAGGACACTTACTAATACTTTAAAATGTGAATTATGTAGACTTTGTATGGACATATATGCAACATATTACAACTATCAAGTATTATGCATAAATCGTCACCGTAAAAATAGGCCACTATATACATTTCGGAATTAGGTAAGGAGTGGGCCCATAAAGATTTAATTAAAGAATATTTCAAATCGTAGAAGTTAGATAGGTATAGATGAAATACTTGAAAATACGACAAGGATTAAAACCTAAAACTATAGTTGCAAAATTATCTAAAATAATTGGACCCAATACATAGAGAGGTTTGCAAGAACAAATAAATACACTGATTAATACATATTACCAACTTTGTTGTTGATCCGCACGCGAAAGAGTTGAAGACTGGCTAATTCAGAGAAAACTTTCGAGTAAACCCTGTTATGGTTCACAATGTCTTACAATGAATTAAGTAGTAATTGTATTAAGTAAACTGAATCACTACATGTGATAGATAAAGTTCTTTAGTAATACAAAGTCGAAAATACATCAAATAACCTTTGTTTTAAGAAAGATAAGCAAACTTAATTATATGAATGAAACCAGAGCGGTCAAATACACCAGCCATCGTATACCGACCAAAATACCCAGGGCTATCGAAGCCTCAAACTATGAGAGGCATGCAAAAAAATATCTATATATAAATATACAGTTGAATTTCTAAGCCCCGAAGGGCTTAAGTATTAATCAAATGACAAGTTCATGCAAGACCATAATTATTCCAGTAAGAACATAAAAACTCAGAGGGATTCAACTGAGTTTAGTGAGAGTATAGCTCTATAAGAACGTATGCAGAAATGGCCCCTCAGCCTGAACCTGAAACGCATACAGAAAAAAGACCAAATGAGAACCTGTTTGGGAGTGCAACTCGGATCTAAAATTATATTTCCTTACTGGTGTCACTACCAAAACTTAGGTTACAAACTGGCATTGCGAGAAGGCACTCTTATTAAGTGTGACATCCAATGGAAGAAAGGAAATTTAACTCGTAAAAAGATGGGCTTTCGTCCATTAACCTATGTATGACGCAGGTGCAGTTGCAACCCTCACAGCCTGTGCACAGGAGTAAGTTTCACAAATTAATAAGATAAAATGCTGGGACCCTACTCTTAAATATAACAATAGGACAAGAAGTCCTTAGCTAACAAACACAGCAAAGAAATAATCTTATAATTAAATTCATATTCCTAGGGTTCGCAAGCGAAACAAGCGGAAGTAAATTCAACATTTTAGCACATAACTTCAAGGAACTATGCAATATCTCCAAACATCAATATGAGTGAACCAGGTTAAGCAGATTGAACACAAGCCAATAATTTAAATGAGAATATATTCTCGTCAACTGTGATATAAAATCTGATATTTCTATTTCTCTGCTAGAACATAAACTATCTAAAAACTCTAGCCTAGTAAGTTGCCACGGCACCTGGAAGGAGAAACAAGTGTATTGTTAAAATGGAATTTGGGAGAAACACCGAAATTCCTGAAAGAACTGTGGATGGTCGCGTCAATGGTCTCACTTGCGATGGCAGAAATAAACAAACTAAGAAAAAAAATAGGGTTAATACTTATGGGTGGAAACTGACCATAAATCTATACAATGCGAACAGTAAAAAAAAGTGGCTGCGTCGGTTTCCTATTTGTGAGTAAGCTCCAACGACTCTTTTGACGGAAACCAAAATTCCATACATAGACTTATCATAGAAAAGCTATAATAAAACTTAGAAAATAACAAGTAAACGTGGAATATTAATTCGGCACCAACCAGCAGTAGAGTATACCCCCAACAATCCTGCAAATCATTAAGATCTATGAACTGCATGGCCACTAGCTTCGGAAGGTTAAGTAGGGTTGAAATCCCATCTATATCCCTTGTTAAAAGACTCCAATAAAAGAAAAGGAAACGTGTTCAGCAACTCGTAACCAAGAAGCATAGTAGATATAATAATTTACCTACAGATTAAACGAACCAGCTCTGAGTCAAACAAACTTAGGGGTAATCGAACCATAGTTTCACCATAGTTAAAGAGCGCAAATTTGACAAAGGGAAAATCAACAATGAGCACCATATGACATCGTGGGAGGAGGGTAGTTACCCTCTACCTAGCCCTGTTTGTTTTCTCACCGTCGATCTTAACCGATTTAGATTCGGCCATAGATCTATCACTCAAGCCTAGAGCATTGACTGCCAGATGGTACATGACGAGATTGGTTTCAATATAGTTAGACACCTTAACCTATATATGAGTTATCCGAATGCAAATATTAGCTAAGTGAAGTCCCACTTTATACCAAATACCATACTTTGGCAGGTTAAAGACATATACATGTGGATGAATTTCACTAAAACCATAATAATCGAATCAAGACTAGAGTTCGAGACCGCTACAATATCAATCAAATAATGTGACTCTGTTGCAATACTATAACATAAATATTTACAAAAATAATTTTGAGTATACGGTGTAAGCAATTAGTGTCTAGTAAAAAAAATATTATGAGGTATGTTACCATGGCTAACACCATCAACAAAAATAAAAATAACTTAAAATATTATATATTATAATTTAATTTAGTTTATAATATTTTAATTTAATTTAATTTAATCTCACGTCTAGTATAATATAAAACAATCTATTGTTATTATGAAATAAATATCTAAAAAATATTCATAACAAAATATTACCTGTCATGGTCACTCCTCTTTGAAACTTTAGTCACTCCTATTATCTTATATGGATGTGAGGTCTAGGGTTGCAGCATCTCTAGAGAATCCTAGAGAAAGATTGAGCAAATCCAGAAACGTTAACCTGAAAATTAAAAGCAATACACCCTATCCTATTCTCCTTATAGAAGTAGGTTTTTCCCCTATCAAAAGCCTAGCTATGACGAGTCTTTTGTTGTACAAGCACAAACTCAATAACATAGGAGATCATAGACTTCCGAAGCTAGCTTTAAATTCTAGCCAAAACAACCTAAGGCTCAAGTTGGGGTGGTATAAAGACGAAGGCCTGGTTAAACCTTTGGGAGATCAACGAGACTGATGCTTTGCAAAACATTAATAACATTAAAAATATTGTTACTTCCAAGTTCAAAGAAAAAATGTGGTGTGAGAAAAATTTAGCAGCTAAAAGAAAATTAAGTTATTATAAGAAGGTCATCAACCCCACCCTAGGAGATCAAAAGTATCTCTGTTTTAACTAGCTCAAAGAAGAAAATTAATATAGCAAAGATTAGAATCAAATCTCATGAGCTCCATAGTGAAACAGGTGGTTGGGCAGTTCTTAAAACACCATGGATGGAAAGGATCTACCATCTCTTTGACAATAGGAACATCAAGGATGAAAACCACTTCCTCTTAGAGTGCCCCACGTACAACCACATTAGATCTCAGTGTCATAATCTTTGTAGCGATATTGAACTTCCTAGCCTTTTACGATGTCAAAATTATACTGAACTCGGGAGGCTTCTCTCCAAGCTTTTTGAGCATAAGAATAAAATCTTACATCAAACTAAACAATTTGTTTCTTTAGGTCCCCATAAACCAAAGTTTGGTCTCAGTGGACATTAACCACCATCATCATCATTCTAATTTTCATTTTCAATTTTGTTTCTAGATTTGAAATTTTAGTTCTATTTATCTTTAGAGAGTGTTACTATGAAATTAATTTAAATTTAATAAAATAAAAAATATTTAATATTGAAAAATACTAACGTAAATAACATAAAATAGTTTATTGATTGGAACTGGTCTTTTATAATAAATAATCTCCTTTTTCAGCTATTTTTATTAATTTATATAGTTATTAACAAAATTATATTTTTATTATTTAAATTGCATTTTAAAACATAAATAAGTTCAACATTTTCGAGAGATAAATATATTCAACATTTTTATTATATTTCAATTGTACAATTTTAAAAATGAATTTTTTCCATTTAAACAAATTTTTTTAATTTTTTTCCTCATTGTAAATAAAATTAATAATTTTTTCGTAACAAAATTAAAAATTCAAAAAATTAAATTATTCAAATGATATTGTTTTATACCATTTTGGATTCATCTTCATTTTTACTAAGTATTTAGAAAGATCAAATCCCTTGAGATGCAAACATCTTTTGTAGTGAAATGAGATTTGATTCTTTTAGGTGCTTGGTACAAGTGTCTAGAAAGATCAAATCCCTTGAGATGCAAACATCTTTTTGTAGTGAAATGAGATTTGATCCATTTAGGTGCTTGGTACAAGTGTCTAAAAACATCAAATCCCTTGAGATGGAAACATCTTTTTGTAGTGAAATGAGATTTGATCTCTTTAGGTTCTTGATAGATCCAAAGTTAACATGGGTTTGGGCTGGTATAATAAATATGTAGCTTACATTGAAATATTTTATTTATAATTCAATTTTTTGACATTAAAATGTTAAAACATGTCCTCTCATATTTCTTCCCCATATTCATACATTTAATTAATTTTATTATTAATATTTTCTAAAATATTAGACATCAAAACTATTTAAAACCTTGAAAGAATTACAAATATCCCTCATACATTGAATTAGAAAGCAACTACTAATGGAATAAGAATTCTCTTAATCCTTCTATCTATATGTTTCATATTAAAGCCTTTTATTCAACTTATTCAAAAGATTTAATTTATAACCTACATTGAATTTTTCTTTGTTATCAATATTTTAAAATCATGTATATAAAATCCATATTAGAAATCAAATTAATAGCACATCTCTCTACTTATCCAAAGTGAAAATATATATATGAAACTTTTTAATTCAAATTACTTTATTTTTCTCTATATAAAGTAGATATAAAATCATGTTATTTTAGTATGGGCATTGAAATATTTTACTAATCGTTGACAATGATTTTTTTTATTGATATATTTTTATTTTAAATATCACATCAACATAGAATTAATTACACATCATGTTTATCAATAATACAATGTCATGTCATCTCGATATTAAGTAGTGAATAAATTACATTTCTTCCTTGTAGTAAAAAGTAAATTAAATTTCTTTTACACATTCCATATTAAATAGTAAAGAAATTACATTTCTTCCTCACACTAAAAGGTAAAATATTTATTTTAAGTACTATTACTTTATATCTCTATATAGAGTTATATAAAATTAAGGTGTGACTTAAAGTATTTTGATTAGGCTGACATTAATTTTTTTTATTACTATTTTCTATTTCTCAATTTAGATTATTATTTTAATATTTTTAAATGTAATGTTATGTGAAACAATATTTTATGATAATTTTAATTTAATTATTAATTATTATTAGGTGGACGGTTGGTATTTAACTTTATACAATATCAAAAAAATTCTTATTAGTAGTCACAAATCAAATGTTGAGATTTATCTCAAAAGTAGAGATGGATTTACATAAAATATTATCAATATTTGAAATTCCATTATTCATTCATATAGAATAAATAACGAAAATACCCCAACATATTTTATTTACAAACACTAAAGTAAAAAAAATAATATGTGAATCTTCAATAAAAAGGCATATTAACATAATAACAGTGACAACACCACAACAAGTGTTGTGTTGGATAACAACAAAGTCCCTGCCACAAAATTTTGTAGCCACAAAATTTTGTAAAACGATATTAATTTGCAACATACTTAACTATTAGCCTTAGACTAGAAAAGCATTTAATTCAATTTATGTATGAAGTACATGAATGAATTCTTTTTGACAATATCTTAATGATTTTGTGTATTTGGTAGTTGATTTACAGACAAAGAAAAAAATTATTACTTAATTATCAACATAATTCAAGTGATTACAAAGACATTTAATTCAATTTATGTATAGTGATTACAAAGACATTTAATTCAATTTATGTATGAAGTTACATGAATTGAATACCTATGACCTTATCTTTTAAGATTTTGAGATTTTGTGTATTTGATTTACACTCAACTAAATGAACCTGAACTATTAGTGATGTGAGAATTGTTGGTAAAATTATTTTGATAGCCTAATGAAGCATGCAATCTAAATCTTTGCACCCAAATGCATGATGGGTATTATGGAAAAATGATTATATTGTTGTATCAGTATCAATTATGCTACTATGTTGCATGTGCTTCATTGATATCTAGTTTATGTTGCCTATGTTTCATTGATATATAGTTTCTATTGGATTACGTGTAGATATTTTTGACTTAGTTCCATCAAACAATAAATGAGTTCATATTTTTTTAATTAAGTGAATAAAATATTTATTAAAAATAGAAACATGTTTTACAAATAAAATTTATAATTATTATAATTACACGTTATAGATTCTTGAAAATATATGAAATTAATAAAATCAAAATGTCCGCGACGGCGGGTGATTGTAGATAATAATTACAAAATTTGAGCCTACTAAACTTACCCAAGCATCCCAAAAACTGCCTAGCAATATAAAACTTTTAAAAGGTATATGCAACCATAAGAAATCAAAAGTTCATTTTATATCCCCATGCACACACATATATATATAATTAGGCCGATAATCCTTCCTATGCATCAACAATCATTTACACTTAGGTGAGACACTTTCAACCGTTGATTTGAAGTGTGACTGTTTTTTCCAAACATCGGTTGAATTGTCTTTTGTCTTTTTTTCACCTCCGAATTCTAATATACCCTCTGTAACATGGCAAGATATTTTTACTACTTTTTCCCATTTTTTATATCACTAAAATATTTTTATTTTTTTCCTCATTCTTCCTATTACTTTTCCTCCCCTTAATCGTACCTCAACCTTTCATTTCGTTAATCATAATTCGGACGTTACTCGCCATTTGCTTCCAGTCGCCGTGACGCCTTTTAGCTGTTATGTCAATTCTTCCTTAGAAACAAAACTTTGACTGCACGTACCAACGAAAGGTAAGTTACATTAGTAATAGTAATTCTTTTAGATGGTAACAACTCGTAACACAACACATTTCGTGTCTGCAATTTTTTTTTTGCAAATCATGACCCAAGTTTGCAATGCAGAAACTGCTTACGTTGCCTGCAAATTCCAAAAAAAGAAATGCTCGAAGAAATGCGTGCTCGCGCCATATTTCCCGTAGAAGGATCCAGACAAGTTCATGTTGGTGCACAGATTATTCGGAAATGGCCACGTCGTCAAACTACTACAGTTTCGTTAGAAAAATTATTTAGTACCACGCAAAACATTATTTTGTTGAAATGAAAGAACTATTAGGTTGGTTTATTTAATGAGCGCTCATAATAATATAGATTGACAATTACTTTCATTAATGTAGTGTATTTAGGTGGTTTTAATTTTTGTAGAGTAGAGTATTTGGTTAATTGAGTTACCGTCCCTAATGTCTATGGGACACTAATTTGGGACACTAATTTCATATGTTTGTAAATTTTTTTTGATAAATTATTGATGGCTAATGTTTAAAATTTATTAATGAGGTTTATTTTCTAGATTAAGATGAATTTTATTAGTAAGTTCATCTTAATCCCGAAGATGATTAGTAAGTTCTAAATTTTAATTATTTTTAAGATTAAGATGAATTTCATTAGTAGGTTCATCTCAATATTGAAAATAATTAGTAAAGTCTGAATTTTAACCATTAATCTTTGTTTATGTAATTTATCTAATTTTTTTAAATAATTATATATCACAAAATCTTAAATCAAATAATTTCAAATTTATCATTTATCAAACATGCAATCCATAAATCAGTTTGTTGCAATTCCATAGAAATTTTATTTTAAAACTATTATATCCAATGGCCTTTATGGTGATCTGTGATAATTACAGGATCTACCAGCCAAGCAAAGAGGGGATGCAGTGTACAACGAAGCAAAATGCTGTGGCATTGCATAGCTGGGTTTTGTTTTTTGTGGTTCTGTTATGGCTTATCAATGGATGTGTTTATGGATTGAAATTTAAGGAAAATATGGGTTTACTATAGCATATGAATGGAATGCATCCAAGCATTGAAATTTCAGAAGTTGGGTTTATTGTGCATATGAAATGGCATGTGTTCATGCTTTTGAAATTTTACTCAGAGAAAAGAAAAGATGGATTTGGTATTGCATATGAATGAGTTTGGGTAATTAACTTAAATTCTTCATTTTGGGTAATTAACATACTCTAAAATGAAACAACACATTCAATGTGTTCCTTGTAATATAGATATAAACAAAACATCTAAAAAAAGTAATTGCACAATGATCCAGTCCAAGAAAACAACGTTTTCCACAAACCAATTAACTCTTCTAGAAGAAAAATTCAGCGATTCCAATTTAGTAATCCTATCGGCTTCTCTTTATACCTTTTAGGACAATTGCTAGTTTTAAAATTAAATCTTAAATATACTAAAAAGGCAAATGTCGTCATTAACACAAAATCTATACCACATCATCTTTAATAATTATAATTTATTTTATATGATCTTTAATAATTATAATTTATTTCATATGACCATGATTTACATGACATTTTTTTAAATTAATAAATCTAATTAAAAAAAATATATATGTATAAAATACTATTCCAAAACTCTGAGAAACAATTCCAAAACTCTGTTACAATAAACAGGACGGTAGCCACCGTTTTTGGGAAAAAAACACAGGAAAAATGAGACAAAACGGAAAATGCCATTCTCTACGATCGTTTTCGTTTTTATGACCAGAAATTCCTTTTTTCAGAAACTGATCCTTTTTTACTGTGTAACATTTTCGTTTCTCCTCAGGGTTTCGTTGCCAACTCACTCAAACTCCCGTTAAGTTTTGTTCCATAAACTCACTGTATGCAAAACGCACTGCATGCAAACTAGTTTCCTTTTCCAGATGTGTGTGCATGCAAAGTAGTGGTTGTGAATCATGATCGCCCGTATGGCAAGGGTTAAGGCATATTTTAGCTACAAAAGAGAGTAGATTCAGCAGGCACAGATCAGATCCGAGCAAAGGAGAGAGGTAGATAAAATCCGAGTAGAGAAGGGGAGGAAGTGGTTACAAGGAGCCCGAGCTAGCTTCAGGCCCCCAGCCAATTAGCTTAGTAAAGATTTGGTAAGATAATCAAAGGACCTGTTTCTAGTAACATTGGGGCTGGCTCAAATATCATGAATCGCGTAAACATTTATTAAAATGTTTTGGCTATCCTTACCGTATCCTCACCGAATCAGAAGACTCTTCGTTCCAACCATCAATGTGTCCAGTGCTACTGCTCTGGTTCAACACAACTTTGGATTTTCTCCAACTACTAGCCTTCACATCATTGGTTTGGTTTCGTTCCCAACAGGATTGGTTTTTTTGTTTTCTTTTTCGATTAACTTAATCAACTTTCTAAAATGTATTCATTTGACTGAAAATTTCATTTTGAATGTGAATAGTTTTTCCATTAGATATGAATAATTAACATTAATATTATTGGTTTCATTGTCATCTTGTCAACAGAGTAACTTAATCATTAGATAAACTAGAAATTTCATTTTAAACTTGGTGAAGTTTTTCTTAGATTCATAGTTCAATTTAGAACGAAAGGAAATTTGCTTATTAAGGTCGTGTTTGAGGTTTTGGCTGATTCTAAAATGAGGGAAACCCTCATTACTCTTTTGAAAAATTGCTCTCTCATTGTCGATTCTAAAATGAGCGAAACATTGTATAATATTTCTATCTTAGGTTATTACTTATCAAGAGACTAAAATATCTTCATCAAGAGGTTGTTTGACTTCATCTTAAAAAATGTAAATCTGAAGATTTAGGCCATAAGAGTAGTTTTTTGTAAAATAAAAGCATTTATGATAAAGATCTTGGAAGCAGTGGCCAAGGAGTTTTATTTGAAAATGTAAGGGTTTGAATTGCATGGATCCTTTCTTTGCATGTTATTTTGCAAGTCAATCCAACAATGTAAATTCTAAATTGAAAATTCCACACAAAAGTTGTGAGTGCTCTTATTTTTTTGAAGTTTCTACCATATGAATAGAGGATAGGTATTTTTTTAGAAATGTAGTCTGAAGATTTAGACCATAAGAGTACTTTTCTATAAAATAAAAGCATTTATGATAAAGATCTTGGAAGCAGTGACCAAGGAGTCTTATTTGAAAATGTAAGGGTTTGAATTGCATGGATCCTTTCTTTTCATGTTATTTTGCAAGTCAATCCAACAATGTAAATTCAAAATTGAAAAAACCACACAAAAGTTGTGAGTGCTCTTATTTTTTGAAGTTTCTATTATATGAATAGAGGATTGGTATTTTTTTTAAGAAATGAAGTGTTGTAGTATCGTGGTGTGGAAAATTTGTTTGCATAATCCGTTCTCCATGACCTTGTGTGCTTCACATTTTGTTTCCTTTTTCCACGACCTTGTGTGCTTCAAATTTTGATTTTGGGTTGGCGAAACTCATGGAATCATGGCAAAAGTATAACTCATGGTTGATGATGAATGTTTTGTTTCATATTTTTTCATATTTTCCTTTTATTTTTTCTCTCCTCCTTTCTTTTCCCATTTCTCATTTCTGGCAACATAGTTCGAAAACACACATGTTTCTCGGCATAAATATCATGTGTGTCAACGATCATTGCAATAATCTGCTTTAAATAAAGGTCATTATTGGTTTATTTGTTAAATGTGAACAAATGAAGAGACACAATTTCAATAAATCTATGTTTGAGGGGCGACTTTACAAGTAACTAATTGGTCTCGTTCTTTTGGCTCTACTAGTGAGAAGCCATTATTCTACTTAACCAGTGCGTTTTTTGTTAGAGTTCAATCTACAATTACACTGTAATAAACGAGAATTAAAGATTGTCGTACATAACTAATGCAATGGCAAGGAAATTTTTCACACTTGATGGGATAACCAATTGCTTGTAAAGATACTCTATATGTCTATATCTATCAAAGCCGTATGAGGAAGGCAGTGAAACCAAATTAAAATTTTAACCATTCACGTAGGAATGTGTTCCAGTGTTGTGAAAATTACTCTCATCTATCGAAGACTAATGAGGAAGGCAATAGAACCAAACTGGAATTTTAACCACTCACATAGGCATATGTTGCAATGTTGTGAAAACTCCTCTTAAACAGTTTTGAGTTTTATGTACTTAAATTAATACAAAAAGCATTACAAAAATCAACTCGGATATGAGCGTTCAAGCGTTCAAGGTCAAACCTTGGTGTCTAACTTCAAAAACAAGTCACTTCAACACTTAAGCTAGATCCAAAAATAAGTGCAACGATACGGCAATTCCTATTTCCAACACTATTGAAATATAAATGCTTCTGACATGCAAGGGGAATAGGGGTTGCCTTGCTGCTAACATGCCAAAGTCAACTTTGAGAGAAATATAAATGCAAGGCAACCCTTATTCCCTTAGCATGTCAGACTGCATTTATATTTCAGTAGAGTTGGAAATAGGAATCGCCCAACGATACCATCTTAAAACGCTAACTAACGTAAGCTTGTACGATAATATTGAAAATTATGTCTAACTTCAAATACAAATCACTTCAACACACAAGCTAGATCCAAAAATAAGTGCAACGAAACCATCTTAAAACGCTAGTTAACGTAAGCTTGTACGATAATATTGAAAATTTTCATTAGCATGGAGAAGATCCATGAAGAATGAGGCATTGCATGGATTACAAAATAGAGTCTTTTTTCATTTATATTTATATATATATATATATATATATTTATGAGTTTTATGCTGAATCCTAGCAAAAGTATTGGAACAACAAATTTTAGTGCATTGAAAACAGATACGAAAGAAAACCTAATTCCCTCCATGATTAGGTGCTAAAAAAAATAACTTAAAATTCAAAGTTGTCTGATTGGTGTGGAACTTAGACGATTGCGTAGTTCTAATCATCCTAAATCTGACACAACTTGTTTCACGTGAAACAGACACTGTATGCTTCCATAATCATATTCTGTTCACTCTCCCAAACAGGGGAAATTAAAAAAAAAAATTGACAACCCACTCAGTAATCCGTACAGCTCATGTGAGGCTAACTGGGCAAGTGTATTTGGCAGGTTGAATAGTCAAAATTTTTTGGTGAATCACAATGTGTCAAGTGGCATGTTCCTATGGGTGCAATTTGGCATAATTTTATTGGGTGGTTGATGGCCAACAACTGGTTGATACGTGGCCCCACTAGAAGTTGCCACGTGGCAACCCAAGAGGCCACCAAATTTTGGGGTGAGTCTAGGCAGAGGCAGAAGGGGTCAAACCTGCGACCTCCTAACACAAGTCTAATGCCTCTGCCAATATGCCATTGTAATGTTTCTTAACCATATGGAACTTGGGTTATATTTAAATATTATGTGCGCGTCGTTTGAGGGAATGGCTAGCCCATGGGGGGCCGACCCTTGGTCGCATTAACAACAGATGACCACTAGCAAAGAACAGTGCAGGAGCTTGGCCGGTGGGGATGGGTTGTTTCCCTTAGCCCCAAGCACGTGGCCACATTTTTCAAAATTTAGGCATTATCGGACATTGAAAGTGTCCGACAAATTCGCCTAATTTCCAACGAAATTGTCGCTCTGTTAGCGTGTTTTGGGGAAAATTTGTAGGATGGTGCCAGATTTTGGGGAATTCGCTGTGTGATTAGCATAATGTTGGGAAAGGCCGTAAATTATTTAGTTTTTTACCAAATTAGGAGCAGAAAGAGGCTACACTTACATTCTTTGGCATTCTGGAGCCATTGGAACAAGTTTCAGAGCTTTCTAAGCATTGTAAACTAATGTATTCACATTTTTAGCATAATAGAGAGGGAAAAGCCATTGGAAGCTAGACCAAGGAGACGTAGCCCAGGAGGGGTGAACTACTTCATCATGTGCTACTGTGATATTGTTTATGGTGATTTTTATGTCTGTTATATGTTGTTGTTCAGTGATTTGGTTATGTTAATTTGCACATAAAAATTACATAAAAGCGCTCAAAAACCCATGTTTAAACTTGCAAATAATTTCATAAATCTTCAAGCATATTTAATATAATCGAAAATGGAATTTTAGCACAACAAAACTAATTTTCTTAATCAGATCAATTTTTGTATTAGAGCTCCTGGTTTTATTTGTGCAAGAAGTATTTAACTGTTTGCAAGTGAATGTCATGCTTACAAGGATAAAACTCAAGAGAGGAGAAGGGAAGCTGGTTGAAAGCCCTGCAGTTTGATCAAAGGGAAGGAAGGCAAGGTTGCCACAATCTCCACCACTAGTTCTTCCTCAAGTTGCAGTTGAGACTCCCGTGAGCATGTCTCATGAAGGAGAACCTACAAACATGACAGAGGATAATAAGGTCTTCAAGAGCACTTTGTTTTATATAAAAGAGATGGTGAAGGTCCTCTATGAAGAGAGGAATACCAGACTGAAGCGTGAAAGCTCCAAACCTCCGAAAGGAGAAGGTTCTTCAGATGGAAGTAATGGAAATGGAGGTAAACCTCCACTCTCTCCACCATCTTCTTCATCTTTCTCTTCATATGCATATTCACCCTCTTCCACTAACACAACCCTTACTCATACTCATTAACATACCTCAAAAAGAACTGGTAAATCACCCTTATTAAAAATTGATGTTAAATTTGAACTGCTCATGTATAATGGTGATGTGAAAGCAGAGAAGCTTGACAATTGGGTTCGTCAGTTGGAGGTCTATTGCAAAATTCAAAACGTTCAAGAGGATGACATAAAGATTCAATTAGCTTCCTTGAGGATGGAGAGTGAAACATTAGTATGGTGGGAATAAAAGACAAAATAAGAGATAAAAAAACATGGTAAGATCTCAAATTCTTGGTCTAATTTCATTGCTGAAATTAAAAGAAAAATCTACCCTCTAGCTTATATGCAGAAATCCATCATGAATTGGGAAAACTTTAGACAACTTAAAGGTCAAAATGTGCAATATTACAACCAATAATTCCAAAAAAAGGTATCTAATGTTAGGGGTAGATTTGCAATCACAAGACACATTGTTGAAGTACACAGGATGTAAAAAAACCTGTAGATTCACAAGCTCATACAATCTACTAAAACAAGAGACAAGAATCTACCTCTACTCTTCACAACGAAAGCCCATAAACATTGAGCAAACAATAATCAATAGAGGAAGAGAATCAAAGGCACATAACACAATAAATATCTAGGAAAAGCCACAAGTCAAAACCCCACTATCTATTTTGTATTAATCTGGAAAATCAAGATGAAATACCAATGCTTATTCTCTCTAGAACAATCCCAACACTCACCAAATTCAATCTCCAACTCATAAGCAAGCTCAAGGCCAAATCTTAGCCAATTCATAAGCTCTCCAAGTCTCTATTCCAATATGTAATTCCTATGAATGATAGCTTATATTTAAAGGGAAATAAAACCTCTAAAAATAGTGTAATCCCTCAAGTATTAGTTCTTAAATGCATGCACTATTAGTGCAACTCAAAAAAATCTAAAACAAATAGAACATTGTCCCTGCACTCTAGTCTCAACTTGGTCTTTCTCAAAATTGACATGCATGAGTTTCTAATGGTGGAATCTTCGCTTAACTAGAGCAACACTAATTAGGTCACTAGTATCCCAACTGACTGTTTACTCACTATTAGTTCCTAAAACTGATTGGAACTAATTTAACTGGACTTAACTCAATAAATTGAGTTAACTAATTAGAACTCATTCATAATTCATCCTGAACTCTTATATGTTAGGGAGAACATATACATGTCTTATAAAAGACTTCCAATTCGAATTTCCTAAATTAATTAAGTCAATTAAACTTAATTAATTATTTTCAAATTGCTATGAGAAAGAAATTCTACTTTAATTCATAGTTCAATTCAAGGACAAGTTAAACTGCAATTTCTTGTTGCCATTTCTCAAGGCTCCCTCTCAACAAGAAAGGGATTATCCACTATCCCGATCTTGTCTCTATGAATCTCGAATTTAAATCTTGGCAATGCCTTTCTCAAGATGTCAGCATCTTGCTCCTTCGTGGGAATGTAATCTAATAAGATGATCCTCCTTAATACACAATTTTTGAGATGATGATACCAGACATCTATATGCTTGGACTAATCATGAAAAAATGGACTTTCAGAGAGTTTGATACAACTCTGATTATCACAATAAATCACTGTCGGATCCATATGTTGACCAAACAAACCAACCAGGATCTTCCTCATCCAAATAGCATCACATGCTACTTGACTTGCAGCCATGTACTCTACCTCTACCAAACTGAGTGCAACCAATCTCTGTTTCCTACTGTACCAAAAAACTATTGGTGACCCAATACTAAAGATTCCTCCCTATCTACTCTTCCTGTCAGATGGACTCCCCGCCCAATATGCATCGGTGAAACCTTGAAGCTTCAATCCCTTTGTACATCTATACCAAAACACAAACCGAGTAGTGCCTCTAAGGTATCTCAATACATGCTTTTCCGCCTTCCAATATTGCTTGGTAGGCCTAACCATTTCTTGACTAAGTTGGTTAACTGCATAACATATATTTGGTCATGTTTTCACCAAATATATGAGCGAACCCACACGCTGCCTATAAAGGGTAAATTCCACTAATTCTCTTGAAGTAGCATCCTCCTTCCTCTAGTTACCAGCTAGAGGAGTCCCCATGGGTTTACTACTCTCCATGTGGAATCTCCTAAATATCTCATTGGCATACTTGCCTTGAAAAAAAAACAACTCCACATCTCCCTACCATACCCCCTTGCAAAGAAGGTAATGCATGAGCCCCATGTCCTTCATCTCAAACACTCTTGCAAGGCCCTCCTTGCAAGATTTGATGAGCTTCTCATCCCCTGTTAGTATAAGATCATCTACATAAAATACAATGATCAACAACTTACCTTCCACCACTATGTGATATAGGTTCACATATGCTTCACTCTTTGTGAAGCCCAACCCAGTGAAGTAGCTATCTATCTTGGTGTACCAAGCACGGGGTGCTTGCTTCAGTCCTTACAATGCTCTCTTGAGTCAACACACATGTGACTCATGGTCTAAGGCTTCAAAACCTTAGGGATACTCTATGTACACCTCTTCCTCAATCATGCCATTGGGGAAGGTAGTCTTCACATCCATCTAATGGATACTCCAACCCATCTGTGCAGATAGTGCGAAAATAGATCTGATTGATGAGTACCTTGCAATAGGAGCAAAGGTCTCATCATAGTCAATCCCCTCTACCTATGAAAGTCCCTGGGCCACAAATATGGCCTTATGCTTCTCGACACTACCATCTGCAGCTTCATTTACCTTGTAAATCCAATGGGAACTCACAACTGACTTGTCCTTTAGTCTCAGGACCACATCCCAAACATTGTTTCGAACTATGGAGTCATATTCCTCCATCAACCCAAACTGGTTACTGCACTTCTTCTTGAAAAGAAGATGGCTCTCTCACAACACATGCACCCATAAGTGGCATGTATCTAGTGTACCTCTCTGGTGACCTCCTTTGTCCGCGCTGAGAAGAGGGTGCTCCCACATTCTCCCGTGCATTATCCAACAATCTGCCAGCCTCTCTACTGTGCTTTCTTTCCTCTGTGGAAGACTCTGCATGAGTGGATGTCTCCACTCCTGGAACCTGTGCATGTGGTTTCTTGACATCAATCTAAGGCTCCTAAACCTTAGGAACTAAAATTTCCTCCTCCGCATGTAGCTCAAGCTCCCTCTCAAGGGATACTCACATGGCCTTCTCCTCATCAAAATTGACATCCCTTTCAACCACTGTCATCCGACTGGTTTGCATGTACGCATGATAGTTGTGGGGAGTATCAGTATACCCCACAAAGATCCTAAACTTTGTTATTGGCTCAAGCTTCTTTTGTGCATGTTTGGTCAAATGGCAATAAACCGATGACTGAAAAATCCTGAAGTGACCAACATATGGCCTCTTACCGGAATAAGATTCCTTTGGTGTTTTACTCTCAAGTATCCAATGTGGGCTACAGTTCTGAACATAAACTGTTGTCTTTCATGCGTCAGCCCACAAGTGTAGTGGTATGCCTTGATCATGTAACATAACCCTTGTTACCCCTACTATGCTCATGTTCTTCCTCTTGGCAACCCCATTTTGTTGAGGGTTATGAGGTGCCATCAACTCTCGTTTAATCCCTTTTGTTGCACAGAAGTTCTTAAACTCATTGGAGACAGATTCTCCACCGTTATCACTCCATATATCTTTAACCTTCTTTCCTAATTCTTTCTCAACCAAAGCTTTGAATTCACAAAACATTGTGAATGTATGATCCTTTCTCTACATGAAAAATATCCAGCATTTACGAGAATAGGCATCTACAAATATAACATAATACCTATGTTTTGCGGTGGATACTGTCAAGAATGGTCCACACACATCTGAATGGACTCTCTCCAGAATAGACTCTGCTCAACTGTCTCTATCTCCAAAGGAAGACTTGGTGTATTTTCCCAAAGTACAACCCTTGCATGTATAAACTTGCTCAAGCACACATTTAGGAAGATCGGTAGAGATTTTATGCAATATCTTCAAAGCCCCATGATCCAAGTGGCCCAATCACTTGTGCTGCAATTAGCCGATGTCTCAGCTCAACATCTTTTCCACTTTTGAACTCAAAGTAGAAAAATCCTCTACCTCTATCTTATAGAGATTCTGATCTCGAATCCCTATCTTCTTTACTTGAATCGTGGCTATGTGTTGAAGGAATGTGTTTCCTTTCGAAAATATCACACCATAGCCTCTATCCGCAAGCATGGAAATGGATACCAAGTCCTTCATCAGTCCGAGTACATGCATAAAATTCTTCAAGGTGATTGGAGCTGCATGCTCCCTCTGAAAAGTAATAGTGCTCGCACAAGTAACACTATACTTACTATCATCACCCATCTTGATATGCATCTTGAGATCTTTCTGCTCCAATTCACTGAATAACTCTTTATCGCCAGTCATGTGGAAAGAAGCTTCATTGTCTAAGTACCAGACACTTCCCATCATTGAAGACACCATGCATGCAATGAGGGAAAAGTCCAATTCGAATTGGGAGGTCAAAGCCTCACCCACCGCTCCTCCTGAGGACTTCTCCTTGGACTTCGTAAATGGACAATTTGTAGCAAAGTGACCCATCTTGTGACAATGAAGGCATTTAACTTTCATCATGTGCTTCTTCTTACCTCCATGATAAGAATTTGATTTGGAACGAGAAATTTTACCTTTCCCCTTCCTTTCCTTAATCGCTAAGGCACAGTTCTCTTCATCGTCAGTCTTTGATGAAGAGCCATCCCTGGTGTTCCTCCTAATCACATCCTGCATCAAACCTGACCATAGTCATTCCCAATCTGGTAGCTTCTCTCCACCATTGACAAGGTCCTCATAACTATGCCAACTCTTTGGGATTCCAAGAAGAGAAATGCTCACCATATCCTCCTCTACAACTGTGATTCCAACACTTCCAAGTTCATCTTGAAATTGAATGAAATTTGTTAAGTACTTTGGAATCGTCTCGCCTTTTTCCATCTTAATTTTACGAAGTTTATCCTTCAGTGCCAACTTCCTTTGATCACTGCTATTCTGATACAAGTTCGTAAATTTTTTCCGCATAGCATGAGTTGTTTCTTTGCCATGGAGACTCGAGAAAATGTAGGTCTCAAACTCCCTCAAGGATTATCCACCTTGCCTTCACCACACACTTCTTCCATTCAGCCAAGTTTTGTGGATCTATAGCTATTGGCTTGGGGACTTCTTGATCAATGAATTCCTTCAAGCCATTATCTTCTAGCACAGCCTCCATCATGTCTCTCCAGGCTATAAAATTTGAATTGCCTTCCAAGGCATACTCAAGCCTCAACCCATGGAATGCCATCTACCAATCGTGAGGTATGTATGCAAATTCGACTTTCACCTGTAACTCAAACACTCAAAACTTTGAAATATCCTCTAGAGAGTTGATTTTAAATTAGCGATATCTCCATAATACGAACTCTGATACGACCAATTTGTTTTTTGAATTTGGGTATGTTTTCCAAAGGAATCCAAATATGAAATTTGTTTCTGAAAATTTTGCACAGAAATTCTCTGCAAACTCTCGGCCCAAAAAATAATATTACTATGTTAACATGTAGAAAAACTTGTATATTCACAAGCTCATATGATATACTAAAATAAGAGACAAGAATCTACTTCTACTATTTATATTGAAATCCCATAAAAATCAAGCAAACAATAATCAATAGAGGAAGATAATCAAAGGCACATAAAACAATAAATATCCGGGGAAAGCCACAGCTCAAAACCCCACATCTGTTTTGTATCAATCTAGAAAATCAAGATAAGATTATAATGCTTGTTCTCCCTAGAACAATCCCAGCGCTCAACAAATTCAATCTCCAACTCATAAGCAAGCTCAAAGCCAAAGCTTAGCCAATTCAAAAGCTCTACAAGTCTCTATTCCAATGTGTAATTCCTATGAAGGAGAGCTTATATTTAAAGGGAAATAAAGCCTCTAAAAACAATGCAATCCCTCAAGTATCAGTTCCTGAATGCATGTATTATTAGTGCAACTCAGAAAAATCTAAAACAAATAGTACACTGTCCCTGCACTATTATCTCAACTGGGTCTTTCTCAGAATCGACTTGCATGAGTTTCTGATGGTGGAATCTTCAGTTAACTAGAGTAACACTAATTAGGTCACTAGTTTCTCAACTAACTATTTACTCAATATTAGTTCCTGAAACTGATTGGCACTAATTTAACTAGACTTAACTCAATAAACTAAGTTAAATAATTACAACTCATTCATAACTCACCCTGAACTCCTATAAGTTAGGGATAACATATACATGTCTTCTAAAAGACTTCCAATTCGAATTTCCTAAATTAATTAAGCTAATTAAACTTTATTTTTTATTTCGAAATTGCTATGAGAAAGGAATTCTATTTTAATTCATAGCTTAATTCAAGGACAAATTAAACTGGAATTTCTTGTTTCCATTTGTCAACATGGGTTTATACAGTTACCTTAGGCATACTATCCTTATGTTTAATCTCAATAATCTAGATGAGGGGTGTGTGTAAGCCACTCATCTTGAGGCAAGAGGGGAAAATACTCCAGAAGAGGGTAGTAAAAATCCATTTAAGGGTAAAGAGAAAGAAAATGGATTCAAAGGAAAGAAAAATGAATCCATTAAGAAAGAAGGAGAGAAAACAATATGTAAACATTGTTCCAAACAATGTCACGATGAAGCTAATTGTTGGAAGCTTCATCCTGAGATGAGGCCTAAGAAATTCAACAACCAAGGAAAAGAAAAGACCGCTGCCGTCATTCAAGAGGATTTGGGATCCGATTTAGGTGATGAAACTAAAATTACAGCCATCGGTATAAAAGGAAAAGAATCAATTTCTAGCACTACTATATCAAATTGTTACACTATTAATCCAAATGAAAAAACAAGGATTGAATTATTTCATGTGAGGATAATCTCTAAACATACAAAAATTGACACACTATTTGATAGTGGGTCTCAAGCCAACTTGATATTTGATGATTTAGACAAGAAACTTAATCTTGAAACCATTTTACATCCCAAGCCATATCCATTAGGTTGGATATGCAAGGACACAAACTTACAAGTTACAAGAAAATGTATTCTTTGGTTTGTAGTCATAAGAAACTTCATTGATGAAGTTGAATTAGATGTTGTACCATTTGATATTTCAAGAATTGTTTTGGGTAGTCCTTACCTCTATGATGGAAAAGAAATCTTCTATCGTCATGAAAAAAATTACCACTTGTTCAAATATGGTGTGAAGTATCTTGTGAGAGATCATTGCAAGAAACTAAATCTTTCATTAGTTAATGCAGGGGAAATGAAAATACTAGTGAATTCAAGCAAGAATTTAGTGTTTCTTATCATCAAACCCAATGTTTATGTTGATTATGAAGCATTTTCTAATTGTAATTCAAAATTGAAAACTGATTTGGTTGATGAAGTTAACCATGTTGATGAGGTGTTTCAGAAAGAAAAAGGATTTCCTTCCAAGAGGAGAATCCAACATGAAATACCATTGCAGCAAAAGTATCTTCTTCCTAACATTGACATGCACCGGATGTCAAGAAGGGAAAGTGTAGAAATAACAAAGAAAATCCAAGGGTTGTTGAATAAAAGGATCATCCAACCAGATCCTTCACCATATGGTGAACCTATTGTTTTTGCGTCCAAGATGAATGGAAAGCATTTCATTAAATGGGATTCAAGGAGTGGATATTATCAAAGTAGAGTTGTTGAAGGAGACATATGGAAGGTGACATTCAAAACCAAGCAAGGTTTGTTTGAATGGCTTGTTATGCTTTTTGGTATTTTCCATGCTCCTACTACTTTCATGCATGTGATGAATGATGTATTCAAACCATTTATAGACATTATAGTCTACTTAGATGACATTTTCATTTTCAGAACATTCAATTATGAACATGTCATGTATGAGAAAAAAATATTTGATGTTGTATGCAAAGAACAATTTTATTTAAAGATGTAAAAGTGTGAGTTTGGAAATACTTCTTTAGTTTACTTGGGTCATATTATTGGAGGAGGTGAGTTAAAAATAGATCCCTCCAAGGTTGATGTCATTTTGAATTGGCCAAGGCTCAATACAGTTAGTGAGATAAGAAGTTTTTTGCGAGCAGCCCTATAATGGAGGAAAATTTTTGTTAAATTTTCTTCTATTGTAGCTCATTTGCATTCATTAGCAATTGTGCAAAAGGTCTTCCAATGGGAAGGTAAACAACAAGAGGCATTTTATGCTTTGAAACAAAAGATCAGCTCACCCTTTATACTTGCTCTTCTAGGCTTGAAAAAGTCATTTGAGTTTCAGGTAGATGTATGTGACTATGCCATGGGCGCAGTCCTTATGTAACATGGTAAGCCCATTTCATTTCATTTAGAAATTTTCAATGGTGTAGTGATTAAGTTGCAATGACAAAGGAACTTTCATTGGATGGGTTTTCTTCTACTATTCCATTTGGTCAAAAAGAATAAGAAATGTATAAGCGACAAGTTTGTTGATGTACTTTCTAGGCCTATTGTTTGTGTAATTACTTTCCGAAAGTATTATTTTGTTTTACATGAAAGTTATGATCAACAAAATACATACTTTCAAGATGTACATTCAAGCTTGAGTCAAGGGAAGCAAGTAGAGGAATTTGTTTACCATTTGCATCATAATGTGTTGTATCATCTTGGTAAGAAGGATGCTGATATTGACAGTAACATGGACAAAGACAAAGATTTCATTGAATGACTCCAAATGGTACATAAACAGTGCAAGGTCAGCTTGAAAAGAGAAAATACAAGTACAAAGAAAGACACGACAAGCATCAGGTAGATCACAAGTTCCAAGCTGGCGATGAATGAATCAAGATTGGAAAGGTGAGGGAACTGGATGCTCACTTGCTGGACAAATGAAAATGATCTTTTGGGGTCCAAAAGGCTTCTAGTGGGGATGAATGATCAGAAGCTAGCTCAAAATTCAAAGTTGTCGGATCAGTGTGGAACTTGGACGATCTTGTAGTGCTCGTCATCTTAAATCTGGTGCAACTTGTCTCACGCAAAATAGACTCTGTATGCTCCCAAAATAATGTTATGTTCACTTTCCCAAACAGGGGAATTTAAAAAAAAATTGATAGCCCATTCAACAGTCTATACTACTGACATGGGCTGACCGAGTAGGTGTATGTGGCACGATGAGTAGTCAATATTTTTCATCAAATCATAATGTGTCAAGTGGCATATTCATATGGGTGAAATTTGGTGTAATTTTATTAGGTGGTTGATGGCAACCCGGAAGGCCACCAAAATTTTGGGTTGAGTCTAGGTGGAGGCAACAGGGGTCGTACCCGTGACCTCCCAACACCAAACTAACACCTCAACCAATACGCCATTGCAATGTTTCTTAACCATATGGAGCTTGGGTTATATTTAAATATTACATGCGCATTGTTTGTGGGTATGGCCAGCCCATGGGGGGCCGACCCTTAGTTGCATTACCAACACATGACAACTAAAGGAGAGTAGCGTGAGGGCCCAACTGGCGGTTGTGGGCTGTTGGCCTTAACCCAAGGCATGTGGCCCCCCACGTGACCACATTTTTTGAAATTTAGGTGTTAGTAGACAATTAAAGTCTTTGACAAATTCACCCGATTTTCGGCGAAATTGTTTCTCAGTTAGCACAATTCGGGGCAAATTTGTAGGATGGTGCCGAATTTTGAGGAATTTGCAATGTAATTAGTAGAATATTGAGAAATGCCATAACTTCTCAGTTTTTTACCAAATTAGGAGCAAAAAGAGGCTACATAGGCATTTTTTGGCATTCTCAAGCTATTGGAACACGTTTCAAAGCTTTCTAAGCATTGTAAACTGATGTATTCACATTTTTTAGCATAATAGAGAGGCTCAAGCCATTGGAAATTGGACCAAGGAGACGTAGCTCAGGAGGGGTGAACTCCTTCATTATGTGTTGCTGTGATACTATTTATGATAATGTTTATGTCTGTTATATGTTGATGTTCATTCATTTGTTTATTAAATATGCATATAAAAATTACATAAAAGCACTCAAAAACCCATGTTTAAACTTGCAAATAATTTCATAAATCCTCAATCATATTTAGTATAATTTGAAAAGGAATTTTAGTACAACAAAACTAATTTCGTTAATCACATCACTCCAAGTGATTATTAGTGTTGCTGAGATGAAAGGAATTGGCTTTCACTTACATTAATGAAGTAACGAACTTTAGTGCAATTTGGTTCAAAACTCAAGAAGACTCTAACTGCTAGGTTAATAATATATGCTCACATATGTATTAACTTCTATTAATTTGTTTAATTAGGTTACATGATCCTCGTGAAAACTAGTAATTTCCGTAAAAATTGGTGAGTTCATAAGACATAAATTTTTAAGCTCATGAAACCCTAACAAATTAATTTTTTTAATTAAAATAAAAAATATTTTAATTATTTATAAAGTTAAATATTATAAATTTCAATGGTCAATGCAAAATTTATAGTGGTCAATTGGCAAATGGTAAGTAGTTGGTAAATTTCCATAAGCGTCAATAAATAATAGGTATTAAAATGCTTATCTAATTTAACATGGCAAAAAAAAAAAACATTAAACTAATATTAATTATAACTTTATTTTAAATTATTATTAATGATAAAAAAAAATTTAATTTATAACTTCTGTATTTATAAATATATAACAAGATTCTAAACTATAAAAATATACTCTTATTTTATTGTGAAAATTCTTTAATCTGCTAATACACTTTGTTATAAACAATATTATGAATTTTCAATATTATATATTCAAAAGCCATATCTTATTTCATATTATTTTCAATTAAAAATATAATTTATTTTGATAAAAAAATCTCAAGCTTTTATTTATCAATATTAATATCCGCATAATAACAACAATATCAGGATAGGATCAGTTGACTTATGAAGGGAGCCGGTCGGCAAAATAACGATAACAACGGGGTGGGCTGACATCTGGCGTATAAGGCAAGCTATCTCTCGAGAAATCGATATCATTACTCTCAACACGCGTCCCTCAATTTCGACCAGTCGACATGGACAATGCTGCCACATTAGAAACACCCCTTCTATTCAGTTACATGATTCTTCGCCTCTTGAGTGACCGTACCACGATTCGATTTATTAAATTTTATCTGAAAGTTGAAACTCCATAATTCACTGTCTTCCACGGTGATACCAGAACTGAATATTGATTCACCACATATAAATTAGATATATGACAAATTTTATACAAAATATGCTTTTGGAAATCGTGTAGTTATGATTTGATATAAGAGCCATGGTCTGACATTTTTTAAATGTGAGTGGAAAAGCATGTAAATTTTTATTTTAGTAGAAATTTTTGTAAATCTAAGTTATATTTATCAAGTTTCAAGATTTTGGGTGTTTACAAGGTTTTTAGATGGTGCTGCAGCTATTTCCATCATCAAAGACTTGATTCAGACATTCCTACTATCATATTTTTTGAAAAAAAATTGTGGGATTCTAACATTTTTTGCCATCCTCACAAATTTTCCAACTTCTATACAAAAAGGATATGTAGACAGGCAATTGATCAGCGACAACCAGTGCTTCCCTTAATTAATAGAAATAAATTCTATACATACAATTTAACTAAAAAAGCCTTAGTAGAAGCTATATATATAAATTGGGAGGACCTCAATGTTGGATGGAAGAATGATGTGTCTACCACTTAAATGCCTTTCAAATAGTTTAATTCGGAAAAAAATAACTATATCCTTAGCCATCTCCATAAAACTTAAACCTACTACCAAACAAAAACTAAACCCGGCACAAATAACTCTATCTTTAACCATCCCCATACAACTTAAACCTACTACCAAATAAAACCAATTAAATTTCAAATCCAGAGTTATTATGATAATATTACTGTATTCCATGAGTGTAACAAAAAGGTTACTATTATAATATTACTTGACTCTATGAATGTAAATTTTTTTTTATCTCCGGCCGTTTTTATATTATAAAATCCAGCATTAGTGATGTTGCTGGTTGAAGGACATTCATCTTCACATAAAGAAATGACAAAGCGAACCCATATGACAATATGATGCCCCATATTAGAATGGAAAAAGATGTTTAATCACTAAACCGAAATATTTTCATATGTCGTTCTCTTCACATTACATCTAGAAATAGAGTTTAATGGACTTCGAAATAGAGCTTAATCTAGCTAGCTTTTTTTGGAATTATTTTAGCTATAGCATAGGACGTCTGAGAGAAGCTTATAGCGCCGATGCAATCCACCTGTAGCGGTGTTTTTCACGGTTGAAGTACTAGCCAAGTTTCCGCTGCTTTTCCAAGGCAGGCAAACACACATATATATTATATGTATACCATATCAAATGATCCGGGCACTAATGGATGGTTGGGGTCAGGCCAATTGGTGAAGGAAACCACTTAAACCATAGACGGTGGGGATGGAATGCGGATATCAATGGACCAAAACTCCATGGGGCCTCACCCCCTGTGACATCAATAGGGAGGGAGGCGGCCCCACCGCAATGTTAATCGTTGGATGACCCAAAGGAAACGAATGATGGTGATCTCCATGAGGCCTTCCCCCCCGTGACTTCAGTAGAGGAGCGAGGGGAGGCCCAACCCAATTGTGACTGTTGGATGGATTGTGGTGTGGACAACCACAATATATGCATTATGCACGTGTTGTGGTAGATTAAGTGTTACACAAATGACCACACATATAACTTGGATCGTTGCGTTGTGGTAACGTAAATTACATGGAACCAATCTCACACATATATATGCATGTGCATGACTATAACGCATATTATGAACAAGTGTGCCACATGAGACATCCTTTTCCTTTCGAGGGGTAGGGCGAGGGGTAGGGCCAAACTTTCCTAGATGCATCATCAATTAATTTGACATGATATGAGGCTCTTCCTAAAGACTTAAGATTCATTTGACCCAAAAACAATTGACATGATATGAGGCTCTTCCTAAAGACTTAAGATTCATTTGACCCAAAAACACATTAGAGTGTATTAATTTTAATAGATTTGTTTTCTTTTCATGGCCATTTCCCATAAATAAGTTTTTCATTGTTTATCATATAATTTTAATGAAGGTCAAATTTAAAGGATTTCAAATCTAGAAAAATAATATTTCTAACAAGGATTTTTAGGAATTTTTGCTCATGTGACCCAAGTGATCACTCCACAAATCCGAAGCATTTCATTCTTTTACAATAATAGCCATAGATAATATTTTTGTTGTTTCCATCAATCAATACAAGATTCCTATCTTGAATCCTCTAGCCATACACAATGGCCCTTTACTCATTTTCTAGCCACCTTTACCAAACCCTATGGAGCAACCTTCATCATCTAATTTCCCAGAATGATCAAGCTCATAAACATATCTTGAATATAACTAACTTATTCTAGCAATATATTATGTTTGTCCTTCATCTTGATTTGAATGTCTTCCACTCCAATAATATTATAGAAGTAATTGTTTACCAAATGTACTCTACCATAATCATTAACATCATATGTAACAAAATTATTTTTGCGTGGAGGTACATGGTGATATTCCATAGAGTTAATTACCCAATTAACTCTACTACTACAAGTATGTAAGCATACTTCTTTTATTGAATAAGTAAATAAAACATCCCTTTCTGAAGTTACAATAGTGGTTTCAATATTGCTCGAGATGTATCCTAGACCAATAGCAACAAGAAATTGCAACTTTGATACTTTTTGTTAATTATAAAACAATAATGGATGTAAATAAACTTAAAAATATGCAAGGAGGATTTAGATCAAATTTACGACAATTCACAAGATTTATGTTGAAAAATTAGCAATGGGGAAATGACTAGAACTTTATTTAATCAACAACTGAAAATGCATACATCCACTCACTTCTCAATCACATAATATTCATATACCACAAATGATTCTTAGCCTATAAATAACTTATGTTACAATACCATGACTAATACAATGTGCCCAAACAATTGCAACTAAAAATATTATATATTTTATTTTAATTTGATTTTGTCTCCTATATAACATATTATTTATAGAATTTAGAAAACCATTCATTATTATTATAAGATAACATATAAAAATATAATTGATAACAAAATATTAAAATGTTTATATCAATTTTTATTTTTATTTTATAGTTTTTACTAAGTTTATAACAAATTTTTTTAAAGTGAAATTCTATTATCTCAAAAAATTGAGGTGTACAACTAGGATTACATATTAATGGCTAGTCTCTAATATGGGAGACCTAACCATAACAAAAAAAATTATCCATAATAATGACACAGATAGTTGGGAGCCCATTGTTAGAAAAATATCCAAGTTGTGGTTAACACATAGGCCTAACTAGCCATGTACATAGGACATATCATTAAGAAAAAAAACTAGCATAGTCAGAAAATCATCAACCCATATGGTTCGACTCAAATACTACCACCGAGATTGGGTTTGGTGGGCCTTCTATATGACACCTTGCATTCAAAGGAATCCCTAAGTGGCACTCAACTCACTCCATCCTTTAATCAAGAGTGTGAACGTGATTGTGTAGGTGGTCTAGTGATATGATAATATCCAATTATGATTCATGATGGTCTAGAGTCATTCTTCCAATCATAAACTTAATTTTCCAGTATAGATCAATCGTTTCCATGTACTTGTTAAATTTTCCTCTCATACGTCTTGTTTTCAAAATCCATTTTGTCCATTCCATCAACACCTGAATATCAGAGAGGGAGGTTCTATGTGATAATGACCCTACTTCTGCTTGGGTAGTTTCTTCCTAAATATGGTCCAATATAATGTATTGATAGTGTGAACTGAACCCTACTATATGATGATGCAACAAATATTTTCCTCACTATGTTATCTCCTGATAATATGTATCTCCTTATATAACTTAGGCATTTTGACACAACATGACTACCTAACATGTACATGTCCTAAAAATGAAAAAAACCTCCTCCCAATGAATACCAATACACATCTACCAACAACTCTCATCATTGTGAGGAACTAGGCACCAACACTTTCATCCCTATAAGTTAATGGAAACTCTATGATATAAGGGATATGAACCCTCACATTCAGTCTTTCTCCCCACAACACTCTTGCACCTACACACTAGGTTGACCTAACTCTAAGAAGATATTGACAATAGACCTTGACAGTGAGCCAAACCATACAAAGACCCCCCTTGAAATGTTACGACCTCAATGTAGCCTGGCCTACCCACTACCACTACCATGAAATCCCGTCAACCCCATGTGCACCAAATCCACTAGAAAGATGCCAAAGATACATCACTTTACCCCATAGACACAACACGAATAGAGATAATAAGAAAGTTTGGGGAAAGGGTGGCACATTCAAATTAACAATTAAGCCTTTTGAACCCTGAAAATTATCACAATGCTATACTAGACCATAGAAAAATAGATTCACCAACTAACATACAACCGCAAAAGAAGTAATATCAGCATAAATGATTCCCTACAAAACATTTACTACAAAGGTTAACAAAATTTAGAAACATAGGAGGACACCACACATCATGTGTCATTGAGCAAGACCAAGTCCAAAAAAAATTAAGTGTGGGGATGTGACAAATTACTAGAAATGAAAAGTGGTGCTGCTAGAGATATTCTTGCTTAGTGATAACCTTTAGAATCCTTAAAGTTTCTTAATTTCATTAAGGAAATCTAAAGGACCTTCCTATTTTCTCAAATTCTATGAGAGTGAAGAGTAGCATCAGTTCCAACAATGGATACTAAGTGAAATTGACATGTAATTCTATGATTATCATTATCCCGTGAGGCTAGCATTTCCCACTTCCCTTCCACCAGAAAATCTTGTAGTTGCACTGCTACAATTATTTATTGTCAAGACTACATGCTCTACCAACCTCCAATAACCACACATAAGTGTATTCCTCCCTAGGTTACCCCCCTGTCAAATGATTTTGGCTCTTGACTCCCTTATTTTCAATCTTTATGGATATTCTTATGTACAACTCCATGCTTGAAATGTTTTCCAACATTCCCATCAAACACTTAAGTTCCTTGGCCAACCTACTCGTCTCTTCCCAATGATATTTTCCCTATACTACTGACTTATTGATGATTACCATTCCATGTGAAATTAACTCTGACAAGGGACAAGATGCCATGTCCCCCATCCCATTTTACATGTGGGGTAATGGAATCCCACACCCACCCCCGCTTTCTTCCATTCATGTCAGCTCATCTGGGGTTAGAAATTCTGGTAGCATCAATTTCCTACATGCATCCTTCACAGGATACTCAGGCAACTTAGACCATGATGAGGCCATTGGAGCAAAATATTCTAGGATTCTATGATTTTCTATAAATTGTGCTCTTTTATTCCCTATTTTTTGGACATGTGACGAAATCACAGATGGGATATTCGACAACATGACATATACATATTCCAATAATGACCCTAGCCTCCATTTTCATGAAACTTTTTGGATGTGGGATCCTACCTGAATTATGCAGAGCATGTTAATAATAATTTCAGAGTCCTCATCTACCAATTTCTTAGTGTAGCCTTGGGTCTATGTTATTCCAAGACCCAGCTAGAGTCCGATCAGTTTTTCTACATTATTACGACTAATGCCCAACGTTATTGAATATATATACACTA
Organism: Pinus taeda; assembly: GCA_000404065.3. Classification (NCBI taxonomy): domain Eukaryota; kingdom Viridiplantae; phylum Streptophyta; class Pinopsida; order Pinales; family Pinaceae; genus Pinus; species Pinus taeda. The sequence goes on along the minus strand of APFE030769554.1, from coordinate 89,288 downwards.
ACCTTATTGAATCATATCTAAATATTACACCAAACCCTACTGGTCTTGGGTTTCCTTTTTTCACTCCATCAAAGTTCAATTTTAGAAATATTTGTAGTAAAGGGATCTAAGAGGCTAGGCTTGAAGCCAAGGAAATCCTAGGGGGTTCAATAGGGAGGTGCAAATGAGGGGAGGGGAACCACCAATGTAGAATCCTTACGTCCAATCCAGGCACATTTCAATCCTCCTTAAACTAGAGGAGTGCAAGAATCGATTCTCTAATTTGAGCCACTATCATATTCCAAGCATAATCAAAAGGCATTTCATATCCCTTAAAAATTCCTTGATTCCTCTCCTGCTATATTCCCCACAACACAAATCCTAGGACTATAACCCAGATGTGAATAAGAAACATATCGACGAAGGATTATGATCACTAATTGATTATGGTGATTAGGGGAATTTTGAGGTCTAAAATGGGCCTCTTCAGAAAAATAATAAAATAATAGTTAAATAATAAAATAAGAGATGGTTTTTAAAAGAAAAATAAAGGAAACAATTTTGGTTCCTTGTATTTTTGGCTCATCTCCTTATAGGTTTACTCAAATGTCAAATGTAGAAACCCATTGGATGTAGAACTAAATTTGACATGACAACGAGTACCCAATATAAATAATTCTTAGTAGACCCATGATGGCGATAGGTGGGGTTTCCTCATATTCCCACAACCTAGGATACTCCAACATAAACCCCCATAGTTTGCTTTAAACACATTATGGAATTTCAACAATTAATTTAAAATATCCAATCAAATTAAAAGTGGAGTTTTCCTTTGTTAAGTGCCATGAGAGATATCTCTCAAAACTTCCAACCCTTTTCTTAACCTCACCCAACTCACATGGGGTTCACTTATCAAATAATATGCCCAACAAGTCAAATAAGTTTAGAAAACCCAAACTTGCAACGCTGGAAAATGTTTGTTGTAGGCGCTGCAAAGTAGCACCCAAAAACTTCATCTTTTCATATTCCAAGAAGCTGAATCGACACAACCCGTCCTAGATTTGATTATTCATGACCTAGACCTACTTCTTAAGATTACAGAACACCTCATTTTCCCTCCCTCATGGGGATTTACAACTCTAACTCGAATTTACTAGACAGGGAAGAATATGCAAGGTTTTTCACACAATGCTATGTTTTCTACACATGAAGACTCTCCACATTTAAAAACATGCAAGGGAATTGACTAGCATACCCAAACATACCATGAATCCATACATATGTTGCAAAAACCATCTGTGTGCAACACAATTCACAGTCTTCAACAGAGTTGATAGTCTTCACCAGAAATCGACACACACATCAACATCTACAACATTGGGTCTAATTTTTAACAGGTATACAACATCTCAAAAATGCTCGAAACCCACCTATGGAACTACCATATACCAACAATAGTAGCACACATAAATAGACTCACAATCATACATTCCTAACACTTTAGAAACCACTGTGAAAACCGTATGAAGTTACAACTTCATATACACAAGGATAAAATGTTTAGCTCCCCAGATTGCACTTAAACCAAAGAATCGATTTGACATAAGGGCATACAACCATGACACATTCAAATTCTTGCCAACTCTAGATTCCTAAAAATAATGATGCATAATAATAAAAGGTGATGGCCATAGTTTCAGACAAAAATCGATTTATCCACAAACAGACAACTCATTAATGATAGACAAAAAGAGAAGTACACAACCATAGAGGCATCTAAGAAAATTGTTCATTAATGAAATCCATACATACATTAAATTGGATATATTTACAATGTGTGCATGTGCATCCTAGGACTCTCATCCTATGCCTCTTCTCCTAGTGTTGGAGCTTCTCCTATCTTCTTCTTCACTCTAACACTATTACACACACTCTTCTTCTCAAATTCTCATTTCTTTATAAAGAAAGCTAACATAGGTAACCAAGAGTCATAATTCACGGTTTGTTTCCCCTTCTCACAAATAAGGGAAAATAAAATTACATCTACATTAAAAAATAATTCCTCTAAATTAAAAAACCCATTTTCAAATGTAAATATCTACAAAACAGTTAAAATATCTCCCAAAATCACCATGTGACCATCTCATCACATTGGAAAGCTTCGGTCCAGTCTTCATCGAACTTTGTGCTCCATTTATGCACCTACTTCAGACTCCCAGTGTACTTAAATATATGGCCTTCTGGTGATGTGCATCTGATCTTCTTGTGACAACCTCAACTCATGCGCTACAACAGGCCTCTGCAGTAACAAGCCTCCACCTTGCTGCACGATACCTCACGAAACTTTCTCTTGAGTTTGGGCTTTTGGCATCTTCCTAGTTCTCTTCTCTAGAACCCTATGAGCACTGATTATTCTATACTGTTGGAAATCTCGTCACCTACCTCCAATATCACCTGCACAATGAAACAAATCTCTTAACAAATTGTAAATCAACTTGTACCTTCTTCTATCACTTCCACTGTGAAATCTAAAATTTAACTTATTGTTGAATTGTTCATAGGCTGTCCCTTCATTAAACCAAATATACCTTCCTACTTTCCTTTTGTCAATTTCATCCTCCTAAGTCAGTTCTTGGCTTATTTTTGTTGTCTTCAAGTTGCTCCTCAAATCTTCATCTACTTTATCACATGTTTTCATCACCCTTAGGTTTTTCTTCCATGGTGGTAACTCAACTCCCTTTGTGATTTTCCTCTAACTCAACATTTAACTCTATCTCAACTTCACCTATAACAAATCCCATTTTCTTCCTTTTGGAGACCTCATCTATATCCCTAGTCTTCCTTATCTTTATGGAGTAGTCCTCTCATCATCTCTAGATGTAATTTGATTTCAGATACTTCTCTATCAAGTTTGTCCTAACTTGATCTATTATGGCTTCTCTATGAACCTTTAATATCCCTTTCAATAGTAAAAAAAATCCTTCTTCTATGAGCTACTCCCTGTTCACGGTGAGCTGCACACAAGCCACTGCAACAAGCTAACTCCATCAACCTGTTCGTAAATATCATACTAAGCTATTCCTTTCCTAGTCTTCTCTTGGTATTTTTGTTTACTCCTTCCTCTGGAATCTTCATCTCAACACTCTTTACTCTTATATCTTCTAAATTCAATTGACTCAACCACTTACTTTGAGAAATTTTCTGTTCTTCCTCACTTTCTGCCACAAAGTTCCTTGCAATTATACTCAACTACAAATACTCATCACTATTACTTGTAATCAATAATCAATCGACAATGAATTGGGGAAAAAAATACCATTACCTCTTTGTTAAATATTCACTTGAACACATAATTGCTGCTACATAAATATTCTTACTGTTGTCATCCCTTTGTTGTTACAGACTTTCCTATTCAGCACCATTCTTCCTTCTCATAATTATAGTAATTTTGACTTTCTTGTAGCAATTATTTCACATGATTGAGTTCTATTCTCAACCCAACCATCTCCTCCCCAAATCCTTCATCACTCATTCCTTTGAGTCCAACTGCCTTGACATTTTTTTCTTCTACTTGTGACTTTCCTATGAACCCTTGGTATTACTAATAAAAATCATCTTCATATCTTACTCTTGTTGAATTCTCCTTGTCTACTAGTGAGTTGCAACTAGCCCTTTTTCTAAAAATTATGTGACTTGTCACCCATACCAAGTCATCCTCTTGGTATATTCTCTTCTCTAGGTTCTCTACAGCAAAACCTCTTCTTGAGAACGCTTTCTCCTCAACTTTCAAAGTTGTTGGCTGTTTCATATTCAAATGCCCACTCTTCATAGATTTACTGCCAGCTTCTATCACCATTTCTTCATCCAAGTGATTTTTTCTCCTTCTCCTTTGACATAGCTTACTTGTTATTGAAACCACCACCAATTCAGTCTCGTAAACACAATTATTTTAATGACCCAAATTAGCATAAACGTCATATTCAATTTTATAAGATCTATAACAATATCTCATCTTCCACTAGTTGAACTAATTCCTCTCCAACCAATGCACTTGTTTTTCTCAAGAGCATATCAACTCTTCACTCCCGTGCAATCAACCCACTTATTGATGCAAGGTTTCTTTTAATGACCCAAATTAGAATAAAATCATATTTAATTTTGTAAGATCTATATAAATATCTCATATTCCACTACTTTCTAAACCAACTCCTCTCCAAACAATGCGCTTGTTTTTTCTTAAGAGCAGATCAACTCTTCACTCCCTTGCAATCACCTCACTTCTATAAGGTTCCTTTTCTCTTCAACCCATTTTCATTATCAATTTGTACTCAAACATTCAAGAATCTCCACTATCCAATCTTTGTTATTATAATGACATCACCGAAGATCAAGGTAGACACTCTCCAATATGTCTGCACAACATCTCACACTCAACAAATCTCAATTCAACAAAGACTTACCTCAACCTGTTGTAAATTTTGATTTCTCCAAGATCTTCCTGTATCTTGCTCCAAAAACATAATTAATATCTACTACCACTTTATGGGGATGGGTTGGGTTGTCCTTGCTACACATAACCCAGACTACTGCAACACAAACCCCCACAACTTTGCTTTAAACACATTATGGAATTTCAACAATTAATTTAAAATTTGCAGTCAAAATAAGAATGGAGATTTCCTTTTCCAAGTTCCATGAGTGACATCTTTCAATAATTCTAACCCTTTTATTTACCTCACCCATCCCACATGGCGTTCACTTATCAAATAATACATCGAGCAAGCCAAACAAGCTTCAAAATCCCAAACTTGCAATCCTAGAAAATGCTTGTTGTAGGCATTGAAAAATATTTGTGTACAACCCCAAAACTGAATCTTTTTGTATACCATGGGGCTGAAATGAATCTGAACTTCCTCGAGTCAATTACTCACGAACTAAAATTTCTTCTTAACATTACACAAGACCTCATTTTCCCTCCATGGGGATTTACAATTCTAACTCAAATTTACTGGACAAGGAAAAATCTGCAAGGGTTTTCACAAGGTGCTATTTTTTCTACATACATGAAGACTCTCCACATTTAACAATAGGAAATGGAATTGAATAGCATATGCACACATACCACACATACCTACATATGTTGTACAAGCCATATATACGCAACACAGTTCAAGGTCTTCAATAGAGTTGACAATCTTCGCTAGATATTGACACACACATAAACATATACAACACAAAGTATAATTTATAATAGTCATACGGCATCTTAGAAATTCTCACAACCCACCTATGTCACAACCATATACTATCACTAGTAGCACATATCTATAGACTCACAATCATACATTTTGAACACTTCAGCAACCACTACGACAACCATATGAAGTTACAACTTCATAAACACAGGGATAAAATGTTTAGCCCCCTAGATTTCACTTCAACCAAAGCATCAATTTGACATAAAGAATACATCCATGAGACATTTACATTATTACCAAGATAATATTTCTAAAAACAACAATGTAAAGGGAAAAAATGTGATATCCACGGTTTCAGACAGAAATCGAATCCACAGACCAACAACTCATTAATCATATACAGATACAGAGGTACAAAACAACAGAGGCATCTAAAAAAATTGTTCATTTATCAAATCCAGACATAAATTAAACTGAAAAGATTTACAATGTGGGCATGTGCAGTGCAGGTCTCTCATCCTCTACCTCTTCTCCTAGAAATAGAGCATATCCATTCTTCTTCTTTATTCTACCTCTACTACACACACTCTCCTTCTCAAACACTCATTTCTCTTCAAAGAAAGCTAACATGGGTAACCAAGAGTCACAATTGATGGCTCATTTCCCCTTCTCACAAATAAGGGAAACTGAAATTTCATTTACATTAGGAAATAATTCCTCTAAATAACAAAACCCATTTCCAAATGTAAATATCTACAAAACATTCAAAATATCTGCCAACATCACCACATGGCCATCCCATCACATTGGAAATCTCCAATTTAGTCTTCATCAAACTTTGTATTCCATGTATATTGCAACTGCATCAACCCACATAAAAAAACTAAAACGAAATTGAAAATACATGAGAATATTGTTGAACATGCTATTTTCATGTATTTTCAAACTTTTCTGATGTTAGTATACTTAAAATTATGTAGAGTGGGTAATTTTTGGATGTGGAATTTAATTTTGTATCCAATAGGTGTCTACACTTGACATTTGAGTAACCTCAAAGGAGTTAAGCCAAAATATAGTTTTATACTTTTCCCTCCAATTATTGTCCCATGGGGATGATATCATCATCTTGAATCCTATTGGTTCTATTGAGAAACCAAGTGAAATGTGGTATAGCACTTATTTCATTTTCTTGGTAATTACTTGTGAAAATTATCATTCTTTTAATATTTACTTATTCTTCATTAAGAAATTACACTTCACTTCAAATGTTTAAGGAGATAGAAATTACAGTGCACAAGAGATAAGAGACACCAAAAATTAGGCAAGCAGCTAGGGAAAATCCCACAAGGGGAAAGCCCAACAACCCTTTCCTTATAAAATCTTTGTCAACAAGAAAGAAACACAAGTTGACTAATAGACCAATTACACAAGTGCCAAGTCATCCTTCCAAAGATCTATTCACAGAATGTCACATGCATGTCCTTTGATGCTACATGTCACATAGATGAGGTGCTTTAGGAACTCACATCACCAATGATGAGGTGCCTCAATATTTTGCATAAATAGAGGGAGAGGGAACTTCATATATCCACAAAACATCCTCTTCAGAACTTCGTATAAAAGCCTTAGATATGACCATTTGAACTGCTCCATTGAGGAATGTGAGTAGGTCAAATATATAGTCTTTTGTTCATGTGAAGGGGTGCCAATTAATTTGAGATGAAATGTCTACATGCAGGGGCAACTTGGGCTAGTTAGGGAAAAGAAATACACCTTTCAAAATTCAATTTTTTTCTTTTCTTTTAGATGTTCAAATGGGACATGATAATAATTTTTTTTTTCTTTTGACTCTAGCATGAAGAACATGCTTAAATAAATACATCAATGACAAATTATACATTTTGAAGACCAACCATAGTTACAATTTCAACACTCACTCTTAACTATTGAGGTATTTAGAATGGAGTTATTGACTATGGAGGTAGCCCTTGTTATCAATATGCAATCCTCACTAGGAGGCCATGGAAGAACAAATACAATTAAGTAAACTACATAGACAAGAGACTATCCAAAGGTAAAGACAACAACAATAGTAGTAGTAATAAAAGAGTTAATATATAGAATACTTATCTTTTGACATGAAACAAATATGTCTTATTCTTGGACTTCTTGCATTTCTCTTGCAACTTTATCATCCTTGCCCTCAACATTAGATCATGTCATATTATTTTTCTAAAAGATAGGGTTTCTTATTTATATGAAAAGTATCATTTGTAGGATACAAACCCTAATTTTTCCTATTCAAAACTTTTCTAGTGTTCATAAGTTGATACACTTCATTTTAGCTTGAAAAATCAACACTTTTCTTTTTAGCCTCTTCTCAACTTGCTAGGATTTAAAACTTCCAATCTATAGGTGCCCAAATGCTAAGACCCTAGATTATTTACGGCATTAACTAATCAATAGTTAAACTTAGCTTCATCAAGACAAGTTACTTAGTTTCTTAGAATCATTGTTATTTTATCAAGGTAGATGCCAATACCCAAGCACATATGGCATTGATACTTTAGAAGTTCACATCCCCCTAGTATCTCAACATCTGTTAGTCCAAAACCCTTGGCTTGTAATGATGAGGAAACATTATATTTAAGGTTCTATTGATCAAAAAATTTCTGCCACAAAAGATCAAATGTATGTTAGGAAAATTACTAAGAGGAGGGGGTGAATCAATATCTTACACACTTCAATTTTAGTTTCTTATTCTGACTTTTATATGCTACTGTTGTAAATGAAGCTAGCGTATGTGCATGATTGTTACTACAAAAACCCGCATATATCCCTATAACTTATTTGATCATTTTAATTAGTGCATTACTATTCCATTATTCATAAATTAAACAATAATTATGAGTAGTTAAGAAGCATATAGAACATTAACAAACATAACTATATGAATTCCAAGACTTTTAGGTGGAAAGCCAATGTGGAAAAAAAACACCATTTTCGCCGTCTTCGTCTTCATCTTTTATTAAAAGTAATCTTCTTAGACTCTTGTATTGGCGCAAAATTTGACTAGTATGCAGGCTCCTGCCTGTAGAAGGCTATAACATTCTCTCATTTTCTAGCTCCTACTAGAAGGGATCTACAACCCTCTTTCTGAAGATTGTTATCCTTATCTCTTTGTGGATCACGTTTTAGAAATTTTCAAAGTAGATCCACTCCCAACAATTATGAAATAAGCTATTCAAACATTGAATCATCAAATCTACTAATGTAACCAATGAAACTAGATCAGAACCAATCATACCAATGCATAGCCACTCATAAATATACCATTTCAAACACTGTTACCCATCATAGAAACCAATTGTTACTGCTGTAAACTCTGATCAAGCATGAATCAGATTGTGTACGCTATTCTTCTTAATCATACATGTGTATGTATGCGCTTCTCCTGAAGAAAACCCACATATAGGTCTCAAAAAACTGATATTTGAATCGAAATCACTGTCACACTGAATCACATGTTGAACCCATCACAAATCACTAAACCAAATACATATAATCACACAATAGCATCATCTCTAGTCAGCGAATCATTTCATAAACAATTCAACCCAGCCAGAACTATCAAACACATATTATCATGAGAAAGACATCATCGAAATACAAAAATAAACATAACAGAACTGATTAGACATAGTTAAAAACTCATACTGAAAAATCCTAGCAGATGTATATGACTCTTATAAAGAATATCTGTGTATTACGTTCCTATAATTCACCACACTAGCGTACACATATGTCCATACTGTAGAATATATACACGATGACCCAAAAGAATATCTTTGTATGTACGTTGCTTCTCAATGACACACCAACATACAATTTGGTAATCATTGAATCATATATTCGCTGCAACCACAAAACATACTTCACAACCCTTACTATCACATGTTCATGTTAGAGTATCATTATCATCACAAATCTATCATTGTTAGTTATAATCATAAAATATCCAGAAATCATGCTCATTACTCACTGCAATGATTTCAGATCTATCAAATATGAACCTCCTTCATGCTCCTTGGTGCACATGTGTTTCATATCAAATCATTCATCAATAACCCATAACTTGCACACCTAACACTTTGATCTCCATATCCTTATATAGATTAGGCGTTAGCCAATACCTTAAACCAATCCCTTAGTAATTCTGAAGTATCCTTTGACAAGATCAAATACCCATTTTAACACTCATTACTATGGGCCAATACCATGGTAAAGACCCTTTATATTCATAATAACATGTTGAAAAAATTGTACATGACTTCTCTTCATCATACCTGCATATGTACGCGTATTTTCCTCACAAGACCCACATATACTTTCCTAAACTTCACCTTTATCATGCATCTTTCTCTAAAGTAATATTCCTTTGTCCATTCTCTCTCTCATACTTCATAACTATCATGTTGACATCTTTATCAAGTAGGTTTTCGTCAAGGAAAACACATTAGTCATAATGACAATAATACCCCCTCTTTGGACATGACGCTAATGAATTTGGTGTTTGGTTACCACCACCTATAGATAAATTGTAGAAGCCTCTAAATACATCTATAGACATACCAATATTCTCTCTAAGAATTCTTCTCCAAACACCAAGCTACTCTCCCCCTTGGACATCAGGGACAAAGGGTTGACTAATGCAGAATGAAATATTAGTTTTCCTTGTGTAAAGATGAGCACTTGTAGAGCTAATCCATTGAATATTAACACTTTATACTGAACATGCTTCCCTTGGGCATATGTTGAATCTTCTGGAAGATATACAAACAAGTACATGACTCTATGACTCAACCAAATATGGTCTTTCCTATCACCAAGGACTCATGCTTAGATTAATCACCCAACACAGTGGGGTTACATATTTGACTCAACATTACAGCAAATGGCCAAAATAATGGGATTACATACATAGTTGACTTGACCCCAATAGTCCAAACATGACTAAATATTACAATGATTACATCATAGATATTTACATCAAGGGACATATATGACATTTATGAACAAAATCACAAACCTCAATAGTGATGTATCAAGACCATGAGAGTCTTAAGCAATCATCATATAGCATATAGGATCTTGAATCATCATCATGTATCACCAACATAGAGGAGAACCAAGGACATCATCATAGAAATTTTTTCATATGTAGCTTAAGAAAAATAGGCATTATGGAACTTAAGTCATCATAGAGAAGCATAACAAAATCAATTTCTGAAGCAACATATATTCATCATCCAAAGCATCAGCAGTAAATGTTTCATCGATAGCATCACCAAGCATAAGCATCATTATATAACAAGGAATTCTTAAGAAATCATAATGCTAGCAATGCACTTCTAGAAATATAGAAAATTTCCCCCTAAACTAGAACCTCTCCCTAAGACTGTCCCACTATTTCATTATCATAGAGAGACATACACCAGTATTTAGAACCAAACTCACATATATACGCCATTGTCCTTCATGAGATCCACATACAGAAAGTAAACTACATTGCAGTCTCTTCTCCCCCTGAACATGAAATATTTGTCAGAGTAATTAACAAAGTGATGAGGTAGAGACCAGTCCTGGTGTTTATATGAGATATTCAACGAAATCACGTGGAAGTGGATTTGTAAATATATCTGCAACTTGTTCGTTTGAAGGAACATATTCCAATTTGACCTTTTGTTCAAGCACCTATTCTCTCATAAAGTGGTATTTGATTGGAATATCCTTGTTTTTTGAGTGCATGACAGGATTTTTAGAAATACTTATGGCACCAGTATTATCACACATAATAGGTATAGGTTGAGGACAAATGATTTGAATGTCTTGCAATGTTTGGATCATCCATAGAAGTTGATTTCAACAAGATGCAACAACAACACATTATACCTCAATAGTAGATAAATAAATGGAGCTTTGTTTTTTGCCGAAATATGATTCCAAACGAGGTCCCAAATAATATGCTCCTCCATTAGTACTCTTTTGATCATCAATATTTCCTGCCCAATCTATGTCTACGTAAGCATGAAGTGTAAAATATGCATCTTTGGGATACCATAGAGCAAAATCTTCAGTTCCTTGTAAATACGTGAATATTCTATTGACTTCATGGAGATTACTTGAAATAGTCCAACAATCCCAATGACATGCATAATATCTAGTCTTGTTCCTATAAGGTAGAGTAAGCTTCTAATCATGGATTGGTATTATGGTTGATTAACTGAAGGAGAATCATCATTTTGACTAATATTACATCCTGTTACCATTGGTCATATACAAACTTTCAATCTTCCAATCCATATTTCTTCAAAATCTTCTTGGGATACTTGTTTTGTGAGAGAAAGATACCTTTCTTTGTTTGTTTAACTTGAAGACCAAGAAAGTATGTTAGTTCACCAAGTAGAGACATCTCAAATTCTTGCTACATAAATGAAGAAAATTATTGACTCATAGTTTCTATATTACTTCCAAATATGATCTCATCTACATAAACAACATCTATTAAAAGTTTATTTGTATCAAAATTTATATATAGGTTGTTGTTTGCAGAACCGCTTTTGAAACCTTGTTGTTGAAGGTACTTTTCAAGATGAGAATACCATGCAAGATGAGCTTTTTTGATCCGTAAAAATCCTTATTAAGCTTCCAAACAATATTGTGATCATTGCCTAGAACAAATCCTCCAGGTTGTTCAATATAAACTTCTTCTTCCTATTTAAAAAAGAAGATTTAACCTTAATTTGAAATAATTTGAAGTTATGAAAGCTTGAAAGTGCAAGAAGAATTCTTATGGCTTCAAGTCTAGCTACAAGTGCAAATGTTTCTTCAAAGTCTATTCCTTCTTGTTGAGCATAGCCTTTGAAATCAAGTCTTGCTTGGTTTCTAATCACTTCTCCATTTTCATTTATTTTATTTTTGAACACCCATTTTGTCCTAGTAATATTTTTTATCACGAGGTCTTGGTGCTAACTCCAATGTAATGTTATTTTCTATTTGATCAAGTTCTTCATCCATTGCCTTAACCCAACATTCATCTTTGCTTTCTTGATTTATATTTTGAGGTTCAATTGTGGATAGTAAGGCTAGGTAATTGGAAGTTCCAATAAGATTTCTTCTAGTTTGTACTCTAGCTTCCTTTTCAACTAGAATTTGAGATTCTGGATGGATTTTTTGAATATACCTTGAAGGAGTCTGTTATGATTCTTCTGTGATTTCAATTCCTTCTTCTATTCCTTCATAAACTACCTCTCCTACAACCTTTTGGCTTGTTGTAGGAACAAGTTCATCATATGCTAGTGCTTCTTTTTTGGTACCTATGGATGATCCCTTCATCAATTACAACATCAATGCATTCAACAATATTTTGAAGCCTTTTATTATAGAATTTATATCGTTTTCTTCTAGAGGAGTATCCAAAGACAATTCCTTCATCGGATCTAGATTCAAACATTCTGAGCTTATCAACATTATTCTTTATGTAACATTTCCTACCAAAAACTTTAAAATGTTTGAATGTTGGAGGCTTACCAAACCATAGTTCATAAGGTGTTTTATCATTATTTACCTGAATATGAGGTTTGTTGAGGATATTGACGGCTATATGTGATGATTCCCCCCAGACGATATGATGTGTTTGAGACTCATCAGACATGGAACATGCCATTTGTTCGATTGTTTTGTTCATACTTTCTGCCACTTCATTTTGTTGAGGAGTTTTAGCTATAGAAAATTGCCTCTTAATGCCATGTTGTTCACCAAAGTTGAAAAAATAATTTTATATCAAATATCCTCCTCTATGAGTCTAAGACATTTTATTTTCAAATCTAACTCATTTTCTACTAGAGATTTGAAGAATTTAAATTTACCAAATGCTTCATATTTGAGTTTCAATAAGCCAATCCAACACATTCTAGTAAAATCATCAATGAATACTATGAATTATTGTTCACCTCAAGGAGACTTCTTTCTCAGAGGACCAAAAAAATTAGTATGAATAAGTTAAAGTGGCTTACTTGAATTACTTTCTTTAGCATTAAACTAAACTCTAGTTTGCTTATTGAATTGATAGGATTAGAATATGTTGTTTTCTAGCAGAGAGATGTTTGGCAAGTCACGTAGTGCTCCCATTCTGCTTGACTTGTGTAATTGGGTGAAGCTTAGATGTCCCAATATTTTGTACCAAAGGCAACTTTCTTATGATTTTCTCAAGTAAGAATGCCCTTGGCTGACTTCCAAGACATAAACATTACCTAGTTTTCTTGTTCCCTTTTTTATGATCTTACTTGTATCGAGATTTCGTAGCACATAATTCTTTGATACAAAAAAAAACTCATGCCCTTGGTCACACATTTTACTAACACTCAACACGTTATGTCTTAATTCATCAACAAGAAAAGAATTTCCAACTTTAACCTTATCCTTTAGAAAAATAGTTCCTTTCCCTTTGATAACAAAAGATGAGTTATTTCCAAAGGTTACATTCATTTCTTTATTTATTTCGTTAAAGGACATAAACACATAAACCTATCTTTATCACCTATCATATTCTTTGAGCATCCACTATCATTATACCGCAAAATTGTTTGATCTCGTGCATACAAAGTTAAACATAATTTTCAGATTCTATGGTTTTCTTTTTCCATAACTCGGTTGTTGTTGTCTTTTGTTCATTCTTAAGAGTTGGTCTCATTCTTCTTCTACATCCAGTCTCTCTATGCCCAAAGTTATTGAAAAAGGAACATTAAGTTTCATCTTGGAGAGGTGAGAGAGCATTGTAAGAGTATTTCTTTAACCCAATCTCATTCTTTTGTTTTCTAGCTTCTCTAGTATTGATAGTTGTATACGTGACACACTAAGCAGCCTTATGAAAAAAATTATGACAAGTGAAGCATTGACCATTGAAGTAGAAGTTTCTGGGAGTATAGTATCTTTTTGTATAGTTTCCCTTTTGATTGTGGTAAGGATTTTTTACCTGAGAGACATTTGATCCATCATTGTTTTGGTGAGGGCTAGAATTTTGTTGACTGCTTCCCTTTACTACATTGAGATAGCTTCCTGTACCTATTTCAGAAGATTTTACAATCTTTGATGATTCTCAATTATATCCAAGACATTTTTTATTAGAGGAGAGTGTTGTAATTTGATGATTTCTTTTAGGGACTAAGATCCTTTAGCAAATCTAAGTTTTATACCTTTTGTTTTGTGAAGTTCCTTTCTTGGACTTACTATTTCTAGTTCTAACTATTTATTATGCCTCTCCTTTTCTAGAATTTGTTTCTTTAGTGCTTCTTCTAGACAAATTTTTCATTGAGTCATTTCTTCAATGAGATTATATTTTTCTTCTAGGGGATCCATAAAACCATCATTAGACTCATCAATACATTTATCTTCAAATGCCATAACTAATTGATATTCTTGATCAGACTCACCTTCTTCACCATTTGAAATACCATCACTATCTTCATGTGTTTAGAAAATTTTACTATTTTCAAACCTTCCTCTAATATTTATTTTTGTATAATTATTCCCTTTGCAGTATTCAAATGCATTACCTTCACAAATTATGATTCTTCCAATATTCCCAACAGAGCGTTGACAACCTTTGCATTGGTCTCATATTTTTTCTTTTCTGCTTCATCTGTGGGAATGGAGGATGGAAATTGATAGCCTCCTTCAACGATTTCCCAAACATTAGCTCTAAGTGAATGTAGATAAGCTCTTGTTCTGACTTTCTAGAAAACCAAATTGGTTCCATTAAGAAATGGTGGACTGATAGATGCTCCTACCACTTGATTGATCATATTGAGGAATCTTCCTTCAAGTGATCAAGCTTCTTCTGAAAGACCTCCTCTGATACCAATTGTTCTGAAAAATACTAGGGGGGACTGGGGGGCATGTGAATCAGTATTTTACACAGTTCAATTTCAATTTCTTATTCTGATTTTTATACATGACTATTGTAAAGGAAACTAGTGTATGTACATGATTATTACTACAAAAACCGTGTATATCGAGATAACTTATCAGATCATTTCAATCAATTCGCTATTATTCCATTATCCATCAATTAAAAAATAATTATGAGTAGTTAAAAAGCAGATAAACATTAACGCACACAACTATATGAATACAAGGATTTTTAGGTGGAAAGCCAATGTGGGAAAAAACCATCGCTGGTGTCATATTTGTCTTCTTTTTTCATTAAAAATAATATTCTTACAACCTTGTATTAGTGCAGATGTTTATTAGTACGCAGGCTCCTACCTACAAAAGGCTACAACCTTATCTTGTTTTCCAGATCCTACTGGAAGGGAGCTACAACCACCTTTCTGAAGACTTCTATCCTCATCTCTTTTTGGATCACATTTTAGAATGTTTCAAATGGGATCCACTCCCAACAATTCTGAAATCAACTATTCTAACACTGAATCATCAAATCTACTAATGTAACCAATGCAACTAGATCAAACTACATAATAACAAATCATACTAATGCATAAGCACTCATCAAAGAAAACAACTATTTCTGTTGCAAACCCTATTCAAGCATGCATCAAATTGTATACAAAAATGTTCTTAATCTTACCTGTGTATGTATGTGCTTATCCTGAAGAGTACCCATGTATAGATATCAAAACACTGATATATTAATTTGAATCACTATCACACTGAATCTATCATTGAATCACATGTTGAACCCATCCCAAATCACTAAACCAAATACAAATAATCACACAATAACATCATCCCCATTCAACATATCATTTCATAAATAATTCAACCTAACCAGAAATGTCAAACACATATTTTCATGAGAGATACATGATCGACATACAACAACAAACATAACATAACTAATTAGACATCATTAATAGCTCACACTGTAAAATCCTAACAGATGTATGTGACTCTTATAATGAATATCCACGTATGTACATACTTATCATTAACCACACCATCATACAGATATGTACATACTGCAGAATATATACATGACTACCCATAGGAAGATTCACATATTTACACAACTTATAAGTGAAACACCAACGTACATATCTGTAATCATTGAGTCATATCTTCTCTGCAACCACTAAAAATACTTCACAACCCTTATTGTCACATGTTCATGTCAGAGTATCATTATCATCACATATATATCATTGTTAGTTATAATCATAAAATATAAAGCAAGCATGTTCATTACTCACTGCAATGCTTTTAGATCTAGCAAATCTGAACCTCCTTGACACTCCTTGGTGCACACCTACTTTAGATCAAATAATTCATAAATAACTCATAACTTTCACACCTAACACTTTTATCTCCATCTCCTTATATAGCTTAGGCCTTAGCCAATACCTTAGGCCAATCCCTTAGTAATTTCATTGTTATTCTTTTACAGTATCAAATATTCAATGTTGTGCTCATTATTATGGGCCAATACCATGGTAAAGACCCTTGGTATTCATAATACCATGGTACAGAAACTGTATGTTGCTTCTCTTCATCATACCTGTGTATGTGTTCGTCTTTTCATCACAAGACCCATTTATACTTTCCTAAGTTTGACCTTTATCATCCTTTTGTCTCTAAAATGATATTCATTTGTCCATTCTCTCTTTAATACTACATAACCATCATGTTGACATATTTTTAAAGTAGGTTACCATCAAGGACAACACATTAGTCATAATGCTAAGAACTTCCATAAATTTGTCTAATAAACATCCTCCAATTCATTTTACTACTTCTAATAAATTTTCCTTAGATTCAAATCAATCCATTAAGATCGAACATGCCTTAGCCTCATATCATTATTAAGGAGCTCAAAACTTGTACTTGGATTTCCACATAGATCTTGATTTTTCACGTAAAATAGACTTCACATCTTTCCTTAGACTTCATATAGAAA
>APFE030769554.1:0-72127 GCA_000404065.3 Pinus taeda | reverse complement strand
TTGTAAATGAAGCTAGCGTATGTGCATGATTGTTACTACAAAAACCCGCATATATCCCTATAACTTATTTGATCATTTTAATTAGTGCATTACTATTCCATTATTCATAAATTAAACAATAATTATGAGTAGTTAAGAAGCATATAGAACATTAACAAACATAACTATATGAATTCCAAGACTTTTAGGTGGAAAGCCAATGTGGAAAAAAAACACCATTGTTGCCGTCTTCGTCTTCATCTTTTATTAAAAGTAATCTTCTTAGACTCTTGTATTGGCGCAAAATTTGACCAATATGCAGGCTCCTGCCTGCAGAAGGCTATAACATTCTCTCATTTTCTAGCTCCTACTAGAAGGGATTACAACACCTTTCTGAAGACTGTTTAGATCCTTACTCTTTGGTGGGATCACTTTTTGAAATTTTCAAAGTGATCCACTCCCAACATTATGAAATACGCTATTAAACATTGAATCATTCAAAAATCTACTAATGTACCAAATGAAACATAGTATCAGAACCAATATACGCAATGCGTAGCCACCATAAATAGTACCATTTCAAACAATTGGTTACCCATCATAGAACAATTTTGCCGCTGTAAATCTGATCAAGCATGAATCAAATTGTGCACGCTATTCTTCTTAATCATACATGTGTATGTATGCGCTTTTCCTGAAGAAAACCCACATATAGGTCTCAAAAAACTGATATTTGAATCGAAATCACTGTCACACTAAATCACATGTTGAACCCATCACAAATCACTAAACCAAATACATATAATCACACAATAGCATCATCTCTAGTCAGAAAATCATTTCATAAACAATTCAATCCAACCAGAACTATCAAACACATATTATCATGAGAAACACATCATTGAAATACAAAAAGAAACATAACAGAACTGATTAGACATAGTTAAAAACTCATACTGAAAAATCCTAGTAGATGTATATGACTCTTATAAAGAATATCCGTGTATTACGTTCCTATAAGTCACCACACTAGCATACACATATGTCCATACTACAGAATATATACACGATGACCCAAAAGAATATCTTCATATGTACGTTGCTTCTCAATGACACACCAACATACAAATTGTTAATCATTGAATCATATATTTGCTGCAACCACAAAACATACTTCACAACCCTTACTATCACATGTTCATGTTAGAGTATCATTATCATCACAAATCTATCATTGTTAATTATAATCATAAAATATTCAGAAATCATGCTCATTTCTCACTGCAATGATTTCAGATCTATCAAATATGAACCTCCTTCATGCTCCTTGGTGCACATGTGTTTCATATCAAATCATTCATCAATAACCCATAACTTGCACACCTAACACTTTGATCTCCATATCCTTATATTGATTAGGCGTTAGCCAATACCTTAAACCAATCCCTTAGTAATTCTGAAGTATCCTTTGACAAGAGAAAATACCCATTTTCACACTCATTACTATGGGCCAATACCATGGTAAAGACCCTTTATATTCATAATAACATGTTGAAAAAATTGTACATGACTTCTCTTCATCATCCCTGCATATGTACGCGTATTTTCCTCACAACACCCACATATACTTTCCTAAACTTCACCTTTATCATGCATCTTTCTCTAAAGTAATATTCCTTTGTCCATTCTCTCTCTCATACTTCATAACTATCATGTTGACATCTTTATCAAGTAGGTTTTCATCAAGGAAAACACATTAGTCATAATGACAATAATACCCCCCCTTTGGACATGATGCCAATGAATTTGGTGTTTGGTTACCACCACCTATAGATACAATTGTAGAAGCCTGTAAATACATCTATAGACATACCAATATTCTCTCTAAGAATTCTTCTCCAAACACCAAGCTACTCTCCCCCTTGGACATCAAGGACAAAGGGTTGACTAATGCAGAATGAAATATTAGTTTTCCTTGTGTAAAGATGAGCACTTGTAGAGCTAATCCATTGAATATTAACACTTTATACTGAACATGCTTCCCTTGGGCATATGTTGAATCTTCTGGAAGATATACAAACAAGTACATGACTCTATGACTCAACCAAATATGGTCTTTCCTATCACCAAGGACTCATGCTTAGATTAATCACCCAACACAGTGGGGTTACATATTTGACTCAACATTACAGCAAATGGCCAAAATAATGGGATTACATACATAGTTGACTTGACCCCAATAGTCCAAACATGACTAAATATTACAATGATTACATCATAGATATTTACATCAAGGGACATATATGACATTTATGAACAAAATCACAAACCTCAATAGTGATGTATCAAGACCATGAGAGTCTTAAGCAATCATCATATAGCATATAGGATCTTGAATCATCATCATGTATCACCAACATAGAGGAGAACCAAGGACATCATCATAGAAATTTTTTCATATGTAGCTTAAGAAAAATAGGCATTATGGAACTTAAGTCATCATAGAGAAGCATAACAAAATCAATTTCTGAAGCAACATATATTCATCATCCAAAGCATCAGCAGTAAATGTTTCATCGATAGCATCACCAAGCATAAGCATCATTATATAACAAGGAATTCTTAAGAAATCATAATGCTAGCAATGCACTTCTAGAAATATAGAAAATTCCCCCCTGAACTAGAACCTCTCCCTAAGACTGTCCCACTATTTCATTATCATAGAGAGACATACACCACTATTTAGAACCAAACTCACATATATACGCCATTGTCCTTCATGAGATCCACGTACAGAAAGTAAACTACATTGCAGTCTCTGCTCCCCCTGAACATGAAATATTTGTCAGAATAATTAACAAAGTGATGAGGTAGAGACCACTCCTGGTTTCTATATGAGATATTCAACGAAATCACGTGGAAGTGGATTTGTAAATATATCTGCAACTTGTTCGTTTGAAGGAACATATTCCAATTTGACCTTTTGTTCAAGCACCTATTCTCTCATAAAGTGGTATTTGATTGGAATATCCTTGTTTTTTGAGTGCATGACAGGATTTTTAGAAATACTTATGGCACCAGTATTATCACACATAATAGGTATAGGTTGAGGACAAATGATTTGAATGTCTTGCAATGTTTGGATCATCCATAGAAGTTGATTTCAACAAGATGCAACAACAACACATTATACCTCAATAGTAGATAAATAAATGGAGCTTTGTTTTTTGCCGAAATATGATTCCAAACGAGGTCCCAAATAATATGCTCCTCCATTAGTACTCTTTTGATCATCAATATTTCCTGCCCAATCTATGTCTACGTAAGCATGAAGTGTAAAATATGCATCTTTGGGATACCATAGAGCAAAATCTTCAATTCCTTGTAAATACGTGAATATTCTATTGACTTCATGGAGATTACTTGAAATAGTCCAACAATCCCAATGACATGCATAATATCTAGTCTTGTTCCTATAAGGTAGAGTAAGCTTCTAATCATGGATTGGTATTATGGTTGATTAACTGAAGGAGAATCATCATTTTGACTAATATTACATCCTGTTACCATTGGTCATATACAAACTTTCAATCTTCCAATCCATATTTCTTCAAAATCTTCTTGGGATACTTGTTTTGTGAGAGAAAGATACCTTTCTTTGTTTGTTTAACTTGAAGACCAAGAAAGTATGTTAGTTCACCAAGTAGAGACATCTCAAATTCTTGCTACATAAATGAAGAAAATTATTGACTCATAGTTTCTATATTACTTCCAAATATGATCTCATCTACATAAACAACATCTATTAAAAGTTTATTTGTATCAAAATTTATATATAGGTTGTTGTTTGCAGAACCGCTTTTGAAACCTTGTTGTTGAAGGTACTTTTCAAGATGAGAATACCATGCAAGATGAGCTTTTTTGATCCGTAAAAATCCTTATTAAGCTTCCAAACAATATTGTGATCATTGCCTAGAACAAATCCTCCAGGTTGTTCAATATAAACTTCTTCTTCCTATTTAAAAAAGAAGATTTAACCTTAATTTGAAATAATTTGAAGTTATGAAAGCTTGAAAGTGCAAGAAGAATTCTTATGGCTTCAAGTCTAGCTACAAGTGCAAATGTTTCTTCAAAGTCTATTCCTTCTTGTTGAGCATAGCCTTTGAAATCAAGTCTTGCTTGGTTTCTAATCACTTCTCCATTTTCATTTATTTTATTTTTGAACACCCATTTTGTCCTAGTAATATTTTTTATCACGAGGTCTTGGTGCTAACTCCAATGTAATGTTATTTTCTATTTGATCAAGTTCTTCATCCATTGCCTTAACCCAACATTCATCTTTGCTTTCTTGATTTATATTTTGAGGTTCAATTGTGGATAGTAAGGCTAGGTAATTGGAAGTTCCAATAAGATTTCTTCTAGTTTGTACTCTAGCTTCCTTTTCAACTAGAATTTGAGATTCTGGATGGATTTTTTGAATATACCTTGAAGGAGTCTGTTATGATTCTTCTGTGATTTCAATTCCTTCTTCTATTCCTTCATAAACTACCTCTCCTACAACCTTTTGGCTTGTTGTAGGAACAAGTTCATCATATGCTAGTGCTTCTTTTTTGGTACCTATGGATGCTTCATCAATTACAACATCAATGCATTCAACAATATTTTGAAGCCTTTTATTATAGAATTTATATCCTTTTCTTCTAGAGGAGTATCCAAAGACAATTCCTTCATCGGATCTAGATTCAAACATTCTGAGCTTATCAACATTATTCTTTATGTAACATTTCCTACCAAAAACTCTAAAATGTTTGAATGTTGGAGGCTTACCAAACCATAGTTCATAAGGTGTTTTATCACTATTTACCTGAATATGAGGTTTGTTGAGGATATTGACGGCTATATGTGATGATTCCCCCCAGAAGATATGATGTGTTTGAGACTCATCAGACATGGAACATGCCATTTGTTCGATTGTTTTGTTCATACTTTCTACCACTTCATTTTGTTGAGGAGTTTTAGCTATAGAAAACTGCCTCTTAATGCCATGTTGTTCACCAAAGTTGAAAAAATAATTTTATATCAAATATCCTCCTCTATGAGTCTAAGACATTTTATTTTCAAATCTAACTCATTTTCTACTAGAGATTTGAAGAATTTAAATTTACCAAATGCTTCATATTTGAGTTTCAATAAGCCAATCCAACACATTCTAGTAAAATCATCAATGAATACTATGAATTATTGTTCACCTCAAGGAGACTTCTTTCTCAGAGGACCAAAAAAATTAGTATGAATAAGTTAAAGTGGCTTACTTGAATTACTTTCTTTAGCATTAAACTAAACTCTAGTTTGCTTATTGAATTGATAGGATTAGAATATGTTGTTTTCTAGCAGAGAGATGTTTGGCAAGTCACGTAGTGCTCCCATTCTGCTTGACTTGTGTAATTGGGTGAAGCTTAGATGTCCCAATATTTTGTACCAAAGGCAACTTTCTTATGATTTTCTCAAGTAAGAATGCCCTTGGCTGACTTCCAAGACATAAACATTACCTAGTTTTCTTGTTCCCTTTTTTATGATCTTACTTGTATCGAGATTTCGTAGCACATAATTCTTTGATACAAAAAAAAACTCATGCCCTTGGTCACACATTTTACTAACACTCAACACGTTATGTCTTAATTCATCAACAAGAAAAGAATTTCCAACTTTAACCTTATCCTTTAGAAAAATAGTTCCTTTCCCTTTGATAACAAAAGATGAGTTATTTCCAAAGGTTACATTCATTTCTTTATTTATTTCGTTAAAGGACATAAACACATAAACCTATCTTTATCACCTATCATATTCTTTGAGCATCCACTATCATTATACCGCAAAATTGTTTGATCTCGTGCATACAAAGTTAAACATAATTTTCAGATTCTATGGTTTTCTTTTTCCATAACTCGGTTGTTGTTGTCTTTTGTTCATTCTTAAGAGTTGGTCTCATTCTTCTTCTACATCCAGTCTCTCTATGCCCAAAGTTATTGAAAAAGGAACATTAAGTTTCATCTTGGAGAGGTGAGAGAGCATTGTAAGAGTATTTCTTTAACCCAATCTCATTCTTTTGTTTTCTAGCTTCTCTAGTATTGATAGTTGTATACGTGACACACTAAGCAGCCTTATGAAAAAAATTATGACAAGTGAAGCATTGACCATTGAAGTAGAAGTTTCTGGGAGTATAGTATCTTTTTGTATAGTTTCCCTTTTGATTGTGGTAAGGATTTTTTACCTGAGAGACATTTGATCCATCATTGTTTTGGTGAGGGCTAGAATTTTGTTGACTGCTTCCCTTTACTACATTGAGATAGCTTCCTGTACCTATTTCAGAAGATTTTACAATCTTTGATGATTCTCAATTATATCCAAGACATTTTTTATTAGAGGAGAGTGTTGTAATTTGATGATTTCTTTTAGGGACTAAGATCCTTTAGCAAATCTAAGTTTTATACCTTTTGTTTTGTGAAGTTCCTTTCTTGGACTTACTATTTCTAGTTCTAACTATTTATTATGCCTCTCCTTTTCTAGAATTTGTTTCTTTAGTGCTTCTTCTAGACAAATTTTTCATTGAGTCATTTCTTCAATGAGATTATATTTTTCTTCTAGGGGATCCATAAAACCATCATTAGACTCATCAATACATTTATCTTCAAATGCCATAACTAATTGATATTCTTGATCAGACTCACCTTCTTCACCATTTGAAATACCATCACTATCTTCATGTGTTTAGAAAATTTTACTATTTTCAAACCTTCCTCTAATATTTATTTTTGTATAATTATTCCCTTTGCAGTATTCAAATGCATTACCTTCACAAATTATGATTCTTCCAATATTCCCAACAGAGCGTTGACAACCTTTGCATTGGTCTCATATTTTTTCTTTTCTGCTTCATCTGTGGGAATGGAGGATGGAAATTGATAGCCTCCTTCAACGATTTCCCAAACATTAGCTCTAAGTGAATGTAGATAAGCTCTTGTTCTGACTTTCTAGAAAACCAAATTGGTTCCATTAAGAAATGGTGGACTGATAGATGCTCCTACCACTTGATTGATCATATTGAGGAATCTTCCTTCAAGTGATCAAGCTTCTTCTGAAAGACCTCCTCTGATACCAATTGTTCTGAAAAATACTAGGGGGGACTGGGGGGCATGTGAATCAGTATTTTACACAGTTCAATTTCAATTTCTTATTCTGATTTTTATACATGACTATTGTAAAGGAAACTAGTGTATGTACATGATTATTACTACAAAAACCGTGTATATCGAGATAACTTATCAGATCATTTCAATCAATTCGCTATTATTCCATTATCCATCAATTAAAAAATAATTATGAGTAGTTAAAAAGCAGATAAACATTAACGCACACAACTATATGAATACAAGGATTTTTAGGTGGAAAGCCAATGTGGGAAAAAACCATCGCTGGTGTCATATTTGTCTTCTTTTTTCATTAAAAATAATATTCTTACAACCTTGTATTAGTGCAGATGTTTATTAGTACGCAGGCTCCTACCTACAAAAGGCTACAACCTTATCTTGTTTTCCAGATCCTACTGGAAGGGAGCTACAACCACCTTTCTGAAGACTTCTATCCTCATCTCTTTTTGGATCACATTTTAGAATGTTTCAAATGGGATCCACTCCCAACAATTCTGAAATCAACTATTCTAACACTGAATCATCAAATCTACTAATGTAACCAATGCAACTAGATCAAACTACATAATAACAAATCATACTAATGCATAAGCACTCATCAAAGAAAACAACTATTTCTGTTGCAAACCCTATTCAAGCATGCATCAAATTGTATACAAAAATGTTCTTAATCTTACCTGTGTATGTATGTGCTTATCCTGAAGAGTACCCATGTATAGATATCAAAACACTGATATATTAATTTGAATCACTATCACACTGAATCTATCATTGAATCACATGTTGAACCCATCCCAAATCACTAAACCAAATACAAATAATCACACAATAACATCATCCCCATTCAACATATCATTTCATAAATAATTCAACCTAACCAGAAATGTCAAACACATATTTTCATGAGAGATACATGATCGACATACAACAACAAACATAACATAACTAATTAGACATCATTAATAGCTCACACTGTAAAATCCTAACAGATGTATGTGACTCTTATAATGAATATCCACGTATGTACATACTTATCATTCACCACACCATCATACAGATATGTACATACTTCAGAATATATACATGACTACCCATAGGAAGATTCACATATTTACACAACTTATAAGTGAAACACCAACGTACATATCTGTAATCATTGAGTCATATCTTCTCTGCAACCACTAAAAATACTTCACAACCCTTATTGTCACATGTTCATGTCAGAGTATCATTATCATCACATATATATCATTGTTAGTTATAATCATAAAATATAAAGCAAGCATGTTCATTACTCACTGCAATGCTTTTAGATCTAGCAAATCTGAACCTCCTTGATACTCCTTGGTGCACACCTACTTTAGATCAAATAATTCATAAATAACTCATAACTTTCACACCTAACACTTTTATCTCCATCTCCTTATATAGCTTAGGCCTTAGCCAATACCTTAGGCCAATCCCTTAGTAATTTCATTGTTATTCTTTTACAGTATCAAATATTCAATGTTGTGCTCATTATTATGGGCCAATACCATGGTAA
Source organism: Pinus taeda (assembly GCA_000404065.3). Taxonomy (NCBI): domain Eukaryota; kingdom Viridiplantae; phylum Streptophyta; class Pinopsida; order Pinales; family Pinaceae; genus Pinus; species Pinus taeda. Next base: position 63,397 of record APFE030769554.1, on the reverse strand, counting down.
AGACCCTTGGTATTCATAATACCATGGTACAGAAACTGTATGTTGCTTCTCTTCATCATACCTGTGTATGTGTTCGTCTTTTCATCACAAGACCCATTTATACTTTCCTAAGTTTGACCTTTATCATCCTTTTGTCTCTAAAATGATATTCATTTGTCCATTCTCTCTTTAATACTACATAACCATCATGTTGACATATTTTTAAAGTAGGTTACCATCAAGGACAACACATTAGTCATAATGCTAAGAACTTCCATAAATTTGTCTAATAAACATCCTCCAATTCATTTTACTACTTCTAATAAATTTTCCTTAGATTCAAATCAATCCATTAAGATCGAACATGCCTTAGCCTCATATCATTATTAAGGAGCTCAAAACTTGTACTTGGATTTCCACATAGATCTTGATTTTTCACGTAAAATAGACTTCACATCTTTCCTTAGACTTCATATAGAAATCACAAATCTCATACTTTTTACATCTTTATTTAATATTCCAATATATATAGGCCTAGAAATTTCACTAGTGATGATAAATCCTTTTCACTCTTCCACAAATATGTTAGACTCATATTGCAACTCATAATTCTTTACTTTCTATTTCACAGAGATGAAAAACTTTGCAACAATAATATAGCTCAGACTTATGCTCTTGTGGAAGCTCAGACCTTGATCCATATGGAGAGAATAATTGGAATATCTGAGATGGACTATATCACATTCTTATTACCACCCATATTATTATGCACTCAAAATACCACAGGGATATAATTCATATTTTTTTTATAAATAGAATAGGTTATAACTTGATCATAATCAACAGAGGCTCAATTCTCAATTCGGTTTACTAATCCTTTGATTAGAGAAATAATTAAGACCACACATATAAGTTTGATACCAAAGCTCAAATATTAGTTTCAGTCTACTATAGGGACTTCGCCCTTCTCACACAAAGATCATAACCATTATGTAGACTCGAATTCAAACATAGAGGAAAATGATTCTTTCTATTTTGATTTTATTACATTCCATAAATTTAATAGAATTGGAATTTATTTCAAAGGAGGGCGGCATGGTAATATTACTAACCCACGAAGGCTTAGATTAATCATTGTGTCACATATGTTTGAGGAAATTTCACACATGTTAAGATCTATTACTGATGTATTCACATGGAGTAGGATATTCAAACTTATCACATTGTACTAGGATCATTTGTTAGTTAGTTAATATTACTTCAGAGGTTACTTGGATCAAAAACATGACTTTTTACTTGACTTCGAAACCTCTAGACTTCTTTACAGGAATAATTCAGACAATATAATTAATTTGCGCCTCAACGCAGAGAAAATTTAGATTTTATCTCAGACAACTTCTTGAAACTAGTTCTGATACCATGATGAGAAACCAAGTGCAATTTAGTCTAACACTTAATCCCTCTTTCTTGGTAATTCCCTATTTCTTTTAATCTGTACTTATTCTTCATCAAGAAATTACACTTCTGTTCAAATCTTCAAGGAAATAGAAATTACAGTGCAGAAGAGTTAAGAGACACTAGAAATTAGGCTAATGGCTAGAGAAAAATCCACAAGGGGAAACCCAACAATCCTTTCCTTACAGAATTTTTGTCAGCAAGAGAGAAATACAAGTCATAGAAAAAATGACAAGTACACCAATTACAAAAGTACCAATTCATCCCTCCAAAGATCTTTTCACAAAATGTCACATGTTTATCCTTTGATGATACATGTTCCAGAGATGAGGTGGTTTAGGAACTCGCATAACCAAAGGTGAGGTACCTCAGAAATTCACACAAATAGAGAGAGAAGGAACATTTTATATCCATAGAAAATCCTCTTTAGAACTTCATATAAAATCCTTAGACATGAAAATTTGAATTGCTCCATTGAGGAATGCAAGTAGGTAAAATATATAGTCTTCAATTCTTGTGAAGGGGTTCCACTTAAGCTAAGTCAATATGTCTTCATGGAGGGCTGACTTGTTATACTTAGGGACAAGAAACATGCCTTTTAAAATCATTTTTTCTTTCATTTAGATGTACAAATGGGACATCATAATATATATTTTTTTCACTCTAGCATGAATAACATGCTTAAATAAATATAGCAATGAAAAATTATACATAATTAAGACCGACCATAGTTACAATTTCAACAAGTTCTTTTAAAGTTATTTTTTTTAGTACATTTTTTTGTTTTGAGGCCTATTTTTAACCTAAAAAGTTCCTTAATTATTAGAGATGTTCATGGGGTGTCTATCATATCTATTGAAACAATTATGAAATCTTCTCCATAGGTCCCAAGAAAAGGTACAATAATTGAAGAGATGCTCCTTATTTTTAGAATTAAGCCAACAAAGCATTCATCTTGAAGGGCCTTGATAATTCCAATTTTGAATATTCTCCCATGTTAATGGCTTATGTTGTACAAGTAGCTAGAGAAACATTGATACGTTGGGAAAAATATTTTTCTTCCAAACCTTTGTCTACACTTCTTCCTTTGGTAGATATTTGTGTGTAGCTTCTAGGTGATATGATTCTTCGGCAGAGAAGGTACCCTTAGGTCCATAACCTCATCAGAATTGTCCTCTTGGTTAGGAAAATGTATTTTATGGGCTTGGAGGAAATTAAGGTGCATGCTTATTCTTCCAAATTTGTTTCCAATGCTCTAATCCCCCTTTGGATCCATCTCCACAAAATATTTTCACTTGGGACTGTTGTCATAATGGTTGGATCCTGAAGGAAAAATCCTCCCCTAAGATCGGGTGTGCACATGGTATCCTAGGCTACTAGCGGCCAATTATTCTCTAGATGAGATCCTCCCATAAAATTTCTCTAAATATGTTGGAATTCATGAAGAAAAGAGGCAAGCTCCATCATAGATTAGCATAGATAAACAAGTAGAGCTTGAAGAATACGCTCAAGTAATAACAAATGCCTTGCAATGTTCAATGACCTAAATGGAAAACTTGATAATTTTTGTGGAATTTGGTAGGGAGTTCCTCCCACAAACTCCATTTAAGAAATCTCTCCACCAGAGGGGCACCCAAATACTTAGATGGGAGCTGACTTATTTACATACCCAAAATTCTATCTTCATGTCTTTGGACAATTATAAAAGTAATAAAAAATGAAACTTGGTACTAAGCTTTATTGATATCTGTACATGAAGCCAAGGATAACTAATCCAGAATTTCATTAAAGACTCAATCGTCCTATGTTAATGGAGTACTAAGGCCCATGGTATCATAAAAAAATTGTTTATGGTCAAGCAGTGAGCCATCCCCATATAGTGTGAGGCCTTTCAATATTTTCTCAACCACTACTACTTTGAGCATACACCATAATCCCTCCGCTACAATAAATAAAAGGGGGATAAGGGGTCCTCTTGTTGAGTCCCTTAAGAGGAATGGAAGGAGGATGATGGGGAGCCATTGGCCATAGTCGAGAAGAATGAAAATGAGATAATATTATAAATAAATGATCCATTCGCTTATGAACCTAGATGCTCTTATAACATTGTATAAGAATTCCTAATTCAACTTGTCATAGATATTCAATAAATCTAATTCGATCATCATCCCCAGTTTATTTGTGACCTTTAGGGAGTCTATTTATTCATGGGAAACCATTATTCCATCTAATATTTGTTATCCTTCCAAACACCCTATTTCTTATGGAAATATTATTTGGTGAAGAAATTGTTTGATTCAATATGCAATAATCTTAGTTATCACCTTATGTATATAACATCAAATAATTCTATTGGTTTGTAATCACTAGGTTCCTCCACTCTCTCTTTTTTTGGCACCAAGGTGATCAAGGTGACATCCAATTCTCTTAGAATGGAATGGGACTACCTTATCTCTTCTAATGCTTACCATACATCCTCTCCAATAATATGCCAACATGCTTGAAAAAGTTCCATTGTGAATCCATCAAGCCCTAGAGGGTTAATTTGGGGCATCATCTTTATTTTCGTTTCCACCTCCTGATAAGTTATATCTCTAAGAAGATCCTCTTTCTATTTTGCATAAATTAAGTGAGGAATGTGTTTGACTATTTGTCATATTTACATGTTTCTATTAATTTGTGGTTCTATCATATTGTTTTGAAAAAAATATGTTTCAACACTTGAGATACCTCTAGGTGGGTTTCTACCTTGTGCCCATCCACGCCTTTCAAAAAGGCTATTCTATTATGATTCCTATGTTATAGCATTGATCTATGAAAGAAGGCAGTGTTCTTTTCTCCCTCTTTAAGCCAATGGATGTGAGATTTATGTTTCCATAAAATATCTTATTACTTTCACCTCTCTTCCAATTCCTATAGAACTTCTGCCTCAGCTTTAATCATCTCCTCTAATATACTACGTAGAATCCCCTCTTGTTGGATCTATGCCATTTTATATTCTAATTTATCCTTCTCCTCTAGGGTGTTCCCAAACTTTATTTGTTCCAACTCTTTAATTTCCACTTAATGTGATTAAGTGTTTTATATAGGGAGAACATTATTGTTCCCTCTATATGCCCCAAATCCTCCCACCACTGTTGTATATTAGATTGAAATGCAAGGTTTTGAGGCCATAATTTCTCTAACATGAAGGGATGGTTTCTTAGGCACATCTTTAGATCTATGTTGAGGCATACAACACAATGTTCCAACTTTTGATTATGAATAATTTGGGCTTTGAGAAAAACATCTGGATTCAAAATACTCTTAGACATAAAAAATTGATCTAACTTTGAGCCAACATGTTGTGAGCCTTCCTTTCGATTATTCCATGTATATACCTCATTATTTGTTTGCACCTCTACTAAGTTGGTTGCATCGATCACTTCTTGAGATAATTTTGCATCGATTTCTAATCACCTAACGCCACCCCTCTTTTCATCCAAAGAATTTATAGTATTGAAGTGCCACCATTTAATCCAAGGGAATTGGTGGATGAGATTAACTTTTAATACCATTGAGTTAAATAATAACCATATTTCATTTGAGACATTGGGGATGTATAGATTAGCTAGGTAGTAGTATTCTCCATAGCCAATAATATGAAACTGCATAGTTATGATCCAAAAAGAAGCAAACATATTTGTGACTCTAATATCTTCCTAAACCCATAGGATTTATAGACCTCTCAGCCATTTATGGAAATTTACAGTTCCAACTTCTCATCACTTTTTATAAAGTTTCTCCTAATATCTTAGTTTCTTGTATCATCATGATAAACAATTTTCTTCAAATTACTTATCCTTTAGGAGCTTTTTATTTCATTTTTTCCTTAGGCCCCTCATATTTCAAGAAAATATATTCATTATTACGACTTGATGGATCCACAAAGTACCTCCATGATAACTCTAAATATTCTTGAATTCACCAAATCACCTCCAATTTCAAGTAATAATCATAAATTAGTCATGTGCCCCTATTTTGTAACGACCCCTCCCACATTTACCCACTTTGACAGGATATCTAGGGTAAACGTGACCTCGATGTAAGTATGATATGAACCGACCTCCAAGTTATAGTTTTGGAAGTGGGGCCTACAAACCATAACACATACTAATATTCCTCAAAGACTATAGACCACTCAGGAGCCTCACAACCACTCCAGGTGGTTAATATTTGAGATGAAACTCATTTTCACTAGGTTTATACCCCATCAACACCCTTAACACGCCATGCATGCGGTTATGAGGATCCAACCCATAATCCTTCCTACATGTGGTTATGACCCAAAATTCCATATTTTGTGCATGCAATCACGAGATCTATGCCACTTTTTTACACTAGCCTCCATACCACTTCCCAAAACTACTTGTAACTTTCAAAAACATGAAAATGATGTTAATAATGCTAAACAATCAAAGCTTGAATAATATCCTTACCTATACATGCCTAATCCAAGATAGAAATTTTGCCAAACATATGACAAACATATAATCTTTAGGGCGTGAATGCATATCTGATCATAAAATTTTGAACTTCATCTAGAAATCACCAAGAATGCTCTATGCCCTCTCAAGCTAGCTATAAGAACACTTGTTAGCCCATGCATTAATCAACCATCTAATAAATTATCAAATCATGAACAAGAGACATAGCTAGAGAACATAATAGAACCACTCATATAACCATCATTTAACCAGAATATAAACCTGTTGTAGTGGCTACAACCACCCTCCAAAATTTTACCTATGCTTCAATTTTGGAGCCTTCCTTGTAAACCACAACATCTCATCCTGAATTGATCTAGTTCTGGGTTGGCCTTAGAGAATTGCACAATTCTTAAGGGCAACAAACCTTCCTCTTGGGAATTGCACAATCCTGACTACCAGTGAGCCTTGAGCTCAAGAAATGTGTAGTATTGAATGCCAGCCAACCTTGAGCTAGGAAATTGTGCAGGCAAGAGAGGCAATCTATAGCTACTGAGCCCAAAAATTGTGCAAAACCCACTATGTTGAGAAATTGCTCAGTGCATGAACTAGAGAGTTGCTTAGTCCTTCTGAAAACTGTGTAATCTTTTAGGGTAATGCATGGAATCTTTTCCCAAAAAAGAAAAAGAAAAAACCATCCCTAAAAAATAGGGATATATTTTTAGCAACTCGAAGGAGGTGCTTGAGTTATTTTAGAAATTGTCGCGAAGTGTCTTTTTTTCCTTGATTTTAGGCATACGTGTCATAAACCCTAACTTGACCAAATATATTAGTAAACCCTTCTAGATATCATTTTCACACTTGATCAGGGAACTCTATCATTCTTGAGGAGATCAAGGAACCTTTGGTGCAATCGTCGTCGTTTTTCTAGGTGATTTTTTCTTTTCTTATCTTCTGCCACTTTTTCTGTCACTTTTTTTTGTTTAGCTTGTGAGAGTGTTGTTTCATTTGTTTCCTTGAATGGATGCTGGAATTTTAACTTGTTTTATCTTGTATGAGTGTTTTTTTTAGTTTTATATTTCCTTCCCTAAGTGTTGCATGAGTTACCTTGTTTTTGCATCAATGGTTGTCATTGCGGAGACCCTCTTCACATGCTTCATTTTCTTTGAATTTGATTGATTCCTACACTTGTTTCACATGCATGCATCAACACTTAGTCAGATATGCACTCAAAATCACACCATCCTTCAGATATTCTTGATTTTCACACTCTACTTTGGCAGATCTGGTTCCCCTTGCCTGGATCTCACACTTCACTGCATGAACTGTGCAATATTGGAGCTCAAGACCATTTCCTTGGCTTCTGGAATTCAACGGAACCTGTCCTGGGCTAGATCTAACTACACACTGGTTAGTTCCAAGAGCCATCATCCTAGATTGGCCCCTGATACTATACAATGCATAGTGTCTCCCAACCTTGGCACAGACTGAACTATGCATTGCACAGTTCTAGTCATCAAGCTTCCCATAGTGAGGCAGTGCCCTCTCTTAGCCAAAATTGCGTAAACCTTACCATCATGAGCCCAACTTGTTGCTTAAACTTGTCTTCAAGTTGCTTTGCTTTTTAAGATGACATTTTCTTACCATGAGTATCCTCTCTGTCCCAAAGGTAAAAACATTTTTGAGCATCTCTCTAACAGTTACAGTTAACATTTCATCCAAGAGAGTTGCATCAGAGGAAACCATTAAGAGTAGTATAGGGAAAGAAGTTGAGCATACATCATTGGATTTTCCAGTCTATGCAGATACTCAACTATTCATTGAGAATGGTACAACACTGAGATGACAGCAAATCAAAGATACTTTGGCCAATAGCTTCAAGGAATATTTAGAGGATCAACATGTTTATGTTAGTATCCAATGGTCATGATTATATAAGGTTGCATGAAGGTACCCCACCTTCCTATGTGTGAACATCATTAGCTGGATTGTCTCACACATAGATGAAAAACTATAAATTTAAGCAGTGCCAAGAGGAGAGAGCTTGCAACCTTCAGGGTAGAGAAATTTTAGCAGATGTATCATTTACCTAAGCTAATGAAGCACATGGACTCACTCTTTTATGCCACCCATAACTATGTGAACATGAGAGATATTGTTAAGGACTTGGTGAAAGAGTCATCAAAGTTTAGACAGACACCTGCCTTATTTACAAGACAAATTCCCTCGGGATGGCTTATCAATTCTTGATCATATTTTCCTCTAGAATTTATGGTCAAGAGAAAACATAAACCTTTCCTGAAGGGTGGGTGGTATTACTAGACTAGCTAGTGAATGATGGGAGAAATTTCAATTGGTTAGATTTGTTTTACATGTCTAATTCTAAGAATCCACCCAAGAATGAGAAAAAAAGGTTTTACATGTTTGTATACTTACTGGATGCAATTTGTGCCCAACAACAGTTCCTTGGTATGAGATGGACATGGACACCGAAAGAGACTACCCTCAACATCTATTGTATGTTGCTTTCCTACTGCAGCTATCGAGGTGTGATGGCAAGGCTAACTAACCATTTTATCATCTTGTTGTACAAGCTTATCTTTGAGCAGGATCCACCTTGCATGTCCCGAGAAGCAATAGAGTGATAATAAACATTGTGGATTGGTATGCCTCACTAGGTGGCAACTTCATGAGATTGGTTGGCAGAGAGAAGCATGTACATGTTCTACAAAGATATGCCACTGAAAAGCTAATCATGCAAGAAGTTTCATATGACCTCTCTACAGGGTTGTTAGTGGGACTACATAGGAAGAAGAAAGTTTCATGGCATACTCTTCCTTTATGGATCATATTATATGATATTGAGAGCTTGAAATATTCGTATGTCGAGGCTAAGGAGATAGTTAAATTCGAGCTCAGAACCAGAGAATTTAATCCGTATGATCCCCACGGTATTTGCAAGGACCACTGTATGAGAGTGTACTTTCTATTGATCCATGGGGCATGTCATTGGCCATAGGAGGACCCTTCGAGGTATTGTTACAATGCATCCAAACTCCATAAGCCAGTCATGATAACAACAAATTGGAAGCCTTCTCTGTAGACAACAACAACTCCAGAAGAAACAACGACAACAATAGAAGGCAGAAATCTAGTGAAGGAAAAGGAAAAGAGGAAGGTTGTTGAGGACCCAGAGGTAGAGCAAAGCTACAAGATGAAGGTAGATCCTATCTTGAAGAAGGGAGCTTTAACAATGCAAGCAAAGAGGGATCCAATGGATGAAGAGAGAAGAGGGAAGGAAGAGAGAAAAAAAGAGGTTGCAGGAAGCAGAACTGAAGATGCAGGAGACAGAGTAGAAGCTGAAGGAAGAACAAGAGTTGAGGAGGAGAGAAAGACAATAGAAGAAGAAACATGAATAATAACAAAGGAAAGGCGTGATGACAAAGAAAACTACAACCAAATAGGTTGGTGAGCCAGAACAACCAGCAGCTGAGGAAGACGGTGAACATATGTAGGATTGGGAGCTTGCTCAGCAGATTGAGCAACTGATTGAAGTGTCCACCACCTGTAGTGTTAGAACTTGTCCCGCGCAAGAAAGGAGATATTGTTCTCCTTCATGATGATCTGACCATGGATGTGTAGAATCTATCAGATGACAAGTTGTGGAAGAAGATTATAGAGGTGTAGAGGAAGCACTTTCTAGATGATCCTGCATCACTTACATTTATGAAGGAAAGGGTGATATTGTCAGAACCAAGAAGCATCCAACTTCACAAAGCCAGCTTGGCCTATGTAGGAGCAACAAGATCAAATGTTAAGTACCTAATGATCAAGAATGAAAAAGTGGTAAATGACTTGCAGGCTACCAGGAAAGAGGCAAACAACTCTGAGCATCAACATAGAATGCAATTTCTGCATTGGGGGAAATGAGGATAGTGATGCTTGCCCAAGTATCAACACTTAAGGGTACCATGCATAAGTTCTATGATGGATTTGTCATAAAGAAATTGCCTATGTGCATGGCCTACATTAGCAGATCAAAGATTTTGTTCAAACTCTCAAGAACATACATGCTACCATCACCCATGTACAAGAGTGAACAATGCGGTAATAAGGGGCCTCGCTTGACTTAGTTAAGAAGATGAAGCCACAGGCAGAGATGGAGAAAGCGAAGTTCTGAATATTGATCCAGAACTATGAGTAGCTTGCCCCATTCATTAGAAGCATATTTCCCTCAAATGCGCAGTTGTACAATAATCTGGATGTCATGGTGAGAAAGAACATGATCCCATCAATTGGTTCCCTCACTGATGCTAAACCCAAGAACCAAGTTTGGCTAGAGATTGATGAGTGCATGAAGCATCTAAGACAAGAGGCCACCAAGAAAGACTTGGAGATATACAGACAACACATTGAAGCAAATCAGTTGTCCTTTCAAGGTCAGCACCATGCTTCACATGTTGTAGAGTCTGTGTCGATGCTTGTCTAGCAACCCAATCCCATTATGTGCAATTTGATAGTCGATTTTAAATTTTTCTTTATAATGAATTGATTATGCTCCTGTTAATTTCATGGTTGGTCTTTTAAGTTTTCATTTCAAGGAGTTCAGCTCACCTACACTGTATCAAGTTGGCTTATGCTAAGATTTTAAAATTGTTATACATTTATCATTAAAAAAAAATACTCTTGGTATAATAACTCTTTCATTCAGGTGTTCATTTTTTAAGTTTTTTTAGTCATAAAAAATTTCCATAATGTCACGCTTGAAACATTTTGAAAATTTAAGATTGTTTTGTAGTCATAATATTTTGTTTTAATTCCATGGTTGAAAAGTTGTCAAGATTTTAATGTTTTTCTAACTTGTGGTATTTTATCTTTAATGATATGGTTGAAAACAGTTATAAGTATTTTTTCTTAACACCATGCCTGAAAATTGTTGGAATTTTAATGTTTTTCAAAAAGGTGATATTTTAAATTTAATGTCATGTTTAAAAAATGTTGGAATTCTAAGGCTTTTCAAATACGTGATATTTATCTTTAATGTCACGCTTGAAAATCGTTGGAAATTTAAAGCTTTTCAGAGTAATAATATTTTGGTTTTAACGTCATTATTAAAAATGATGAAAATGTACCTTGAAAAAAGGATGTTATTCTGGCATCAACACTTTTCGATTTTAAGGTGTTTTTTGCACCAAACAAAATGAATTTTATTGTTTTTTACTGTTATTTTTAAAAAATATTGAAAATTTACTCTGCAAAAAATGGTGATGCAGAATCAACACTTTTTATTTTTGGGTCATTTTTTTTGGGGTTTTTGGGCTTGAGTACCTGTTTTGAGGTAATAGTTCCCGTTTGATTGGTAACTATATTTTCTAAGATTCTGTTTTCCTAGAATGCCATGAAGAATGGGTAGGGGGTTCAAGTAAAATGACGATTAGAATTGAATAGATAGCAAAATAAGATAATGAAGGAATATGGCATCTAATTTTAACAAAATTTAAAGTTAAAAGAAGAAGAAAAGATAATAGCACATTAACAGAAGTGTCATGACATGGAAAAGGAAGAATTCCACAAGTTAATATTACCCGGTTAAGTACCTCAAATATGACTTCGATAGTCAAAAACAAAAATTGGTCAAGTGATTGACTAGAATGATTTTTTTCTTAGACATTACCATGTCAAGATAACCACACGAAACTGACATATTAATTAATAGTTGTAGAACAAAAGGATTTCAAATATGCCTTAATTGTTAGCCTCACTCTCTTAATAATCAATTAATAAATCCAAATATTAAATTAAATTATTAAAATCATGAGAACTCCTCAAACTAAGGAGTCTAGTTTTGGATGAGAGATTCTCTCCAACTGGCTCTTCTAAATTAGTGTGTAAGTTGAGAAAATGTCTCAACCAAGTGTGTCTAAGATAGATGCACTATCTTAAGACCACTTGCTCATGTATTTAAATGTATTATTAAAAAAATTTGAATAAGAGAGAATTACATGAGTATGAGAGACCACATGATGGCTCTCTGCCTTTTCCACCAGTTTATTGTTGTGTGAGTTAATTTCTTGTGCATATGGTTTTATGGCTATGTGATTTTCCTTCATTAATTAATAATTGTAGAACAAAAGGAAATAAACATCAAGATGAGGGTTAAGAGGAATTCAAAAGTGAGGCAGGTTAGTAAAATGCTATTGCGAAATTTGGTGAGGGGAATTTCTTGTCTTCTTTCATTGATTCTAAGTATAACATATTATTCTGGGTTGTGTTCTTAAGTAATCATGGTGAAAGGATAATAATATTGTCTTGTGTTTTTAAATCTTCATGGTATTTGGAAAGAACCAAATAAAAAAATGAAAAAAAAAAATGATTGAATTATAAAATTTTATTAGACTTCTACGTGAAAAAGACCGACAGATAATTAATTTGGACAAAATTAGGTCCACCCGTACAAAGAACGAAGGTAACACTTGTTGTGGAAATGGTGGGATGAAGCAGTTGTCTTAGAACCTCGACAATGTTTTTTGTGACACTTTGGACAATGAGGGTGTCTAAAGAACCAATCTTTAGTTGCAAGCTATCATGGGGACAAAGCAGGGACTCTCCCTCAAAAAAAGAAAAAAGAAAGAATAAAAAATGTTGATGATAACAAGTATGACTAGCGTGAAATGAATAGTTAATCCCATATTGAGCTATGACTATTGTTTCTATTTCTTTCCAAAAAACCCCAGAACCCTATAGGTTAAATGTATTAAAGTAACTTATTGATTGAATGAAGTAAGAGATATGCTAAGAACCGATATATATAGGGAAACATTATACTATACTACAAAGGAGTGTAAATGTAAAAGAGAGAAATTTCACGACCACACATAGAAGCGAGTTGCTTACAAGTTTTATCTGTCACCTGTAATGCAGCATGGAAAAAGGAAAAAATTGAAGGAATGATAAATTTTGTTGTTGTGATGGAAGAAGAAAACAAGCAATCTAAGATGGATATAAAGGAGCTACTTGGATAAGTGAACAACAAAAGGAATCTTAGAAGGAAGTTGTATCAAACTTTACCTGAAGCATAATTAATGAACATGTAACATACAATCATAATAACATATAAATTCTACCTATTACGATAATGCGCTAGCTATAATCCATCATTTCAAATAAAAAATAAAAAACAGAACAATAAAAGTTTCTTGGTATATTATTACCATGTAAACAATCCATGAACTAGAACTTATAATAGAACGGCTTCATGGATTCCTTGGTAGTTGACACATCCATTAGCTAAGTAAAAAGGATTAAGACTATTGTTGGTGAGCTATAACGATGCCTCTTATTTAGTGCAGGTTGCTGAGCTTGTAGAGTGATGAAGTATGCTAAATACCACATTGAATACATAAGTAACAATTGGTGATGTTTGTGATAACATTTGAAATGATTATACATGTATAGATTCTTCTTAAATGATAATTGATGAAAACTAATGGTAGCCTTGATGATGTTGAATGTAAGTCGAATCAGATGAAAAGTTCTTGATCGAACCTCTATGTATACTTTACTAGATAAAAGAAATCATTTTAGCGAGATGTGCAATTACCCAAGTCAAGTGCAATGGAAGAACTTCAACTGGGTGAGGCTACTTAGAGGTTGAATATTATATGTGTGAGGCATATTCTAGCCTATGTGGAGGGCTAAGAAAATGCTAAGGACAATGTTTCACTCAAGGGGGGGAAGATGTAACACCCTTCAATAAAAACTATAAATGTTTTGTTTTACCATAGATGACTTGGTAAAAATGGTGGGCCAAGTAAAGGCCTAGGTGGATGGTAAAAAATAAATGCTATTTTATTTAATTGAATTTATTTTTATAAATAATACAAGCTAGGGACAACCATAAAATTATGGGAAATAGTGCTAAAAGAATGTTTCATCTATGAGATAGTCAAGGTGGTTATTCCTCTCCGTAGAGATAATAAATCTTAGTTGGGACAAGGGAGCGAAGAGGGTGATAGGGAAGAAAACCTTACGTGACCTTGGAGACTTGGAACTTGGTTGAAGGAGGTAAAGAGAGGAGTTGAAGCTTCAAGCTTTGGAGCTTGAAACAAAACGTTATTGAAGGTTGGCAGGATGCTAATAGTTGGGGTATTCTTGAGCTGGCGGGTGGCAAGTGGAATCATTAAGATAGAATTGTGAGTATGAGTTCTTGGGTTGGACTGAAAAGGTCTTGATGCCTCTTAACAATCCTGACTAGGTCACTCTTAACTAAATGTTCTAGAAAAAAATTGATTCAAGGGGAGATATGGACGTAATTGTTATTTTCATTGGTTTGGTTTAGCACTTTCCTTCTTGGTAATTTTGTGGCTAGTTAGACAAGTTGAATAAAAAGTAAGTATTTGCTTGGTCATGTAACCCTTGTTTTAGTTATTGAGAAGACACTTTGTTATACCTGAATCTATTTCAAGGAAAAAAAATTATGTTGTATTTATTTCACTTGTAAAGTTTCTTGTAGATGATTGACAAAAAAAAAAAGGTTAATCTTCCGCCAAGCTGAATAACCAACATCCTAGGAGAGCGATCCCGAATTCAAAATGGTGTATTGGAATAAATGGGGGCAGATCTTGGCGTTAGAACCCATTCAAAAATTCCTGACTTCAAAATGTAAAAAAGAAAAGTTATAGAAAGATAATAAAGGACACTTACTCATACTTTAACATGTGAATTATGTAGACTTTGTATGGACATATATGCAACATATTACAACTATCAAGTATTATGCATAAGTCGTCACCGTAAAAATAGGCCACTATATACATTTCAGAATTACGTAACGAGTGGGGCCATAAAGATTTAATTAAAGAATATTTCAATTCGTAGAAGTTAGATATGTATAGATGAAATACTTGAAAATACGACCAGGATTAAAACCTAAAACTATAGTTGCAAAATTATCTAAAATAAATGGACCCAATACATAGAGAGGTTTGCAAGAACAAATAAATACGCTAATTAATACATATTACCAACTTTGTTGATGATCCGCACGCGAAAGAGTTGAAGACTGGCTAATTCAGAGAAAACATTCGAGTAAACCCTGTTATGGTTCAATTGTATTAAGTAAACTGAATCACTACATGTGATAGATAAAGTTCTTTAATAATACAAAGTCAAAAATACATCAAATAACCTTTGTTTTAAGAAAGATAAGCAAACTTAATTATATGAATGAAACCAGAGCGGTCAAATACACCAGCCATCGTATACCGACCAAAATACCCAGGGCTATCGAAGCCTCAAACTATGAGAGGCATGCAAAAAAATATCTATATATAAATATACAGTTGAATTTCTAAGCCCTGAAGGGCTTAAGTATTAATCAAATGACAAGTTCATGCAAGACCATAATTATTCCAGTAAGAACATAAAAACTCAGAGGGATTCAACTGAGTTTAGTGAGAGTATAGCTCTAGTAGAACGTATGCAGAAATAGCCTCTCAGCCTGAACTTGAAACGCATACAGAAAAAAGACCAAATGAGAACCTGTTTGGGAGTGCAACTCGGATCTAAAATTATATTTCCTAACTGGTGTCACTACCAAAACTGAGGTTACAAACTTGCATTGCGAGAAGGCACTCTTATTAACTGTGACATCCAATGGAAGAAAGGAAAATTTAACTTATAAAAGAATAGGCTTTCGTCCATTAACCTATGTTTGACGCACGAGCAGTTGCAACCCTCGCAGCCTGTGCACAGAAGTAAGTTTCACAAATTAATAAGATAAAATGCTGGGACCCTACTCTTAAATATAACAATAGGACAAGAAGTCCTTAGCTAACAAACACAGCAAAGAAATAATCTTATAATTAAATTCATATTCCTAGGGTTCGCAAGCGAAACAAGCTGAAGTAAATTCAACATTTTAACACATAACTTCAAGGAACTATGCAATATCTCTAAACATCAATATGAGTGAACCAGGTTAAGAAGATTGAACACAAGCCAATAATTTAAATGAGAATATATTCTCGTCAACTGTGATATAAAATCTGATATTTCTATTTCTCTGCTAGAACATAAACTATCTAAAAACCCTAGCCTAGTAAGTTGCCACGGCACCTGGAAGGAGAAACAAGAGTACTGTTAAAATGGAATTTGGGAGAAACACCGAAATTCCTGAAAGAACTGTGGATGGTCGCGTCAATGGTCTCACTTGCGATGGCAGAAATAAACAAACTAAGAAAAAAAATAGGGTTAATACTTATGGGTGGAAACTGACCATAAATCTATACAATGCGAACAGTAAAAAAAGGTAGCTGCGTCGGTTCCCTCTTTGTGAGTAAGCTCCAACGACACTTTTGAGGGAAAGCAAAATTCCATACATAGACTTATCATAGAAAAACTATAATAAAACTTAGAAAATAACAAGTAAACGTGGAATATTAATTCGGGACCAACCAGCAGTAGAGTATACCCCCAATAATCCTGCAAATCATTAAGATCTATGAACTGCATGGCCACTAGCTTCGGAAGGTTAAGTAGGGTTGAAAACCCATCTATATCCCTTGTTAAAAGACTCCAATAAAAGAAAAGGAAACGTGTTCAGCAACTCGTAACCAAGAAGCATAGTAGATATAATAATTTACCTACAGATTAAGCGAACCAGCTCTGAGTCAAACAAACTTAGGGGTAATCGAACCATAGTTTCACCATAGTTAAAGAGCCTAAATTTGACAAAGGGAAAATCAACAATGAGCACCATATGACATCGTGGGAGGAGGGTGGTTACCCTCTACCTAGCCCGGTTTGTTTTCTCACTGTCGATCTAAACCGATTTACCTTCGGCCATAGATCTATCACTCAAGCCTAGAGCATTGATTGCCAGATGGTACATGACGAGATTGGTTTCAATATAGTTGGACATCTTAACCTATATATGAGTTATCTGAATGCAAATATTAGCTAAGTGAAGTCCCACTTTATACCAAATACTATACTTTGGGAGGTAAAAGACATATACATATGGATGAATTTCACTAAAACCATAATAATCGAATCAATACTAGAGCTCGAGACCGTTACAATATCAATCAAATAATGTGACTTGTTGCAATACTATAACATAAATATTTACAAAAATAATTTTGAGTATATGGTGTAAGCAATTAGTGTCTAGTAAAAAAAATATTATGAGGTATGTTACCATGGCTAACACCATCAACAAAAATAAAAATAACTTAAAATATTATATATTATAATTTAATTAGTTTATAATATTTTAATTTAATTTAATTTAATCTCACATTTTGTATAACATAAAATAATTATCACAAAATATTACCTACTTTAGTCACTCTTCTTTGTAACTTTAGTCACTCTTGTTATCTTATATGGATGTGGGGTCTGGGGTTGCAGCGTCTCTAGAGAATCGTGGAGAAAGATTGAGCAAATCCAGAAGCATTTTATAACGTATAACCTGAAAATTAAAAGCAATACACCCTATCTTATTCTCCTTATAGAAATAGGTCTTTCCCCTATCAAGAGCCTAGCTATGACTAGGCTTTTGTTGTACAAGCACAAACTCAATAACATAGGAGATCATAGACTTCCTAAGCTAGCTTTAAATTCTAGCCAAAACCACCTAAGGCTCAAGCGGAGTGGTATAAAGACACGAAGGCCTAGTTAAACCTTTGGGAGATCAACGAGAATGATGCTTTGCAAAACATTAATAACATTAAAAATATTGTTACTTCTAAGTTCAAAGAAAAATTGTGGTACACGAAGGCCTAGTTAAACCTTTGGGAGATCAACGATAATGATGCTTTGCAAAACATTAATAACATTAAAAATATTGTTACTTCTAAGTTCAAAGAAAAATTGTGGTGTGAGAAAGATTTAGCAGCTAAAAGAAAATTAAGTTATTATAAAAAGGTCATCAACCCCACCCTAGGAGATCAAAAGTATCTTTGTTTTAACTAGCTCAAAGAAGAAAATTAATATAGCAAAAATTAGAACCAACTCTTATGAGCTCCATAGTGAAAGAGGTGCTGGGGCAGTTCCTAAAACACCATGGATGGAAAGGATCTGCCATCTCTGTGAGAATAGGAACATCGAGGATGAAAACCACTTCCTCTTAAGAGTGCCCCAGTACAACCACATTAGATCTCAATTCATAATCTTGGTGCATACTGAACTTCCTAGCCTGAGAATAAGAACACGAGGATGAAAACCACTTCCTCTTAGAGTGCCCCACGTACAACCACATTAGATCTCAATTTCATAATCTTTGTTGCAATACTGAACTTCCTAGCCTTTTACGATGTCAAAATTATAGTGAACTCGGGAGGCTTCTCTCCAAGCTTTTTGAGCATAAGAATAAAATCTTAAATCAAACTAAACAATTTGTTTCTTAGCCTTTTACGATGTCAAAATTATAGTGAACTCGGGAGGCTTCTCTCCAAGCTTTTTGAGCATAAGAATAAAATCTTAAATCAAACTAAACAATTTGTTTCTTTAAGTCCAATAGACCAAAGTTTGGTCTCAGTGGATGTTAACCACCATCATCATCATTCTAATTTTCATTTTCAATTTTGTTTCTAGATTTTGAAATTTTAGTTTTATTTATCTTTAGAGAGTGTTACTATAAAATTAATTTAAATTTAGTAAAAATAAAAATATTTAATATGAAAAATATCAACTTAAATAATATTAATAGTTTATTAATTGGAACTATTTTTAATAATAAATAATCTTGTTTTTCAACTATTTATTATTATATATAATTATTAACAAATTATATTTTTTATTATTTAAATTATATTTTGAAACATAAATAAGTTCTAACATTTTCGAACATAATAATATTCAACATTTTTATTATATTTCAATTGTACAATTTTAAAAATGAATAATTTCAATTTAAACAATTTTTTTTTTTTAATTTTCCACATTTTAAATAATAATAATAATTTTTTTAAGTAACAAAATTAAAAAAATCAAAAATTAAAATATTTAAATGATATTGTTTTATATTATTTTACATCTTCACTTCTATTAAGTATCTAGAAAGATCAAATCCCTTGAGATGCAAAAGTCTTTTGTAGTGAAATGAGATTTGATTCCTTTAGTTGCTTGGTACAAGTGTCTAGAAAGATCAAATCCCTTGAGATGCAAACATCATTTTGAAGTGAAATGAGACTTGATCCATTAGGTGCTTGGTACAAATGTCTAGAAACATCAAATCCCTTGAGATGCAAACATCTTTTTGTAGTGAAATGAGATTTGATCCCTTTAGGTTCTTGGTAGATCCAAAGCTAAGATGGGATTGGCTGGTATAATATATATGTAGCTGACATTGAAATATTTTATTTATATTTCAATTTTTCAACAGTAAAATGTTAAAACATGTCCCATCATATTGTTTCCCGATATTCATAGATTTAATTATTTTTATTATTAATATTTTCTAAAATATTAGACATCAAATCCATTTAAAGCCTTGAAAAATTACAAATATCCCTTATACATTGAATTAGAAAGCAACTTTTAATGGAATAAGAATTCTCTCAATCCTTCTATCTATATGTTTCATATTAAAGTCTTTTACTCAACTTATTCAAAAGATTTTATTTATAACCTACATTGAATTTTTCTTTGTTATCAATATTTTAAAATAGTGTATATCGAATCCATATTAGAAATAAAATAAATAACACATCTCTCTACGTATCCAAAGTGAAAATATATATGAAACTTTTTAATTCAAATTACTTTATTTTTCTCTATATAAAGTAGATATAAAATTATGTTATTTTAATATGGACATTGAAATATTTTACTAATGGTTGACAATGACTTTTTTTATTGATATATTTTTATTTTAAATATCACATCAACATAGAATTAATTACACATCATGTTTACCAATAATACAATGTCATATCATCTCCATATTAAGTAGTGAATAAATTACATTTCTTCCTTCTAGTAAAAAGTAAATTAAATTTCTTTTATGCATTTCATATTAAATAGTAAAGAAATTACATTTCTTCTCACACTAAAAGGTAAAATATTTATTTTACTTACTGTTACTTTATATCTCTATATAGAGTTATATAAAATTAAGGTGTGAATTGAAGTATTTTGATTAGGCGGACATTAATTTTTTTGTTATTAATAATTTTGTATTTCTCAATTTAAATTATTATTTTAATATTTTTAAATGTGATGTTATGTGAAACAATATTTTATGATAATTTTAATTTAATTATTAATTATTATTCCGGTTGGTATTTAACTTTATACAATATAAAAAATATTCTTATCAGTAGTCACAAATCAAATGTTGAGATTTATCTCAAAAGTAGAGATGGATTTACACAGACATATAAAATATTATCAATATTTGAAATTCCATTATTCATTCATATAGAATAAATAACGAGAATACCCCAAATTTTTTATTTACAAAACGATATGTGAATCTTCAATAAAAAAAAGGCATATTAACATAATAACAGTAACAACAACACAACAAGTGTTGTGTTACATAACAACAGAGTCCCTGCCACACAATTTTGTAAAACGATATTAATTTGCAACATAGTTTTGTAAAACGATATTAATTTGCAACATAGTTTACTATTAGCCTTAGACTAGAAAAACATTTAATTCAATTTATGTATGAAGTACATGAATGAATTCTATTTGACAATGTTTTAATGATTTTGTGTAGTTGATTTACACACAAAAGATAAAATTATTACTTAATTATCAACATGATCCAAGTGATTACAAAGACGTTTAATTCAATTTATGTATAGTTTGATCCAAGTGATTACAAAGTCATTTAATTCAATTTATGTATGAAGTTACATGAATTGAATATCTATGACCTTATTTTTTAAGATTTTGTGTATTTGATTTACACTCAACTAAATGAACCTGAACTATGAGTGATATGAGAATTGTTGGTAAAATTATTTTGATAGCCTAACGAAGCATGCAATCTAAATCTTTGCACCCAGATGTATGATGGGTATTATGCAAAAGTGATTATATTGTTGTATCAGTATCAACTATGCTACTATGTTGCCTATGCTTCATTGATATCTAGTTTATGTTGTCTATGTTTCATTGATATGTAGTTTCTATTGCATTACGTGTAGATATTTTTGACTTAGTTCCATCAAATAATAAATGAGTTCATATTTTTTTTATTAACTAAATAAAATATTTATTAAAAATAGAAACATGTTTTACAAATAAAATTTATAATTATTATAATTACATGTTATAGATTCTTGAAAGTATATGAGATTAATAAAATCAAAATGACTGCGAAGGCAGGTGATTGTAGATAATAATTACAAATTTTGAGCCTACTAAACTTACACGAGCATCCCAAAAACTACCTAGCAATATAAAACTTTTAAAAGGTATATGCAACCATAAGAAATCAAAAGTTCATTTTATATTCCCACATATACATATATATAGGCCGATAGGCCTTCCTATGCATCAACAATCGTCTACACTTTTACCCTGCTCTGTTCAATTAGGTGAGACACTTTCAACCGATTAGTGAGACTCCTCTACACTTTTACCCTGCTCTGTTCGATTAGGTGAGACACTTTCAACTGTTGATTTGAAGTGTCACTGCTTTTTCCAAATATCCGTTGAGTTGTCTTCTTTTCACCTTGCGCTCAGTGGGTTTCCCATTCTTTTATGTCACTCTTGAAGATATTTTTACTACTTTTTCTCATTCTTTCTATTACTTTTCCTCCTCTTCATCTTACCTCAACTTTTCGTTTTGTTTATCATAATTCAGACGTTACTCCCCATTTGCTTCCAATGGCCCTAACGCCTTTTAGCTGTTATCTTCATTCTTTCTTAGAAACAAAACTTTCACTGCACGTACTAACGAAAGGTAAGTTACATTATTTAGTAATCTTAATCTTGAAAATATTTAGTAAGTTATAAATAAAGATTAATGTAATTTATCTATTTTTTTTAATAATTATATATCACAAAAATCTTAAATCAAATAATTTCAAATTTATCATTTATCAAACATGCCATCCATAAATGAATTTGCTACAATTCGGTAGAAATTTTATTTTAAAACTATCATATCTGATGGCCTTTATTACAGGATCTACCAACTGAGCAAAGATGCGATGCAGCCTGGTGTATGAAGCAAAATGGGCTCATGAATGGATGTGTTTATGGATTGAAATTTAAGAAAAATATGGGTTTACTATAGCATATGAATGGGATGCATCCAAGCATTGAAATTTTAGAAGTTGGGTTTATTGTGCATATGAAATGGCATGTGTTCATGCTTTTGAAATTTTACTCAGACAAAAGAAAAGATGGATTTGGTATTGCATATGAATGAGATGTATTCTTCGTATACGCTTGGCCATTTATAAAGGTTTCTTGACCTTGGGTAATTAACTTACTCTAAAATGAAATAAGACATTCAATGTGTTCCTTGTAGTATAGATATAAACAAAACATCTAAAGAAAAGTAATTGCACAATGATCCAGTGCAAGAAAACAAAGTTCTCCACAAACCAATTAACTCTTCTATAAAAATTCAACAATTCCAATTTAATAATCCTATCCTCTTCTCTTTATACCTTTTGGGACAATTGCTAGTTTTAAAATTAAATCTTAAATATAGTAAAAGGGCAAATGTTGTCATTGAGCCAAAATCAATACCACATCTTTAATAATTATAATTATTTCATATGATCTTTAATAATTATAATTATAATTTATTTCATATCATCTTTAATAATTATAATTTATTTCATACGACCATGACTTATATGACATTTTTTTTAAATTAATGAATCTAATTAAAAAAGAAAAATATGTATAACTATTTTGAAAATACTATTCCAAAACTCTGTTACAAGAAACATGACGGTAGCCACCGTTTTTGGAAAAAAACACAGAAAAAAGGAGACAAAATGGAAAATGCCATTCTCTACGTTCGTTTTCATTTTTATGAGCAGAAATTCGTTTTTTCAGAAATTGATCGTTTTTTACTGTGTAACATTTTCGTTTGCCAGCTCGCTCAAACTCCTGTTAAGTTTCGTTCCATAAACTCACTGTATGCAAAACGCACTGCATGCAAACTAGTTTCCTTTTCCAGATGTGTGTGCATGCAAAGTAGTGGTTGTGAATCATGATCGCCCGTATGGCAAGGTTTAATGCAGATTTTAGCTACAAAAGAGAGTAGATTCAGCAGGCACAGATCAGATCCGAGCAAAGGAGAGAGGTAGATAAAATCCGAGTAGAGGAGGGGAGGAAGTGGGTGCAAGGAGCCCGAGCTAGCTTCAGGCCCCCAGCCAATTAGCTTAGTAAAGATTCGGTAAGATAATCAAAGGACCTGTTTCTAGTAACATAGGAGCTGGCTCAAATATCATGAGTTGCGTAAACATTTACTAAAATGTTTTGGCTATCCTCACCGAATCAGAAGACTCTTCGCTCCAACCATCAATGTGTCCAGTGCTACTGCTCTGTTTCAACACGACCTTGGATTTTCTCCACTACTAGCTTTCACATCATTGGTTTGGTTTCGTTCCCAACAGGATTGGCTTTTTTGTTTTTTTTTTCAATAACTTAATCAACTTTCAAAAGTGTATTCATTTGACACTGAAAATTTCATTTTGGATGTGAATAGTTTTTCCCTTAGATATCAATAATTAACATTAATAGTTTTTCCCTTAGATATGAATAATTAACATTAATATTATTGGTTCCATTGTAATAAAATTGAAGGGCATCTTGTCAACGAGTAACTTAATCATTAGATAAACTAGAAAATTCATTTTAAACTTGAAGTTTTTCTTAGATTCATAGTTCAATTTAGAACGAAAGAAAATTTGCTTATTAAGGTCGTGTTTGAGGTTTTGGCTGATTCTAAAATGAGGGAAACCCTCATTACTCTTTTGAAAAATTTCTCTCTCATTGTCGATTCTAAAATGAGCGAAACCTTGTATAATATTTCTATCTTAGGTTATTACTTATCAAGAGACTAAAATATCTTCATCAAGAGGTTGTTTGACTTCATCTTAAAAAAATGTAAATCTGAAGATTTAGACAATAAGAGTAGTTTTCTGTCAAATAAAAGCATTTATGATAAAGATCTTGTAAGCAGTGGCCAAGGAGTTTTATTTGAAAATGTAAGGGTTTGAATTGCATGGGTCCTTTCTTTTCATGTTATTTTGCAAGTCAATCCAACAATGTAAATTCTAAATTGAAAAATCCACACAAAAGTTGTGAGTGCTCTTATTTTTTGAAGTTTCTACTATATGAATAGAGGATAGGTATTTTTCTAGAAATGTAGTCTGAAGATTTAGACCATAAGAGTAATTTTCTGTAAATAAAATCATTTATGATAAAGATCTTGCAAGCAGTGGCCAAGGAGTTTTATTTGAAAATGTAAGGGTTTGAATTGCATGGGTCCTTTCTTTTCATGTTATTTTGCAAATCAATCCAACAATGTAAATTCTAAATTGAAAAATCCACACAAAAGTTGTGAGTGCTCTTATTTTTTGAAGTTTCCATTATATGAATAGAGGATTGGTATTTTTTAATAGAAATGTAGTGTTGTAGTATAGTGGTGTGGAAAATTTGTTTGCATAATCCGTTCTCCATGACCTTGTGTGCTTCACATTTTGATTCCTTTTTCCATGACCTGATTGGTATTTTTTTTCTAGAAATGTAGTGTTGTAGTATCGTGGTGTGGAAAATTTGTTTGCATAATCCGTTCTCCATGACCTTGTGTGCTTCACATTTTGATTCTTTTTCCATGACCTTTTGTGCTTCAAATTTTGATTTTGGGATGGCCAAACTCATGGAATAATAGCAAAAGTATAACTCATTGTTGATGATGAATATTTTGTTTCATATTTTTCGTATTTTCCTTTTTTTTTTTCTCTCCTTTCTTTTCCCATTTCTCATTTCTGGCAACATAGTTCGAAAACACACATGTTTCTCAGCATAAATATCATGTGTGTCAACGATCATTGCAATAATCTGCTTTAAGTAAAGGTCATTTTCCCATTTCTCATTTCTGGCAACATAGTTCGAAAACACAAATGTTTCTCAGCATAAATATCATGTGTGTCAACGATCATTGCAATAATCTGCTTTAAGTAAAGGTCATTATTGGTTTATTTGTTAAATATGAACAAATGAGGAGACACAATTTCAATAAATCTATGTTTGAGGGGCGACTTTACAAGTAACTAATTGGTCACGTTTTTCGGCTCTACTAGTGAGAAGCCATTATTCTCTACTTAACCACTGCGTTTTGTTAGAGTTCAATCTACAGTTACACTGTAATAAACGTGAATTAAAGATTGTCGTACATAACTAATGCAGTGGCAAGGAAATTTTTCACACTTGATGGGATAACCAATTGCTTGTAAAGATACTCTATATGTCTATATCTATCAAAGCCGTATGAGGAAGGCAGTGAAACCAAATTAAAATTTTAACCATTCACGTAGGAATGTGTTCCAATGTTGTGAAAATTACTCTCATCTATCGAAGACTTATGAGGAAGGCAATAGAACCAAACTGGAATTTTAACCACTCACATAGGCATATGTTGCAATGTTGTGAAAACTACTCTTAGACAGTTTTGAGTTTTATGTACTTAAATTAATATAAAAAGCATTACAAAAGTCAACTCGGATATGAGCGTTCAAGGTCAAACCTTGGATGTCAAACTTCAAATACAAGTCACTTCAACACTTAAGCTAGATCCAAAAATAAGTGCAACGATACCATCTTAAAACGCTAGCTAACGTAAGCTTGTACGATAATATTCAAAATTATGTCTAACTTCAAATACAAATCACTTCAACACTTAAGCTACATCCAAAAATAAGTGCAACAAAACCACCTTAAAACGCTAGTGAACGTAAGCTTGTACGATAATATTGAAAATTTTCATCCGCATGGAGAAGATCTATGAAGAATACTAAAGCAATGCATGGATTACAAAATAGAGTTTTCTTCATTTTTTTTTTCTTTTTAATATATATATTTTTATGAGTTTTATGCTAAATCCTAGCAAAAGTATTGGAACAACAAATTTTAGTGCATTGAAAATAGAGATGAAAGAAAACCTAATTATCTCCATGATTAGGTGTTAAAAAAAATAATTTAAAATTCAAAATTGTCAGATTGGTGTGGAACTTAGACGATTGTGTAGTTCTCATCATCTTAAATCTGACACAACTCATTTTGCGTAAAACAGACACTGTATGCTCCCATAATCATGTTCTGTTCACTTTCCCAAACAGAGGAAATTAAAAAAAAAATTGACAGCCCACTCAACAGTCCGTACATCTCATGTGGCGCTAACTCGGAAAGTGTATTTAGCAGGTTGAATAGTCAAAAAAATTTGGCGAATCACAATGTGCCAAGTGGCATGTTCCTATGGGTGCAATTTGGCATAATTTTATTGGGTGGTTGATGGCCAACCATTGGTTGACACATGGCCCAACTGGAGGTTGCCACGTGGCAACCCAAGAGGCCACCAAATTTTGGGGTGAGTCTAGGCAGACGCAGCAGGGGTCAAACCTGCGACCTCCCAACACAAGTCTAACGCCTCCGCCAATATGCCATTGTAATGTTTCTTAACCATATGGAACTTGGATTATATTTAAATATTATGTGCACGTTGTTTGGGGGAATGGCCAGCTCACAGGGGGCCGACCCTCGGTCGCATTAACAACACATGACCACTAGCAAAGAACAGTGCAGGAGCCCGGCTGGTGGGGGCGGGTTGTTTCCCTTAACCCCAGGCATGTGGCCACATTTTTCAAAATTTAGACATTACCAGACATTGAAAGTGTCCGAAAAATTCGCCCAATTTCCAACGAAATTGTCGCTCTGTTAGTGTGTTTTGGGGAAAACTTGTAGGATGGTGCCAGATTTTGGGGAATTTGTAGTGTGATTAGCATAATGTTGGGAAAGGCCGTAAATTATTTAGTTTTTTACCAAATTAGGAGCAGAAAGAGGCTACACGTGCATTTTTTGGCATTCTGGAGCCATTGGAACAAGTTTCAGAGCTTTCTAATCATTGTACACTGTTGTATTCACATTTTTTAGCATAATAGAGAGGGCAAGGCCATTGGAAGCTAGACCAAGGAGACGTAGCCCAGGAGGGGTGAACTACTTCATCATGTGCTGCTGTGATATTGTTTATGGTGATTTTTATGTCTCTTATATGTTGTTGTTTAGTGATTTGTTTATGTTAATTTGCACATAAAATTTATATAAAAGCACTCAAAGACCCATGTTTAAACTTGCAAATAATTTCATAAATATTCAAGCATATTTAATATAATCTAAAATGGAATTTTAGCACAACAAAATTAATTTTCTTAATCAGATCAAGTTTGGTATTAGAGCTCTTGGTTTTATTTGTGCAAGAAGTATTTAACTGTTTGCAAGTGAATGTCAAGCTTACAAGGATAAAACTCAAGAGAGGAGAAGGGAAGCTGGTTGAAAGCCGTGAAGTTGGATCAAAGGGAAAGAATGCAAGGTTTCCACAATCTCCACCACCAGTTCTTCCTCAAGTTGCAGTTGAGACTCCAGTGAGCATGTCTCATGAAGGAGAACCTACAAACATGACAGAGGATAATAAGGTCTTCAAGATCACTTTGTTTTATATGACAGAGATGGTGAAGGTCCTCTATGAAGAGAGGAATACCAGACTGAAGTGTGAAAACTCCAAACCTTCGAAAGGAGAAGGTTCTTCAGATGGAGGTAATGGAAATGGAGGTAAACCTCCACCCTCTCCACCATCTTCTTCATCTTTTTCTTCACATGCATATTCACCCTATTTCACTAACACAACCCTTACTCATACACATTAACATACCTCAAAAAGAACTGGTAAATCACCCTTATTAAAAATTGATGTTAAACTTGAACTGCTCATGTATAATGGTGATGTGAATGTGGAGAAGCTTGACAATTGGGTTCGTCAGTTGGAGGTCTACTGCAAAATTCAAAACGTTCAAGAGGATGACATATAGATTCAATTAGCTTCCTTGAGGATAGAGGGTGAAACGTTAGTATGGTCAAAATAAAAGACACAATAAGAGATAGAAAAACATGGTGGTAAGATCTCAAATTCTTGGTCTTATTTCATTGCTGAAATTAAAAGAAAAATCTACCCTCTAGCTTATATGCAGAAACCCATCATGAATTGGAAAACTTGAGACAATTTAAAGGTCAAAATGTGCAAGATTACACCCAATAATTCCAAAGAAAGGTATCTAATGTTAGGGGTAGATTTGCAATCACAAGACACATTGTTGAAGTTCACAGGGTTTAGAACAACCAGTAGATTCACAAGCTCATACAATCTACTAAAACAAGAGACAAGAATCTACTTCTACTCTTTATAGCAAAATCCCATAAACATCGAGCAAACAATAATCAATAGAGGAAGATAATCAAAGGCACATAACACAATAAATATCTAGGGAAAGGCACAACTCAAAACCCCACTATCTATTTTGTATTAATCCGGAAAATCAAGATGAAATTACAATGCTTTGTTCTCTCTAGAACAATCCCAACACTCAGTAAATTCAATCTCCAACTCATAAGCAAGCTCAAGGCCAAATCTTAGCCAATTCACAAGCTCTCCAAGTCTCTCTTCCAATGTGTAATTCCTATGAAGGATAGATTATATTTAACGGGAAATAAAACCTTTAAAAATAGTGTAATCCCTCAAGTATCAGTTCCTAAATGCATGCACTATCAGTGCAACTTAGAAAAATCTAAAAAAAATAGTACATTGAACCCTGCACTCTAGTCTCAACTGGGTCTTTCTCAAAATTGACATGCATGAGTTTCTAATGGTGGTATCTTCACTTAACTAGAGTAGCACTAATTAGGTCACTAGTATCCCAACTCAGAACTGACTGTTTGCTCACTATTAGTTCCTGAAACTGATTGGAACTAATTTAACTAGACTTAACTCAATAAACTGAGTTAACTAATTACAACTCATTCATAACTCATCGTGAACTCCTATATGTGAAGGAGAACATATACATGTCTTCTAAAATATTTCCAATTCGAATTTCCTAAATTAATTAAGTTAATTAAACTTAATTAATTATTTTCAAATTGCTGTGAGAAAGAAATTCTATTTTAATTCGCAGTTCATTCAAGGGCAAATTAAACTGCAATTTCTTGTTTCCATTTCTCAACACTCCTTCTCAACAAGAAAGGGATTATCCACTATCCCGATCCTGTCTCTCTGAAGCTCGAATTTACATCTTAGCAACGCCTTTGTCAAGATGTCAACATCTTGCTCCTTCGTGGGAATGTAATCTAATAAGATGATCCTCCTCAATACACAATTTCTAAGATGATGATATCAGACATCTATATGCTTGGATCGATCATGAAAAAATGGATTTTCAGAGAGTTTGATACAACTCTGATTATCACATTAAATCAATGTCGGATCCATCTATTGACCAAACAAACCAACCAGGATCTTCCTCATCCAAATAACCTCACATGCTACTTGACTTGTAGCCATGTACTCTACCTCTGCCAAACTGAGTGCAACTAATCTATGTTTCCTACTGTATCAAGAAAATGCAGGTGACCCAATACTAAATATTCCTCTCTATCTACTCTTCTTGTCAGATGGACTCCCCACCCAATATGCATCAGTGAAACCTTGAAGCTTCACTCCCTTTGTACGTCTATACCAAAACCCAAACCGAGTAGTGCCTCTAAGGTATCTCAATACATGCTTTTCGACCTTCCAATATAGCTTGGTAGGCCTAACCATTGCTTGACTAAGTTGGTTAATTGCATAACACATATGTAGTCATGTGTTCACCAAATATATGAGTGAACCCACAAGCTCCCTGTAAATGGTAGATTCCACTAATTCTCCTGAAGTAGCATCCTCCTTCCTCCGGTTACTAGCTAGAGGAGTCCCCATGGGTTTACTACTCTCCATGTGGAATCTCCTTAGTATCTCATTGGCATACTTGCCTTGAGAAAAAAACAACTCCACATCTCCCTGTCATACCCCCTTGCCAAGAAAGTAATCCATGAGCCCCATGTCCTTCATCTCAAACACTCTTGCAAGGTCCTCCTTACAAGATTTGATGAGCTTCTCATCCCCTGCTAGTATGATACCATCTTCATTAAATACAATGATCAACAACTTACCTTCCACCACTATGTGATATAGGTTCGCATCTGCTTCACTCTTTGTGAAGCCCAACCCAGTGAAGCAGCTATCTATCCTGGTGTACCAAGCACGGGGTGCTTGCTTCAGTCCATACAATGCTCTCTTGAGTCAACACACATGTGACTCATGGTCTAAGGTTTCAAAACCTTAGGGTTACTCTATGTACACCTCTTCCTCAATCATGCCATTGAGGAAGGTAGTCTTCACATCCATCTGATGGATACTCCAACCCATCTGTGTAGATAGTGCCAAAATAGATCTGATTGATGAGTACCTTGCAATAGGAGCAAAGGTCTCATCATAGTTAATCCCCTCTACCTGTGAAAGGGCTTGGGCTGCAAATATGGCCTTATGCTTCTTGACACTACCATCTGCAGCTTCATTTACCTTGTAAATCCATCGGGAGCTCACAACTGACTTGTCCTTCAGTCTCGGGACCACATCCCAAAGATTGTTTCGAACTATGGAGTCATATTCCTCCACCATCGCATTAACCCAAACTGGCTGCTGCACTTCTTCTTGAAAGGGAGATGGCTCTGTCACAATACATGCACCCATAAGTGCCATGTATCCAGTGTACCTCTCTGGTGACCTCCTTTGTCCGTGCTGAGAAGAAGGTGCTCCCACATTCTCCCGTGCATCATCCAACAATCTGCCAGCCTCTCTACTATTCTTTCTTTCCTCTCTGGAAGACTCTGCTTGAGTGGATGTCTCCACTCCTGGAACATCTGCATGTGGTTTCTCCACATCAATTTGAGGCTCCTCAACCTTAGGAAATAAAATTTCCTCCTCTGCATGTAGCTCAAGCTCCCGCTCAAGAGATACTCGCATGGCCTTCTCCTCATCAAAATTGACATCCCTTTGAACCACTGTCATCCGACTGGTTTGCATGTACACCCGATAGTTATGGGGAGTATCAGTATACCCCACAAAAATCCCCAACTCTTTTATTGGCTCAAGCTTCTTCTGTGCATCTTTGGTCAAATGGCAATAAACCGATGACTGAAAAATCCTGAAGTGACCAACATCTGGCCTCTTACCGGAATAAGATTCCTTTGATGTTTTACTCTCAAATATCTGATGTGGGCTATAGTTCTCAACATAAACCATTGTCTTGCATGCCTCAACTCACAAGTGTAGTGGTATGCCTTGATCATGCAACATCACCCTTGCTGCCCCTACTATGCTCATGTTCTTCCTCTTGGAAACCCCATTCTATTGAGGGTTATGAGGTGCCATCAACTATCGTTTAATCCCTTCTATTGCATAGAAGTTCTTAAACTCATTGGAGATAGATTCTCCACCGTTATCACTCCATATATCTTTAACCTTCTTGCCTGATTCTTTCTCGACCAAAGCTTTGAATTCACAAAATGTTGTGAATTTATGATCCTTTCTCTACATGAAAAATATCCAACATTTACGAGAATATGCATCTACAAATATAACATAATACCTATGTTTTGCGGTGGATACTGTCAAGAATGGTCCACACACATCTGAATGGACTCACTTCAGAATAGAACCTACTCGACTGTCTCTGTCTCCAAAGGAAGACTTGGTGTATTTTCTCAAAGTACAACCCTTGCATGTATAAACTTGCTCAAGCATATGTTTGGGAAGATCGGTAGCGATTTTATGCAATATCTTCAAAGCCCCATGATGCAAGTGGCCCAATCACTTGTGCTACAACTAGCCAATGTCTCAGCTCAACATCTTTTCTGCTTTTGAACTCAAAGCAGCAAAATCCTCTACCTCTATCTTATAGAAATTCTGAACTCCAATCCCTATCTTCTTTACTTGACTTGTGGCTATGTGTTGAAGGAGCGTGTTTCCTTTCGAAAAGATCACACCATAGCCTCTATCCTTAAGCATGGAAATGGATACCGAGCTCTTCATCAGTCCGGGTGCATGCATAAAATTCTTCAAGGTGATTGGAGCCACATGCTCCCTCTGAAAAGTAATAGTGCCTGCACAAGTAACACTATACTCACTGTCATCACCCATCTCGATATGCATCTTGAGATCTTTCTCCTCCAGTTCACAGAATAAATCTTTATCGCCATTCATGTGGAAAGAAGCTCCATTGTCTAAGTACCAGACACTTCCCATCATTGAAGACACCATGCATGCAATGAGGGAAAAGTCTAATTCAAATTGGGAGGTCAAAGCCTCACCCGCCATTCCTCCTGAGGACTTCTCCTTGGACTTCTTAAATGGACAATTTGTAGCAAAGTGACCCATCTTGTGACAATGAAGGCATTTAACTTTCATCATGTCCTTCTTCTTACCTCCATGATAAGAATTTGATTTGGAACGAGAAATTTTACCTTTCCCCTTCCTTTCCTGAATTGTTAAGGCACAGTTCTCTTCATCGTCAATCTTTGATGAAGAGCCATCCTTGGTGTTCCTCCTAATCTCATCGTGTATCAAACCTGACCATAGTCATTCCCAATCTGGCAGCTTCTCTCGACCATTGACAAGGTCCTCATAACTATGCCAACTCTTTGGGATTCTAAGAAGAGAAATGCTAACCATATCCTCCTCTACAACTGTGATTCCAACACTTCCAAGTTCATCTCGATATTGAGTGAAATTGGTCAAGTACTTTGGAATTGTCTTGCCTTTCTCCATCTTAATTTTACGTAGTTTATCCTTTAGTGCCAACTTCCTTTTATCATTGCTATTCTGATACAAGTTCATAAATGTTTTCCACATAGCATGAGTTGTTTCCTTGCCATGGAGACTCAAGAAAATGTAGGTCTCGAACTCCCTCAAAGATTATACACCTTGCCTTCACCACACACTTCTAACATTCAGCCAAGTTCTGTGGATCTGTAGCTATTGGCTTGGGGACTTCTTGATCAATGAATTCCTTCAAGCCATTATCTTCTAGCACAGCCTCCATCATGTCCCTCCAGGCTATAAAATTCGAACTGCCTTCCAAGGCATACTCAAGCCTCAACCCATGGAATGCCATCTACTGATCCTTAGGTATGTATGCAAATTCGACTTTCACCTGTAACCCAGACACTCAAAACTTCGAATTCTCCTCTAGAGAGTTGATTTCAAATCAACAATAGCTCCATAATATGAACTCCAATTTGGCCGATTTGTTTTTGAATTTGGGTATATTTTCCAAAGGAATCCAAATATGAATTTTGTTTCTGAAAATTTTGCACAAAAACTCTCAGAACTTCTCTGCAAACTCTCAACCCAAAAAATAATATTATTATGGTAACATGTAGAAAAAATTGTAGATTCACAAGCTCATATGATCTACTAAAACAAGAGACAAGAATCTACTTCTACTATTTATATCAAAAGCCCATAAAAATCAAGAAAATAATAATCAATAGAGGAAGAGAATCAAAGGCACATAACATAATAAATATCCAGGGAAAGCCACAACTCAAAACCCCACTATCTGTTTTGTATCAATCCAGAAAATCAAGATGAAATTACAATGCTTGTTCTCTTTAGAACAATCCCAGCACTCAGCAAATTCAATCTCCAACTCATAAGCAAGGTTAAAGCCAAAGCTTAGCCAATTCACAAGATCTACAAGTCTCTATTCCAATGTGTAATTCCTATGAAGGATAGCTTATATTTAAAGGGAAGTAAAGCCTCTAAAAATAGTGCAATCCCTCAAGTATCAGTTCCTGACTGCATGCACTATTAGTGCAACTCAAAAAAATCTAAAACAAATAGTACACTATCCCTGCACTATAGTCTCAAATGGGTCTTTCTCAGAATCGACTTGCATGAGTTTCTGATGGTGGAATCTTCAGTTAACTAGAGTAGCATTAATTAGGTCACTAGTTTCTCAACTAACTATTTACTCACTATTAGTTCCTGAAACTGATTGGCACTAATTTAACTGGACTTAACTCAATAAACTGAGTTAACTAATTACAACTCATTCATAACTCACCCTGAACTCCTATAAGTTAGGGAGAACATATATAT
Organism: Pinus taeda; assembly: GCA_000404065.3. NCBI lineage: Eukaryota > Viridiplantae > Streptophyta > Pinopsida > Pinales > Pinaceae > Pinus > Pinus taeda. The sequence continues at coordinate 29,263 of APFE030769554.1, read as the reverse complement.
GTCTTCTAAAAGACTTCAAATTCGAATTTCCTAAATTAATTAAGCTAATTAAACTTAATTTTTTATTTTGAAATTCCTATGAGAAAGGAATTCTATTTTAATTCATAGTTTAATTCAGGGACAAAATAAACTGGAATTTCTTGTTTCCATTTGTCAACATGGGTTTACACAGTTACCTTAGGCATACTATCCTTATGTTTAATCTCAATAATCTAGATGAGGTGTGTGTGCAAGCCACTCATCTTGAGGCAAGAGGGAAAAATACTCTAGAATAGGGTATTAAAAATCCATTTAAGGGTAAAGAGAAAGAAAATGGTTTCAAAGGAAAGAAAAATGAATCCATTAAGAAAGAAGGAGATAAGACAATATGTAAACATTATTCCAAACAGGGTCATGATGAAGCTAATTGTTGGAAGTTTCATCCTGAGATGAGGCCTAAGAAATTCAACAACCAAGGAAAACAAAAGACCGCTGCCATCATTTAAGAGGATTTGGGATCTGATTCAAGTGATGAAACTAAAATTATAGCCATGGGTATAAAAGGAAAAGAATCAATTTCTAGCACTACTATATCAAATTGTTACACTAGTAATCCAAATGAAGAAACAAGAATTGAATTATTTCATGTGAGAGTAATCTCTAAACATACAAAAATTGACACACTATTTGATAGTGGGTCTCAAGCCAACTTGATATCTGATGATTTAGACAAGAAACTTAATCTTGAAACCATTTTACATCCCAAGACATAACCATTAGGTTGGATATGCAAGGACACAAACTTATAGGTTACAAGAAAATGTATTCTTCGGTTTGTAGTCATAGGAAACTTCATTGATGAAGTTGAATTAGATGTTGTAGCGCTTGATATTTCAGGAATTGTTTTGGGTAGTCCTTACCTCTATGATGGAAAAGCAATCTTCTATCATCATGAAAAAAAGTACCACTTGTTCAAATATGGTGTGAAGTATATTGTGAGAGATCATTGCAAGAAACTAAATCTTTCATTAGTTAATGCAAGGGAAATGAAAATACTAGTGAATTCAAGCAAGAATTTAGTGTTTCTTATGATCAAACCCAATGTTTATGTTGATTATGAAGCACTTTCTAGTTGTGATTCAAAATTGAAAACTAATTTGGTTGATGAAGTTAACCATGTTGATGAGGTGTTTCAAAAAGCAAAAGGATTTCCTCCCAAGAGGAGAATCCAACATGAAATACCATTACAGCAAAAGTATCTTGTTCCTAACATTGACATGCACTGGATGTCAAGAAGGGAAATTGTAGAAATAACAAAGAAAATCCAAGGGTTGTTGAACAAAAGGATCATCCAACCATATCCTTCACCATATGGTGAACCTATTGTTTTTGCGTCCAAGAGAAATGGAAAGCATTTCATTAAATGGGATTCAAGGAGTGGATATCATCAAAGTAGAGTTGTTGAAGGAGACATATGGAAGGTGACATTCAAAACCAAGCAAGGTTTGTTTGAATGGCTTGTTATGCTTTTTGGTATTTTCCATGCTCCTACTACTTTCATGCATGTGATGAATGATGTATTGAAGCCATTTCTAGACATGATAGTCTACTTAGATGACATTTTCATTTTCAGAAAATTCAATTATGAACATGTCATGTATGAGAAAAAAATATTTGATGTTGTATGCAAAGAACGGTTCTATTTAAATATGTCAAAGTGTGAGTTTGGAAATACTTCTTTAGTTTACTTGGGTCATATTGTTGGAGGAGGTGAGTTAAAAATAGATCCCTCCAAGGTTGATGTCATCTTGAATTGGCCAAGGCTCAAGATAGTTAGTGAGATAAGAAGTTTTTTGGGAGCAGCTCTATATTGGAGGAAAATTTTTGTTAAATTTTTTTCTATTGTAGCTCATTTGCATTCATTGGCAGTTGTGCAAAAGGTCTTCCAATGGGGAGGTAAACAACAAGAGACATTTTATGCTTTGAAACAAAAGATCAGCTCACCCTTTATACTTGCTCTTCGAGGGTTGAAAAAGTCATTTGAGTTTCAAGTTGATGTATGTGACTATGCCATGGGTGCAGTCCTTATGCAACATGGTAAGCCCATTTCATTTCATTTAGAAAATTTCAATGGTGTAGTGATTAGGTTGGAATGACAAAGGAACTTTCATTGGATGGGTTTTCTTCTACTATTCCATTTGGTCAAAAAGAATAAGAAAGGTATAAGCGACAAGTTTGTTGATGTAATTTCTAGGCCTATTGTTTGTGTAACTACTTTCCGAAAGTATTATTTTGTTTTACATGAAAGTTATGATCAACAAAATACTTACTTTCAAGATGTACATTCAAGCTTAAGTCAAGGGAAGCAAGTAGAGGAATTTGTTTACCATTTGCATCATAATGTGTTGTGTCATCTTGGTAAGAAGGATGTTGATATTGATAGTAACATGGACAAAGACAAAGATTTCATTGAACGACTCCAAATGGTACATAATACAGTGCAAGGTCAGCTTGAAAAGAGAAAATACAAGTACAAAGAAAGACACGACAAGCATTGTGTAGATCACAAGTTCCAAGTCGGCGATGAATGAATCAAGATTAGAAAGGTGAGGGAACTGTATGCTCATTTGTTGGACCAATGAAAATGATCTTTTGGGGTCCAAAAGGCTTCTAGTGGGGAGGAATAACCAGGAGCTAAAAAAATAACTCAAAATTCAAAGTTTTCGGATTAGTGTGGAACTTCGATAATCGCGTAGTGCTCGTCATACTGAATCCGACGCAACTTGTCTCACGCGAAATAGACTCCGTATGCTCCCAAAATAATATTATGTTCACTTTCCTAAACAGGGGAATTAAAAAAAAATTGACAGCCCATTCAACAGTCCATACTGTTGATGTGGCACTGACTGGGTAGGTGTATGTGGCAGGTTGAATAGTCAACATTTTTCATCAAATCACAATGTGTCAAGTGGCACATTCATACGGGTGAAATTTGGTGTAATTTTATTGGATGGTTGATGGCAGCCCGGAAGGCCACCAAAATTTTGGGTTGAGTCTAGGTGGAGGCAACAGGGGTCGAACCTGTGACCTCCCAACACCAAACTAATGCCTTGGCAATACGCCATTGCAATGTTTCTTAACCATATGGAGCTTGGGTTATATTTAAATATTACATGTGCATTGCTTGGGGGTATGGCCAACCCATGGGGGGCCAACCATTAGTCGCATTACCAACACATTAAACTGATGGAGAGCAGTGTGAGGGCACGACAATGGCTATGGGCTGTTGGTCTTAACCCAAGGCATGTGGCCCCCCATGTGACAACACTTTTCAGAATTTAGGCATTAGTAGTCAATTAAAGTGTTTGACAAATTCACTTGATTTTTGGCGAAATTGTTACTCCGTTAGTGCATTTCAGGGCAAATTTGTAGGATGGTGCCAAATTTTGAGGAATTTGCAGTGAAATTAGTAGAATATTGAGAAATGCCATAACTTCTTCAGTTTTTTACCAAAGCAGGAGCAAAAAGAGGCTACATAGGCATTTTTTGGCATTCTAAAGCCATTGAAACATGTTTCGGAGCTTTCTCAACATTGTAAATTGATGTATTCACATTTTTTAGCATAATAGAGAGGCCCAAGCCATTGGAAATTGGACCAAGGAGACGTAGCTCAGGAGGGGTGAACTCCTTCATTATGTGTTGTTGTGATACTATTTATGGTGATGTTTATGTCCGTTATATGTTGTTGTTCATTCATTTTTTTATATTAATTTACATATAACAATTACATAAAAGCACTCAAAAACCCATGTTTAAACTTGCAAATAATTTCATAAATCCTCAATCATATTTAGTATAATTTGAAAAGGAATTTTAGTACAACAAAACTAATTTCCTTAATCAGATCACTCCAAGTGATTATTAGGGTCGCTGACATGAAAGGAATTGGCTTTCACTTACATTAATTAAGTAACTACCTTTAGTACAATTTAGTTCAAAACTCGGGAAGAATCTAACTGCTAGGTTAATAATAGATGCTCACATATGTATTAATTTCCATTAATTTGTTTAATTAGGTTACATGATCCTCGTGAAAACTAGTAATTTCTGTAAAAATTGGTGAATTCATAAGACATAAATTTTTAAGCTCATGAAACGCTAACAAATTAATTTTTTTTAATTAAAATAAAAAATATTTTAATTATTTATAAAGTTAAATATTATAAATTTCAATGGTCAATGCAAAATTTATAGTGGTCAATTGGCAAATGGTAAGTAGTTGGTAAATTTCCATAGGCGTCAATAAATAATAGGTATTAAAATGGTTATTTAATCTAACATGGCAAAATTAAAAAAAAAAAAAATTAAACTTAATTAAATTATAAACTTTATTTTAATTATTATTAATAATAATAAATTAGCTATAACCTCTGTATTTATAAGTATATACAAATTTCTATACAAAGATATAAATACTTTTTTATTGTGAAATTCCTTAATTACTATACATCTTTATTACAAACAATATTATAAATTTTAAATATTATAATTCAAAAAACCATACTTATTCTATTATTTTCAATTAAAAATATAATTAATATAATTATTTTGATAAAAAATCTCAACCTTTAATTTATCAATATTAATAATATTAATATCCGCATAATAACAACAATATCAGGATAGCATCAGTTGACTTAGGAAGGGAGCCGGTCGGCGAAATAACGATAACAACAGGGTGGGCTGACATCTGGAGTATAAGGCAAGCTATCTCTCGAAAAATCGATATCATTACTCCTCAACACCCGTCCCTCAATTTCGACCAGTCGACATGGACAATGCTGCCACATTAGAAACACCCCTTCTATTCAGTTACAACATTCTTCGCCTCTTGAGTGACCGTACCACGATTCGATTTATTAAATTTTATCTGAAAGTTGAAACTGCATAATTCACTGTCTTCCACGGTGATACCAGAACTGAATATTGATTCACCAAATATAAATTAGATATATGACCAATTTTATACAAATATGCTTTTGGAAATCGTATAGTTATGATTTGATATTAGAGCCATGGTCTGGCATTTTTTAATTTGAGTAAAAAGTATGGAAATTTTGACATTTTATTGAAATTTAGTAGAAATTTTTGTAAATCCAAGTTATATTTATCAAGTTTCAAAATTTTGGGCCTTTACAAAGTTTTTTGATGGTGCTGCATTTATTTCCATCATTAAAAACTTGATTCAGACATTCCTACTACCATATTTTTTGAAAAAATATTTGTGGGATTCTAACATTTTTTGCCATCCTCACAAATTTTCCAACTTCTATACAAAGAGTATGTGTAGACTGGCAATTGATCAGCGACAACCAGTGCTTCCCTTAATTAATAGAAATAAATTCTATACATACAATTTAACTAGAAAAACCTTAGTAGAAGCTATATATATATATATATATATATATTATATAATATAGGTTGGGAAGAACCTCAATATTGGATGGAAGAATGATGTGTCTACCACTTAAATGCCTTTCAAATAGTTTAATTCCAAAAAAAAATAGCTATAACCTTAGCCATCTCCATAAAACTTAAACCTAGTACCAAATAAGAACTAAACCCAGCACAAATAACTCTATCTTTAACCTTCCCCATAAAACTTAAACCTACTGCCCAATAAAAATTAAATCTCACACGAACCAATTAAATTTCAAATCAAGAGTTATTATAATAATGTTACTGTATTCTATGAGTGTAACAAAACAGTTACTATTATAATATTACTTGACTCTATGAATGTAAAAAAATTATTATCTCCGGCGGTTTTTATATTATAAAATCCAGCATTAGTGATGTTGCTGGTTGAAGGACATTCATCTTCACATAAAGAAATGACAAAGCGAACTCATATGACAATATGATGTCCCATATTAGAATGGAAAAAGATGTTTCATCACTAAACCGAAATATTTTCATATGTCGTTCTCTTCACATTACATTTAGAAAATTGAAATAGAGTTTAATGGACTTCGAAATAGAGCTTAATCTAGCGAGCTTTTTTTGGAATTATTTTAGCTATAGCATAGGACGTCTGGGAGAAGCTTATAGCGCCGATGCAATTCACCTATAGCGGTGTTTTTCACGGTTGAAGTACTAGCCAAGTTTCCGCTGCTTTTCCAAGGCAGGCAAACACACACATATATTATATGTATACCATATCGAATGATCCGGGCACTTTTGGATGGTTGGGGTCAGGCCAATTGGTGAAGGAAACCACTTAAACCATAGACTGTGGGGATGGATTGCGGATATCAATGGACCAAAACTCCATGGGGCCTCTCCCCCTGTGACATCAATAGGGAGGGAGGAGGCCCCACCGCAATGTTAATCGTTGGATGACCCAAAGGAAACGAATGATGGTGATCTCCAGGCGAGTGCTATTTTATGGACTATAGCATTATAAATGCTTTCTTAACAGAGTCTAAGGACAGTCTTGGGAGACGGGTTCTGACATCGGCTCTGTTCTCCGGCTAACAGATTCCGATTGCATGGTTATGGAGATATGCATGATGCCATCGTTGTTTGTATATTAATGCCCATCGAAACGAGCGGCATATGATACATGGTATGTATGCTATCCATTCCCCATACATTGCCACCAAATTTTGAATGGTATAATGGCGCTCGATTGGAATTTTGAATCTCAGAACCCACGCTGCCATATTTTGTTAAACTTGAATCTCAGAACCCGGGCTGCCATAGTTTCTTTGCTCAGCATGAGCTTCCGGACGAGTTTGGTGCTAATGGCGAACTGACATCAAACAGTGCCTGCTGCCCTTCGGTGGTTCACATACCCACAACCCCCGAACTCCCCACCGCCTTCCGGCATTCGCAACATTTGCCCAGCTGGCCAGAGCAATCCCTCCAACAGGTAGGCGCGTTTTCCTTGCATGCAGCCAAATGGTTCATCTCTGCTTTGTCCACTCGGAGAATGGGGTTTCGATGACAGCAATGAGGTTTTTGGCCCCGCTCCTGCGAAATAGCACTCGCCATGGAGGAAGGTTCTCTCTGACGTTGCAGAAATAAAAGGTTTTGACGGAGAGACGTATAACAGGTGTGAACACCACCCCTCCATGTAAATCTTAGCATTTAAATTTGCTGAATTGATAGATAGATGGCACTGTACCTAGGCATTTCTGCACAGTGATGAACGCTCCAGTGAGGAAGGTTCCAACAAAGAAAGCTAAAGAAAGCATGCGTTGTCTACACATTTACCGTTCCTGAGGTTTTGGCCGAAATTTCTTGACAAGTGTGTTAGTTAAATTTTGTTCACGGTACAATTGTCTCATTCCAACAAATTTCTTTTGGGTGAATTAAACAGCAAAATATGTCCAGGAAAATATTACAGCACTTCCATCATTACAATCATGGTCAGGTGGCAACAGTGCCCTCTGCACGCTGCCTTCAGAGCTCTGTCATTGACCTCCGAAGGCATTTAATTAATCATAAGGTTTGCATTTTATTTCAGGTGGAGTTTTAAAACATGGTGTCACAAGCAGGAAAACGGACCTGTCAGTTACTGCGATGTTGGATGCTACACTTGCAAGAGAACCAATGATTGAGGAGAGAATAATCGCCTTAAAACTTGCAATTATGATATGATTTAGCATAGCTTCCCAAGAATGGGGACATTTTGATGCATTGCATATGATTTGATTTTACAGAGCTTTGCAAGAATGTGGGTATTTTGATGCATATTTCACATTTGGAAATCGATTTGGTTGGTTGATAATATTCGGGTGTTTTATGTATTAAAAAAATTTATATATATTGAAAAAGGATTATCGTATCTGGAGGGTTCTCTAACCCAGTACAGAAGAAGAAATGTAATATCTTGAGCATTTTGTCTTATTTTATTAGGTAAAGATTTTGATTCCCTCACATTATAGGAAAATAATAAAAAACATAAAATACAATAAAATAATTAAATAACATTAAAGTAAAATGGTCAATTTATACTTGGTGGTGTTTGGACTCTCATTTTTGATAATCCACATTTTTGTGAATAATATTTTTAAGAATATATAATCCCAAATCTTCCAAGTATGGAGGGATCAAATCTTTTAAGGTGCAAATTTCTTTTAGAGTGAAAAGAGATTCGATCCTTCTCAACACTTGGTAAATCCTACTAAATTAAGATAGTTGGTATATTTAGAAAATTAACATTTTTTTTAAATATTGAAAGATATAAAGTGTTGTAAAACTTCATTATATTGATTATAGAGTGTTATTGTAAAACTTCATTGTATTGATTATAGAGTGTTATTGAGTCCAGGTGAGACAACCCTACTCGCTATGGTCCTGTGAGCGAGGATGTTGGTCCCCTAGGTTGAGGGTTCAAGTCCTCCTTGAGTGAACAATGTAATCAATGCAATCTTGTGCAAGACTAGCTATATATACCTAAGAGTTGCTCTAGGCACAATTTCTTAACAAAAAAAAAGAAGAGAATTTTGATCCTTACAAGTTGGTGCCCCAATATTAGACAAGACTATATATATCTAAGATTTGCTCGAAACACAATTTCTTTTCATAAAAAAGAATAAATTAACTTAAATTTATTTAACACAAAATTATATTAAAAATGGTTAAAAATTATTAAAAGTATAGAAAAAAACATAAATAATTTTTACTTTGAAGTGTAATTTTTCTTAAATATAAAATTAAAAAAAACTTTTTTTATATGTTTGATTTTTTAATAATAATTTTAATTTAAAAATTTACAAAAATATATTTATTACAATAATATTTACTAAAATAATATAAAAAATTAACCATTTAAATATTATATAAAAATAATAAAATTTCATTATATCAAAATATAAAAAATAATAGTTGAAAAAATTTAGCACAAATGGTGAGGCACATGTTTAGTGGCCTAGCTACTGAGTTCAAGGCTCTAGAGAAAATCCCTAACTAATAGGTTCAAATCTCTATAATAATAATAAATAAATAAATGTGATCATCATAATTCATTTCTCAAAAAAATTGAAAAAAAAATACCAATAATAATTTGAAATTCCCAATCTTTAAAACTCTTAATCATATTTTAAAAACTTATCATTTTACTTTAATCTATATATTTTTCAAAAAAATATATATATATATATTATATATATATATATATATATATATATATATTATTTCCAGTAATTAGAAAAATGACTTCATACCTTTATCATATATAAAATATATATTTATTTAATATTTCATTTTATTTAATTATTTTAATTATTTATATAAATTTATTTATTTTATTGGTTAATATAACTATTTGTTATAATTTTATTGTTAGTTATAAATGAAACCTGATTTACATAAATCAATAAGCTTCTAAACTAAATATCCATATCCAAATAACACACATCCAAATAAACAACATGGCTGCAGAGCAGCAAGTCCTGCCAAGGCAGTGGACTTTGCCAGTGGAATTTAGCAAACTAGTTTCTACCATCTCAGCCACAATGTTCACAATGTTCAAAATTCTACAACTGAGAACGAGCCTTTTCATTTTCTTACCGAATGTTAAATCAGGCTTCCAGAATTCAATTTTGCCAAACTCAGCCTTTTCCTTTTCTTACCGAATGCTAAAATAGGCTTCGTATGACCAAGTCGAGTCATGTTGATCATGAAATATGGGATTTGCAGCGTCCAGATTACGAAATATGGGATTTGCAGCAAGTTGCTCAGCGAGCATCTCCACTAACAAGTGCCTGAAACACATTCTGTTCAAGCTAGCCATTATGGTCTTCATGGACACTCGCAAAGATCTAATCATAGAGCAACTCAACTGTTTCATTGGCTTCTAAAGACCATAGTTCTGATTTGCTGACTTTACCATCTTTATTCACATCCAACTGCTAGAACATAAGATTTTTCACTTGCTCTAAAAAATTTTCATCTGCCAGAAACTTTCTCAATTGTAATCCATTGAAACTTTCACAGTTGTAAGCCATTGAAGACCCTAATATCTTGGATAACAATGGGCTTTAAAGCCAGAGAATCAACCAGATCTTGCAAGATACCCTGGTGTAACTGAACAAACTGAGCCTGCACTAATTCTTTTGTCCCTTCTACCCCATGTTTGTCGGAAGAGCATCACCTTCGGGGGTAACTATGAAGGGAGAACACCCATCTCGACTCCCATTTGAACAAGGGAAGACCGCAACTCATTTCTGCTAAGCTTGCCACTGTCATCTGTATGAAGATCCGTGAGCAGATTTTCTTCCAAAATGATCATAAACATCTGACCAACTACTAGTTGAATAAAACAGAGTACAAAGTGATATTGTATATTTTTCTCTTTCGACTTCCACAGGGGAAGTAGCTTATGTGTTGTAGTGGGGGCTTCAACAACATTTTCCTTCCTGTCATTTTTGGAAGGGAAGGTCAGTAATAAATAAGTGTTGTACAAGCATTCAAACACCATCAAGGACTATGCCGAGACATTTTTCTTTTGTTGTTTTCTGGAAACAACATCAAGGACTATGCTGAGACATTTTTCTTTTGTTGTTTTCTGGAAACAACATCAAGGACTATGCTGAGACATTTTTCTTTTGTTGTTTTTTTGGCAAGAACAGACAACCATTTTTCTTTTGTTGTTTTCTGGCAACAACAGAAAACCATACTAGAATGAAGGATATTGTATACTAGCCCATTTGAGTATGCCAATGGAGCTGAGCATCTTTACTCCAGCATGTTCTCTGATTTTTAACCCGAGACTCAAATAGGTGAATGCCAAGAATTCTTAGATGTTTCTTTTGGTGTAGCTTATTTCTACCATTGAAGATTTTATGTCTAGCTCTCAAACTCAAAAAGAGAGGCTGCAATTATAAAAGAAGTAGTGACTAATATTGCAAGCAATTGCAGGAGTAAACCAATATACCAACTTCATGTCAAACCAAATGAAAGGGGTTGAAGACAGATGACCACAGAAGTCTTGGATTAGTTACACACAACTTTACCTCTACTGCAAGGAAGATCCAGTTTTGTCTTGGAACAAAGAGAAACTTATTAAAGCTTTGAAGGATTAAAAAGAAGACACTTTGATCTACAAGTTCAACTATCTTTTCATGTTTGCAGATGTACTGGAATGGTGGATGAAACTTTACAGCACTGAGGACTTTACAATTTTTCTTCATGTTTGGGATATTTCATTATCTAATTCAGAAATCTTTAGGATAAGAAAAAAATCATGGAAGGGCCTTTGTTTTGGGGAAAAGGGAAAACTCTATATGAAAGATTTAGTTCTTGAATTTTGACCTTGTCAGCACAACCATGATCACTACTGTAGGAATGAGATCTTGAAACTACCAATTTATTTATAGAATGGAGGAGACAAAGCCAACGTGCAATGCTGAGTAATACATAGATGCAAAAAGAGTCTGGACAAGTAGATGCAATTTGTAATTTGGTACAAGCTTATTCTTATGTAAATAGGTATTCTAGACAAGGAGAAGATGGATCTCAATGATGTAACATGATGGTAATGCTATGAGTAATGGCATGAGTAACAGCTTAGGTATTGAGGCGTGTTAATTTTAGGTATGTTCTATGCTTAGAGCAATTTATTTCAATTTTCACAGTTAGCTCAATACCTTTTCCAGATTAGAATTCACATCAGCATTAAAGTAAATTGTAGATAGAACATAAACATAGATCGTAGAAGACAAGCCAAGACAAGAGGACACAAGATGCGGCGCTAGTTAGTGACAAACCCCAATGTGGGAAAACCCTTGATCAATTCTTCTTATATGTTCTTCAATAGTTCAGTAGAGAGAGAGAGAGAGAGAGAGAGAGAGATAGTACATATACAACAAAAGTCAACACTTTGACTTATATAAATAAGAGCATAGATCATCTCTAAGTAGATGATACATGAGGTAGTTGAACTCAGTTGAAGACATGCTGCTTCAACTGATTCTCTTAGGTGACTCCATCACCATGCTGCACCTACCATTGTGTTGCTCCTCATCATCATGTTGCACCTCATTGTGCTGCACCATACTGCACCCATCATCACTATGTTGCATCTCATCATGATTCATCAATCATCACTGTACCCATCACTATACTGCATCATGTACCATCATGTGCCATTGCTGCACCATGTTGCCATACTGCTGTCCCATGTGCTTGCAACACCATGCTTGCCACTGTTGTCCCATGTGCTTATTGCACCATTCTTGCCATATTGTCTCAGGTGCTTGTTGCACCATGCTTGCCACCATGTGCTTACTGTACCTTGCCCAATGTGCTTGCAGCACCATGCTTGCCACTATGTGCTTGTTGTACCTTGCTTACCGTACTGTTGTCCTAATTGGCTATTGTTGCACCATGTCATTGTTGTTGTCCCAATTGTTAGCATGCCATTGTTGTTGTCCCATCATTGTTAGCATGCCATTGTTTTTGACCCATCATTGTTGCACCATGATTGCATTTGTAGCACCTTGTTGTTGTTGTTGTCCTGTTATGCCTTGCCATAGCTGTTATCCATTCTACAGCAACTCAACAATCATGCCCAAAACATACCTTGAACAACTTTAATGAAATATGGCCTAGTCCAGGGAGATGGCTGCCTCCTTATGTTGTTGTTATGGGCATATGGCAGCCCCTAACACTTCCACGCTGGCCTGTTTTGGAGTGGCTAGGCCTGCGGCCTACCACAGACCTCCGCTGCACACTAATAGCCTTCTGAAACAATCTTACCTTAACTCTTGCTCCCCTCAAACAATTCGCAATTCTCCTTTCCAAACTCGACCTCCCTAATAGACCTCATTTAGAATAGCATATGGCTGTGAATGACTGTGCCTAGGGTATTATACGACAACAATATTAGGCTTGCATCTAGGGCACCATAGGTCTGCAGCCAGGGCTTGGACAAACCTTCTATTAGGGTTGGGCAGACCTACGGTTAGGGCAGATTAAACCTGCATATAAGGGCAGTGAGTAGGGCCTCCTCCATCGTGTTATTTCTCCATCCTTGGACTGTGGCTAGGCTCCTTTAGGCAGAGTATAGAAGTAGGGGTCTCCTCCCTTGAATTTTTGCTAGATCATCCTCCTTAGGACTGCGTTAGGGCATCCTCCTTAGGACTGCGTTACGACTTGTAGAGACCAACATATAAGGCAGCTTGTAGCCTTCCTTCTTGATTGCGTCTAGGGCTTGTACCAGGTCTCCTTACCTTCTGCGTTTAGGGCTTCCTCTCTTAGATTTCTCTTCCACTAAAACCCAGAACAAGTGGAGAGAAATCAAGAGTGAAGTGTGTGTGAAATGACTCTCAAGTCATCTCCTTTTATACTAAAACGTTGAGCACATGTGGGGGTTATTTGGTTGTTGGCCAACCTTGATGAATTGTCCCATAACACAAATAAATTTATATCTTCACGATTATTTATCGGAATCGGATGATATTTAGATCAATCCTACAATGCTCGACGAGAGGGATCCAAGAAAAATATCAGCTACCATAAATAAGATGACCCACATGGAGTTTGGCCCTAGTTGCCAATTTTAACAAGGTCACTCAGAAGCCCTATTGTACAGAACCTATAAAGAGCATATTTTGAGAGAAATTTTGAGGTGGAATAGAAAAATGGAAAATTGAAATATAATCCATTTTTAACAAAACAAATTTGCTCCTAATGGTCAGAGACAATAATTTCAAGTTTCTCCTAATGGTCAGAGAGAATAATTAAAACTTGAAAGAGTGAAAAACATGGTCTTCCCACCATGCCTAAATTGAACCCAATGATAGTGAAATAAAGCATTGGACATAGTTGCAATATTCAAAATCTATTAAACTGCGCCCAATGATAGTGAGACATAACATTGGACATAGCTAAAATATTAAAAATATGTCAATCTAGAAAAGAGCATATGCTATAAATAAGACAGAGAATCAATCCATTTGACCTTGGAAAATTAAGCAAAATAACTAATGGTGATAGAATCTCCTTGTACCCCAATCAATATGTTGGATGGATGGATATAAAGAATAAAATGGGAATAAAGGGCAGGCGATGTTTGCTAACTCTAATTCAATAATGCCCACCTACACCTACTTTGAAACCAAACACCTTCCCCCGAATTGAGATACTAACATTAGGGGCCTTAACCTCTTAGTTTACATGTCATGGTGCCAAGGATTTGATACTCTATCACTCTTCCATTATGGTTCAACTGTTGTCTTTGAAACAAAGCTTGAATTCAAAAATACTGCATCATTCCTATATATTTCTACAACATCCAAGTTCGAACACAGTTTTAACCAACCAAAATGTTTTAACCAAAAGAGGGTAGCCATGTGCACAGTGTAAACCTTGTGTGATACTTAATTTCACACCAACTAGTTTAACACACAAATTATACAATAGCTACACATAATACATTATTTTCATTTTCTTGATAATGTATAACCAAAAATAAACCCCAAATGAATAGAATATGTTATGATATTAACCACTTGATGGGTTAGCTTGTGGATTACCAACATTACCATAAATCATATTAATGGCTTATTCAGATGCCAAACCTTCATTAGTAGGGTTAACTACACCAGTTGACATGTTTGAAGATGAGTTCAAGGAAGAAGCTCCTGAATAAGCTCCTGCAAGAGTGATATACAAGTGGTAAAAAACCACCATACAATGTGCACTTCTCGAAAGGGGAAATACCTACTTCTATAAGGAGAATAAGGTAGGGTGTATTGCTTTTAATTTTTGGGTTATAGATTATAAAGCACTTTTGGATTTGCTCAATCTTTCTCTAGGATTCTCTAGAGATGCTGCAACCCCAAAACTCACATCCATATAAGATAATAGGAGTGACTAAAGTTTGAAAGAGGAAATTATTTTTATCCCACATTATGAGGTTTGTTGTTTTACAATTATTTTCAAGACCAAAGTAAGCTTTTCACCCCCCATTAATCCTTTTGTCAATGCTATAGTTCTAGTTGAGCTTGTGATGAATATCAATTCCTAGGTACTTGTAAGAATACACTTCCTCCAGGTTATTATTGTCATACATAAAATTAGCATAGGTGTCCTTCTTG
This sequence comes from Pinus taeda, assembly GCA_000404065.3. NCBI lineage: Eukaryota > Viridiplantae > Streptophyta > Pinopsida > Pinales > Pinaceae > Pinus > Pinus taeda. The sequence goes on along the minus strand of APFE030769554.1, from coordinate 14,174 downwards.
GATTTGATAATCATAACTTTTGTATTGTCAGTGTTAACGGTCATACTCATGGTAGAGCAGAAATCCTTAAGAAGCCTATGTTGCTTATCAAGATCAGATGGACACCTTGTGAAGAGAACAATATCGTCAACATAAAGAAGAAGGATGATGACTATCCCAGCGAAGATCATGCCAACACATCCTGCTTCCTCTAAATAACCTTCGAGCTTGTCATATATATATATATGAAATAGATAATTAATTCAGATTTATAATTCAAAAATATTAAAATTTTAATTAAATTTTTAAAGTTTTAAATATAATAAAACATTATATAATTTTAAAAGAATTTTTACATTTTTATTTTTTTAAATTTTTATATTTAATATTTTCTAATTTTTGGTCACTCATTTTCTTTTAAATTTTTAATTTTTTTAATGTTTTTTTGCTTTTTGTTTATTTTTAATGGTCTAATTCACTCTTTTTTTTTTCTTTTTTTTCTTGGTTTATTATATATATATATATATAACATATATAATATATATATATATATAATATATGGTTTTTCGCGGTTTTTTTAAGTTTCTTTATTTATTTTATTTTTTAGAATTTATCTTTTAGAAATAATTCTTTTTTAATAATTTTTAATTAATTTTTTTAATATATTTTATTGGTTTTTTTTGTAAGTCAAAATTCTATTCATGAATTAAAGACATGTACATCACAAGTAAGAAAAAACAGTTGGTCTCACCCGAACAAGGTTTGGTAACCACCATTTGCAGCATATGACAAAAAAAAGAAAATCAAAATCATGACATCATCCATAACCGAGAATGCTAGAGACACCAAAAGACAAGTAGCACAAAGAGAACACTTGTAGTCATGCTAGTCATGTGACGTGATGAAAGTTGGGTTGTCTGGGGCTTCTCCTAGGAGGAGGCAGTGGATGAAAGGAGCATTAGACATGCCCTCCGAAGTTAGCCATCCAATACTCTAGCTTCTCCACCTTCTTCATTAGAATGTTCTATCCATGCTAGACCAACACCAATCATTCTTGAACCTAGGACTAGAAGTAGTGCACTCTATCCAAGGTGGCTACCAATTCAGCATGCTCCTTTCGTCGGATCTGTTTAGCCATTTCTAATTGTTCAATCGGGGATTGTATCAACTTGTGACAATTCTCTAGATAACAATGTTGAATTTCCCTCACATCACGTGTCGAATCTGTTGCAGATCTGCGCCTTCCCATGCCACCATGCCACATGATACTGCTCTGTTGTGGTTGCTACGATTGCCTCCCATGCCATGTCATCGAATCACCACATCCATGACCACATTGCACACCAACCACACTCCGACAGGGGTGCCCCAACGTCTTCCCACCCCAGCGAGCCCCTCCATCCTCCACTCCTAGGTCCAAAGATTGTATTTGCATTTCCGAGTCCCCACATGCATCTGGGGTAGGCTTTACTGGGAGTGAAGACCACCCTCACTGCGGAGACGGGCGCATACTGGCTAGACCAACAATGACATTGTTGATTATGGAGTCAAGAATAAAGGAACCATCGACATCCCTCCAAACACGCCTAACCCTTGACCACCAGGCCCACCTCACCCAAGGCTAAAACCACCAGTCACCGAGGAAGGTGATCTGATAATCACCGTATGAGTGACCTTAGTTAAAGATTTATTAAATGAAGGTATTATAGACTCATATTTTGGTGTGTGACTATGTTATTTAAGCAACGGATCGATTAGATTGCCAATACACAAACAGATGAATGGAAAGACAATAGAGAAATACAGTAAGCAAATACAAGAACACAAGAAATTAATAAAGAGTTCACCCTATTCTCTAGGGCTACATCTCTTGTCCAGCTTCAGTGGTGGCCTTATTTTATTGAGTTTTAAGCAGAGAATTACAATGCAGGAGCTCAATATGAGTCACCTGAAACACATTTGATTGGCAGGGTGGTTCTTGGATTCCCCAAGCCACTGGAGTGCATAGACTTGTTTGCCTACCAACTATGTGACCTTTTGGTCTACAATGGAAGGAGCCCAACGTGGTGCTCAGTCCAGATAGATCCTCTCTCGGATGGCTTGAATCCCTTAAGCTCCCTGGTGCTCGATGCTGCCTTTGGTCAGATCGGCCCTCTGTCCTCTTCTACTTTTGCTTCAATGTCATTTTCCCTCTGTTCCATCCTCCTCTCAGGATTCTGGTTCCTCTATCTCTCTCTTGACTGTATATTTTGTCTCTGTTCATGGCTTTAATCCATTCATTTCCATGTCTGTTCAATTCCTCTTCCGCCTCCATCGAATTGCCTTCTACAGCTACACTTGGAGTTCCCTGGCTTGGCGTCATCATCAGCTCACAGGGAGTGGCCACATGTCCTCCTGTAATGCACCAGCCTACTTCGTCGGTTCATTTCTTCAGTTACATTGTGGATGAAGTCTTCCTCCACCGTGGCGGTCAAAACGGACTTTAAATCCTTCTAAATCGTGGGTCATTCCTTCGTCGATTTCGCTTCCCCCATCGGGCGCGATCTCACCCATCTGATCTGCGGCCTCCAGATCCGACGCCATATGCACGTTTCACGTGGTTGACTTGCTCAACCTTTAGTGCATGATCAATGGTGATTTTCTCTCTCCTCTGCTTGCGATGCGTCGATCGTTGAGTGGGATCGCTCCAATTTCTCCAAAACTGCTTACCGTTTGAGGGCGCCCTGATCAATACCACTGATTTTTTGGAGTACAGGTCTCACCTTGTCCTTTAGCGCTTTTTCGCTTTTTCTCCCACGGTTCTCCGGCTCCCCATTCGTCTGAGTGCTCGGGGCTTCTCCATTTGGGCCCTTTTTGCTCGCGCATCAAAATCCACCTCTGTTTCCCGCTCCGGGGCTCCCAGGGGCTAATTCGGCCTCCCACAAAGTTTCCATGGGCGTTGGTCAATGTGCTTTGACTGGGGTCCTCATTGTTCCACGCAAGCTGCCATTTCCACTGGTTTAGGGTGTTCTTGATCATTGTTTTGGAATTTTTATAAGTTTTTTCTGACCTGATATAGTTATGGTTCTCTTTGACAGATATTTTATGGATTCAATTCGGATCACAACCTTCCCACTAAAAAGATTTTGTACCACCAAAAGTTGGTTTTGTTTCAAGCATCGACTAGGTGAGGATACTGTTGTCTCACTTGTCCAATCTCAATCCACGTTGCGCTGCTTGGCTTTGAACCTTTGAGTCCAATTCTAAGGTACTCAACATCTCCCTTGCATGTTTTCCTCACCTTCCTATCCAAGACTATGTCTTCCTGCAATTCATTTAGATATTTAGGTAGCAGGTCATCAGTAGAAGGCAATTGACTTTGCTCTTCGGGATCCTCAATCATTGAAGGTTCAAACAATCTCAAGCAGTCTGCATTTACGACTGAGTAGATGTGCATGTAAGCTAGTAGATCAAGGCGAAAAGCATTTTCACCAATCTTCTGAAGTATCCCAAAAGGTCCATACCTGATAGGCTTTAGCTTTCTACCTTCACCTTGCATCCTGTCCTTGTTGATATACAGCCAGACTTGGTCTCCAACTTGAAAACTATGCTCCATCTGATGCTTGTCATGCCTTGCCTTGTATTTGGCATGGCCCTTTTCCAGTTGTTCCTGTATTGCCTGGTGGATCTCGTGGATCTGTTCAATGAACCTAGTTGCCTTGTCCACATCACTATGTCCATCAACTGTGGTATCTTTACCAAAGACAAAATCCAAAGGAGACCTTGGTATGAAACCAAAACAGGTCTCAAAAGGAGATCTCTATGTAGAAGAGTATTTTTCTCTATTGTAAGCATGTTGCACATAACATAAGTGTTCATCCCAAAGCTTAGGATGTTTGCTGCAATATCCCCTGAGTAACTGAATCACTGTCCTGTTAACTACTTCTGTCTGGCCATCGGTTTGTGGATGAAAAGTTGTTCTTTTCTTCAGTTGGGTGTCCATCAACTCCCACAGACTTGACCAAATCTTCCCCACAAATCGGGTGTCTCGATCAGATACAATAGAAGTGGGTAATCCAAAATGAACCCATACATGTTCAAAGAATAGTTTTGCAGTTTGTTCAGCTGTAATTTGTTTATTACAAGGTATCAAAATACACATTTTGTTGAACCTATCCACAACCACATACAGATAATCATGACCTTTCCTAGACTTAGGCAGTCCTCCAACAAAATCCATGGAAACACTTTCCCAATGGTGAGAAGGAACTGGTATTGGAGTGTACAAGCCTAGTTTTCTATTGTTTGGCTTCCTTTTAGAGCACATAGTACACCCTTTTACATATCTAGAAACTATCTCATTCATTTTCGACCAATAACAAAATCTTTGCAGATATGAAACTGTTTTACTTACCCCAAAGTGACCTAATATCAGAGAAGTGTGTGCCTCTCTAATTATCTTTGCTCTCTCTGTTTGCGGAATGCAGAGTTTCCCACAATGATACAAGAGTCGGTCCTTCACATGATAATCCAATTCTTCTACCCTTTTGCCTTTGCATATACATCTTTAAAATTTACATCTTGAGTATATTGTTCAATTTAGCTTTCATGTAGTACAAAATTATGCTTAAGTATAGTAGATGCATTTATAATGGGTCTAGATAACATGTCTGCAACTTTATTATGTATGCCCTTTTTATATCTGATGACTAAATGAAACTATTGTAGAAAACCCATCCACCTGTAATGTCTTGATTGCTCCAACTTATTTTGGGAGTGTAGCTATTGAAGTGGTTGATGATCAGTATGTATTACTGTCTCTTTGCCCATTAAGTCATGTTTCCACTTTTTCACACATTGAACTAATGCATACAATTCTTTAACATATGTAGGAGTGTTAACTACTGTAGGATTAAAATTCTCAGAATGATAACATATGGGCTTACCGTGTTGTTTCAGCACTGCTCCCATGGCATAGTCACTGGCATCAGTTTGGATCTCAAATGGTCTTTGTAGATCTGACAATGCTAGTACAGGTGCTATACTAATCTTTTCTTTCAAGGTGTCAAAGGCTTTCTGATGTTTGCCTCCCCACTCAAAAACCTTGTTCAATCTTGTCAAAGCATGTAAGGGAGCTGCAATTGAGGAAAAGTTAGAGATGAACTTCCTCCAATATTGTGCTACTCCTAAGAAGCTTCTCACTTCTGTAGGCAGACTTGGGTTTAGGCCAGTTTACAATGACTGCCCACTTTAGAGGGATCTATTTTCAATTCACCACCCCTACTATTTGACCCAAATAATTTAGAGATGTTTTTTCCAAATTCACATTTGGAGAATTTAACATATAAATTTTTTCTCTTTTCAAAACATCTAATGTTTGCTTAACATGATTTAAGTGTTCTTCCATGTTTTTACTAAAAAATCAGAATGTCATCTAGATACACAATAACAAAATCATCAAGAAAAGGTCTGAGTACATCATTCATTAATCTCATGAAAGTAGCAGGGGCATTGGTTAAGCCAAAAGGCATAACCAGCCACTCATACAATCCCTGCTTTCTTTTGAAAGCAGTATTCCTTGCATCTTGCTCTGCAATTCTGACCTGATGGTATCCACTATGCAAATCCATCTTGGTGAAATAAATATCTTCCTTTAATTGATATAAAAGATAATCTATGCGAGGAAGGGGATAACGATTTTTTATTGTTATTTTATTCAGTGCTCGGTAGTCAATGCACATTCTCCACGACCCATATTTCTTTCTCACCAAAACGATTGGTGACTCACACAGTGATGTGCTAGACCTGATGAACCCCTGCTCGAGCAACTCTTGCACTTGCTTCTTGATTTCAACATTCTCTGAAGCAAACAACCTGTACATTCCAATGTTAGGTAATGGAACATCTTGCTGCAAAATAATATCATGTACTATTTCCTTTTTGGGTGGGAGGCCTTTAGGTTCTTGAAATAGAACATCATACCCTGAAACAATCTTTTCTATATCAACTTACTGTATAGCATTACAGCCCTCAAATAATTTGGTTTTATCAGGCTTCTTTTTCTTTACAACCATTAGTAAGAATTGTTTGCATGAATTTATCATTCTTTTCATATGCCCTGAGTTTATGAGAGTATAGTTATTCTTGAGCTCATGAGCTCTTACAAAGTATTCTATTCCATCTTTAACAAGTAGATACTTGTTCTCAGCTCTATAGAAATACTCTTTCTATCATACAAGTAAGGACTTCCTAAAACAATTCCACATATATCCAAAGGAATTATGTCTAACTCAACCTCATCTGCAAATGCTAACCCAAAAGAAAACTTGATTTTGCACTGTCTAGTCACTTGTAGTTGTACTTTATCATTCAACCATCCTAATGGGTATGGTTTCTTGTGAGGTGTAGTTGCTAATCCCAATTTCTTTACAATTGCTTCAGAAATCAAATTTACTTGTGAGCCGCTATCAAATAGAGTATCAATCTTTTGATGTTTGGAAATGGCTCGAATATGGAAAGAGCTCATGTCTTTTTCTCTCATGTTCTTCATCAATAATAGATTGAGTAGGATTACTAGTAGATGCTTTAGAATTCTTACATTTTATACCTATGACTATAATGCTTGTTTCATCTCCTGAGTCTCACCCCAAATCTTTTTGAATAGCTGTAGAAATCTTCTTCTTCTTTCCCTCAGACTTCTTAGGTCTCAGCTCTAGATGAAGAATCCAATAGTGCTCATCATCATGCCCATCCTTTTTACAGTGAGTGCATGAAGCTTTGCCTTTCTGTGTAGTGTTAGCCTTCCTTGCTTTCCACTTTTTCTTTCTTTTCTCCTTGCTCTTGCTTGCAGTGGGTTGGGATGGTCCCCCAACTTCTGGATTTCCATTCTTTCCTCTAGCTTCTGGATGAGTAGCTTGTACAGATACCTCATCTATACTAGTGGGATTAAACATGAGGATGGTATGCCTCATGTAGCTGTGTAGACCACCAATGTACTTCAAAAGAGTCTCTGGTGAGTCTAGTGAAATACCCAACATCAATGCTCTCTTTCTAAATTCTTGAGTGTACCCTTGCACACTTTGCCCTTTCAACTGCCGAAGAGTTTGCCAACTCATCATGGCATGTTGCATGTAGGCCAATGGATAGAACTGCTTCTTAATTGCAGAAACAAAGTCACTCCAGACAGAGATGGTCTTACCATGTCTTTTCATGTCAGCTTGGGTTCTGCCTTCCCACCAAACCAACGTAGTGCCTCTTATGCATTGGCTTGCCAGCTGAATTTTTCTCTTATCTAAGTCGATGTTCTGCACTCTGCAATACACATTTATTTGTCTAATCTAATTGTCTAACTTTTCAGCATTTAGCTCTCCATCATATATAGGCAAGTCAAATTTAACATCTAGTTTAATCAAAGATGCTTTCTTATTATGCATAGGGCTATTAGAAGGTGTGAGAAAGTTTTCCTCTTTCCCTTTTCCATTTGAGTGGTCATGGGAATGAGACTCATCTTCTTCTTTGTTTTGTTTAGAACCTGATGAATCTTCATCCTTACGCTTTCTAAAGTCCCTATACATTTCTTCTACTATATACTTTATAGCTAGGAAACTCTCTATGAATTGATGGTCTGGTCCCACAGAACCTTCCTCTGACATTGTCTTCCGAGGATAGACTCTCCCAATTTCAGGATTAGTTTTGACCAACTCTCCTTCTCCTAATTTGAGCTTTGATCTGGTGAGCATTCAACAACTAAACCAACACATGCTTGTCTAACCCTATAGCCTAAAGCTCTGATACCACTTGATCTGATAATCACCCTATGAGTGACCTCAGTTAAAGATTTATTAAATGAAGGTACTATAGACTCATATGTTGGTGTATGTCTATGTTATTTAAGCAACAGACCGATCAGATTGCCAATACATAGACAATTGAATGGAAAGACAATAGAGAAATATGGTAAGCAAATACAATAACACAAGAAATTAATAAGGAGTTCACCTTATTCTCCAGGGCTACATCTCTGGTCTAGCTTCAGTGGTGGCCTTATTTTATTGTGTTTTAAGCAGAGAATGACAATGCAGGATCTTAATATGAGTCACTTGAAATAGATTTTCTTAGCAGGGTGGTTCTTGGATTCCCCAAGCCACTAGAGTGCATAGACTCATTTGCCTACCGACTTTGTGACCTTCTGGTCTACAATGAAAGGAACCCAATGTGGTGCTCAGTCCAAACAAATCCTCTCTGGGATGAGTTGAATCCCTGAAGCTCTTTGGTGCTCGATGTTGCCTTTGGTCAGCTTGGTCCTCTGTCCTTTTCTGCTTTTGCTTCACTGTCTTTTTCCCTGTGTTCCGTCCTCCTCTTGGGATTCTGGTTCCTCTGTCTCTCTCTTGACTGTATATTCTGTCTCTATTCATGGATTTAAGCCATTTGTTCCATGTCTATTAAGTTCCTCTTCTGCCTCTGTCGAATCACCTTCTGCAGCTGCGCTTGGAGTTCCCTGTCTTGGCATCATCATCGGCTCACATCGAGTGGCCACATGTCCTCCTGTAATGCACCAACCTACTTCATCAGTTTAGTTCTCTGGTTACATCATGGATGAAGTCTTCCTCCACTGTGGTGGTCAAAACAGACTTCGAATCCTTCTAAATAATGGCTCATTCCTTCATCGATTCTGCTTCCCCCATCGGGCGCGATCTCAGCTGTCTAATATGGGGCCTCGAGATCCAACGCCATATGCACGTTTCACGCGATTGACTTGCTCGAAATTTAGTGCACAATCAATGGCGGTTTTATCTCTCCTCCGCTTGCCATGCTTCGATCGTTGAGTGACATCGCTCCAATTTCTCCAAAACCACTTACCGTTTGAGGGCGCCTCAATCAATATCACCGGTTTTTCGAAGCGCGGGTCCTGCCTTGTCCTTTAGTGATTTTTCACTTTTTTCTTATGGTTCTCTGGCTCCCCATGCGTCTGAGTGCTCAGGGATTCTCCATTTCGGCCCTTTTTGCCCGCGCATCAAAATCCACCTCTTTTTCTCGATCCGGGGCTCCCAGGGGCTAATTCAGCCTCCCGCACAGTCTCCATGGGCCTTGGTCAGTGCGCTTTGACCGGGTTCTTCGTCGTTCCACGCTGGCTGCCATTACCACTAGTTCAGGGTGTTTTTGATCGCTGTTTTGGAATTTTTATAAGTTTGTCCTCACGTGATACAGTCATGGTTCTCTTCAACAGTTCTTTTATGGATCCAATTTGGATCAGTAGGATTGAGAGCTAGCACTTCCCTCCCCAAAGCAGCGACATGCACCTACTAGAGTTCTGCCACACCACTAATCTTGCCAACCTAGGCTCCCGAACATGAAATCACTGTAATTTTGAAAATTTAGAAGAAGAAGGTTCGAGCAATACCAGACCCTTCCCAAAGCACTCTGAGGAGCACCTCCCCAACCACACTAGGAACAAGCAACAATGACTACCTTCAAGGACGTGACTCCCTTTGCCCCAAAACACAAAGAAAAGCATACACTATATGCCCAAGAGCCTACGAAGGAGCACCACATGCAGATCAACCACCACCGCCAAAAATATATTAAAAACTGTTTAAAATTTCGAAAAAAAAAAAAAATCATTAATTTTTTTTAAATGATTTTAAAAATATATAAATAAAATTAATATATATATATAATATATAACAATCAAATATTTAAATAAAATAAAATTTAAAAAAAGAATATAAAAAAAAACTAAATAAATTTAATTTGAATAAAAAAATATTTAAAAAGCTTTAAAAATTTTGTAATTATAATTTTTTTTTAAAATCTGATTTAAATTTATTTAAATAGTTTTTTTTTTTATAAATAGTTAAAATTATTTAAAAAAAAATAAAAGAAAAATGGCCCTCATCCCTCACCTACTCAAGTCCAATGCTGGAATCGGCCCTCAGCTAGGTGGGGGCTTGAGAGCCACCCCAGGGCTGCCGAGCTGAAATTTTTAAATAATTTTTAAACAAATATTTCATTTTTTAATAATTTTAATAATTTATAATTAAAAAAAAAAAAATTTAAAATTTTTATTTCAACCTTTAAATTTTTTGAATTAAAAAAAACTAAAATAATTTTTAAATAATCTTTTTAATTGTTTTATTTTTATAATATTTATATTTTATGTTTTTTTTTTACCTTTTTTTCTAAATTTATTTTATTTGATTTTTTTTGTAAGTCAATTATTCTATTCATTTATCAAAAACATGTACATCAGGATTAACAAAAACTAGGTGGTCTCACCCTGACCAGGTTAACTGACCACTATTTGCAGCATGTGACAAAAAAAAGAAAGGTGACTCAGGACAACATTTATAACTGAGAACGCGAGAGACACTAGAAGATAAGTAGCACAAAGAGAACACCTATAATCATTCAAGTCATCTGACATGATGGAAGTTGGGTTGTCCGGGGTTGTCCTAGGAGGAGGCAGAGGACGGAAGGAGCATTGGACATGCCCTCCGAAGTGAGCCATCCTGTACTCTAGCTTCTCCACTTTCTCCGATAGGAGGTTTTGTCCATGCCAGATCACCACCAATCATTCTCGATCCTGGCACTTGAAGTTGTGCACTCTGTCCAATGTGGCCACCAATTTAGCATGGTCCTTTATTGAGATTTGTTTAGCCATTTCTAACTGCTCCAACAAGGATTCTATAACTCGCGACAATTCTGTAGATAGAAATGTTGAATTTCCCTCGCACCACGTGTCGAACACCCTATAGATCCGTGCCTTCCTATGCCACCATGTGGCATGCTACCACTCCATTGTGGTTGCTACAACCACCTCCCATGGCATGTCACTGAGTCGCCACCTCCATGACCACCTTTCACACCAACCACCCTACATCAGGAGTGCGCCAGTGTATTACCACCCCGACAAGCCCCGCATGCCTCCACCCCCGAGTCCAAAGACTGTATTTGTGTTTCTAGGTCCCTGCATCCATCTGAGCTAGGATTTGTTGGGAGGGAGGACTGCCCTCACTGTGGAGATGGGTGCATATTCATTAGACTAGTGATGACACTATCGATTCCAGATTCAAGAATACAGGAACCACCGATAGCCTTCCAAACACGCTTGACACTTGACCTCTACGCCCACCTCACCCAAGGCTAAAACCACCAGCCACATAGGTAGGGATGAGAGCTAGCACTTCCCTCTCCGAAGCAGTGACATGCACCTACTAGACTTCTGCCACCCCATCAATCTTGCCACCCTAGGCTCCTGAACATAAATCATTGTAATTTTGAAAATTTAGAAGAAGAAGGGTCGATCAATACCTGACCCTTCTGGAAACACTCTAAGGAGTGCCTCCCCAACTGCACCAGTAACAAGCAACCATGACGACCTTTAAGAACCTGACTCCCCTTGCCCCAGAACACACAGAAAACCATACACTAAGAAGCAAAGAATCCCGATTATATGCCCAACAACCTACAAAGGAGCATTACGCATAGAGCCACCACCATCCCCAAAAGCATCGCCAACTATACTTCCTCCACCAACCTCCAAGAAACCAATAACCCACAACTTCCAATTTCTAAATGAACTAGAAATACAAACTAGTTAGCACCTCTGAAAGCTACACTATGCATGTGCAGAAAAACATGAGATACCACCCATGGAATAGGAAGTATACTAACATGCAGATCCAAGTGTCTAGGAAGAAACTTTGGGGTTGCCACCATACCCAGAAAAGTTGGTGACGCTTCCTTCGCCTGCGAGCAGAATACCAACAAGGAGCGTGAAACTATATTGAAACTCCAACGCAAATGAATTTTCCATAATCCATGATGTGTCTTAATTCATTGCCTTCCGTGCTAGTCGATGAGCTGAGCTATTTCTCACGGGCGCCATAACTCTCCCCCGTACGCCAGGTGATTTGAGAGAGTGGGGAGGTCGACCCATCACACTTATGCCAATTGTTTACAAACATGAGCCATGTGGTGCTTTGTGCGTTGGGTTCCTCACCCCATCAACGAATTTTATTTGCTTTATCTTATATTTTGTTTAAATTTAAATTTTTTTACAATGTTTATATTTTTATCTTTTTTAATAATTTTTATTTTTATTTTTTATTTTTAGTTATATATATATATATATATATATATATTGAATGGTTTATTTATTTTTGAACTTTATGATTTAAATAATTTTTTATCTATTTATTTATTTAAATTGTTTTTAGTTTTTATTTATTTTATTTGTTTATTTGTTTATTATCTAATTTAATTATATTTATTTGTTTCTTTATTAAAATTTTAATTTTTTTCTTAATTTTTTTTTTCTTTTCTAGTTAAGTTTTGTTTTTTTAGAAATTATATGATTGATTTTTTGTTTTATATATATATATATATATATAATATATATATATATATATATATATATATATAATGATGAATCATAATAAGTGGTTCGAAATATGTCCACTATGAAAAACTAACTTTATGATTTTCTCTGAAAGATATTTTATATATATATTTTTATAATTTGATTTCTGTTTGGTCATTTTTTATCTCTTCTTTTATTTATTCATATATTGTTTTATTATTAGATTTTATTTTTTAAAACTTTTTGTTTTGTTTTTTTTTTATCTTTTAATTGTTTTCAATCTTTTAATTTTTGTTTTGTTTTGTATTTTTCATTTTTTTTTTTATTTATCTACTTCTTTATTATTTTGTTTCTTTTTAGGGTTCATGTTGATCATCAACTACCAATCCGGCTTCATTGTGTTTCAATTTTATAGTTCATTTTAAATTATCGTTATAATGGACAAGTTTGCCTCATTGCATATCAATTTCATGGTTGATTTTTAAGATTTCATTGCAATAGATCAAGTTCGCCTACAACAAATGTCAATTTGATGGTTGATTTTTAAATTTGTGTTCCAATATGTCATGTTGTCTTAGGCTAAGATTTTAAAATAGCTATACTTCTAACATTTAAAAAAGAAATTATTTTTGGTTTAATGACTCTTTTATTTAGATGTTCATTTTTAAATATTTTTTAGTCATATAATTTTTCCATAATGCCATGGTTGAAATATATTGAAAACTTGAGATTTTTTGTAGTCGTGACATTTGGTTTTACTTCCATGGTTGAATAATTGTCAAATTTTAAGGTTTTTATAAGTCATGACTTTTTTATCTTTAATGCTATGCTCGAAAACAATTATAAGTATTCTATCTTTAATGTCATGACTGAAAATTGTTTGAATTTTAAGGCTTTTCCTAGACATCATATTTTATCTTTAATGCCATGCCTGAAAATTCAGAGTCTTGATATTTTATCTTTAACTCCATTTCTAAAAACTGTCGAAAATTTAACTCGAAAAAAAAAAACGTTATTCTAACATCAACCATTTTCGATTTTAATGTGTTTTTTGCACCAAACAAAATGACTCCTTTTTTTATACTCTTATTTTTAAAAAATATTGAAAATTTACTCCGAAGAAAAAAAAATAAAAAAATGGTGATGCAAAATCAACACTTTTGGTTTTCAGACTATTTTTCATGTTTTTAGGGTTTTTGGCTAGAGTTCTCATTTTGAGGTAACAGTTCTAGTTTGATCCGAAAATATGTTTTTTCACATGTGCTTAATACAATTATGAATTTATCATACAACTTATCAAATAACATTAATAAAATAATACAAATCTACATATATGATCCACATCTACTATTTTAATTGTGATAACTAAGAAAATTAAATTAAATATCATAAAAGAATAACTAAATTTAACTTTGTTTTATTATTATTATGAAAGGAATTATATATGATTTAAATATATATACATTCAAAAAATATATAACAAGATTTCATAATGGAAATCCATTCTCACTTTACCATGGAGATTTTTGGCATTCAAATAGGCTTTGTTACAATAACCTTGTGCCAATACATGATTTACTAATACTACATGCCAAAAAAAATCATGACACATGTTCATATGACAATTTATTTTAATTAATCAATTTAACTAAAAAGATAAAGGGCTACTTTTCAGATAAATATCAATCTTTGATTTCTATGTATTAATAAAAATAATTTGGAATATTCTATTGAAACTAAAGTGCTACCATCCATTTATTAATAATTAATAATTAAATTAAAATTGTAAAAACCAAGGCTAAACATATTTATTGATATATTGAAGTTCAAATGTTTAGCACATCTATATTTTTAT